>CM075813.1:49499857-50099857 GCA_037975025.1 Excoecaria agallocha
GTCAGAACTAGGGGCATAATGAAAATAGAATGAGAAAATGTGAAAAAGAAATGAAAAATGTTAATTAAAAGTGCAAAAGGACTAATTTGAAAGAAAAAGAAAGTTTAGGGACAAAATTGTAATTTTTCCCAAAAGAGTAAAAGTTAAGTAAATTAATTGAAAATTACCTAATTAAGGATAAAACAGTCAATTAATGGTTAAAATGTACTAAAATAAAGTCTTATAGCCAACAAGGATTAAAATGAAATTTTGCATAAAATGTTTAACTAAGTATAAAATTAAGGTTAAGTACCTTAATTAATAGTTAGATGTTAAAAAAAGCATAAAAAGGCTAAATTTGTAAAATAATAAGAAAGAGCGACCAAATTGATAAAAAGTAAAAGATTGAACTAAATGTGGAATTTGATAAGAAATAAGTATTTGAAGAATAAAAGTGTATTAGCAATTTAAAAATGTTAATTAAAAGGGAAAATGTTATTTGAATTTGCTTGACAAATTAACATAGAGAATTTTTGAATAATTGCACTATTTTAAGTTAAGTATAGAAAATATTTAGATTGTTAGTCCCACTGGGCATGTCAATGCTCAGCGTGGAGTTGTTACTGCGTGCAGGTACGCAGGAGCGGGTGCAAGAATATTCCCTGAAGGACTTCTTTGATTAAAGTAGAGTTTTGAATATTTGGGGCATATATATATATATATGAACATAATACTTATGGTTTGTATGATGTAAATAAGCTTTGGAGTTGATATTTTGGACTGTAATATGTCATTACCTGGTGATGAATATGAGACTTAGTTGGTGAAATAGAATGTACGTGATAGATCTAAATGAATGGTTTGGATATATAAATGCTTGATTTGATAATATATATGTGACTATTGTGCCTCTGAGAGGTTGTGAATATTGTTTACTTTTCAGGGGGTTAGAATAATTTATAGCCGTTATATTACCAAAATTTTATTAAATGTATAGTAAATTGGACAGTTCCAGGTCATCGGCATTTTGGGATTTAAGATAACTAAGTATAGGTTGTGAAGTTAAAAAAAAAATTTCCGGCCTGTGGTGTACCAGAACAATATTAAGTTTATTAAGGGTGTTACATTTTGTGATATCAGAGCAAGGTTTAGGCGGTTCTAAGATAGGAGTGGGTGCAATGTTTAATTTAAATAAGTTATATACATGCCATTTGCTATTTTGAGAAGTTGTTTTGGGAATTAATGTATTCTTGCTCCCTTCTGTTTTATAGTTAAAAGATGTTTGGAGAGCCGAGTCCCGAGCCTAGGGATAATAGGAGCGAGGCCTCAAGTAATAGGGCAATAGGAGGTCCTACCGCAGCAGACCCCTCCACCCGTAGCGCCGCCTCCACCCCTTTCTCCTCAGCTGGATTTTCTCAATTCGATGTCAGATTATATCCAGCAGCGCCTCCAGGCTGCACATGCTCAGGCACCACCACTAGTAATACAGGTCCAGCAGCCTGCTCCACCTAGAAGAAGGCCTATATTGGAGCAGTTGAAAAGGTTAGGAGCTGAGGATTTTACAGGCGAGGACCTTTTGACCCAGCAGCTGCAGAGGCATGACTTTTTTAAATAAAGAGGTTGTTTGAAATCACCCACAGTTTTGAAAAAGAGAAGCTTGAGGGTATTATTGCTTTACTACAGGGTCCAACTTTCATTTGGTGGGACTCAGTTAGAAGGCACACGCCTGCAGACCGTTTAAACTGAAAATTTTTCATTGATCAGTTTGAAAAAAAGTATATTAGGTCTGAGTATAAGATTACCATGCATGATGCTTTTTAGAGGTTGAGACAAGGAAACCATACAGTGGCTGAGTATGACAGAGAGTTTGAGCGCTTATTTAGATGAAGGCTTGGCTACAAAAGAAAGGTTATGTCAGCGGTTTGAGAGGGGACTGCATACTGAGTTGAAGCAGATCATCGGGGCCCAGAAATACCCAGATCTGAGATCCATGATAGATGCGGCTATCAAATTAGAAACCACCTAAGCCGAGCAAGTAGAAAGGTAGTCCCGATTTCAGCAGAAGAGGAAGTAGGGACAAAGCAGTGGCAAGTCGGGACAGAATAAAAAGCAAAAGGGTTAGTAGGTGCCTCAGGGTCACCCACTAGTGGGCAGGGGCCAGGGTAGTGCCTCCCGTGGTAAATCTATAGCCACTACAGTTCTAGTACACCCAGAGGCAGTGGTAGGGGGACACCAGTTTTGTGTGATCATTATGGGAAGACACATTCAGGGGAGTGCAGATTGCTAACTGGAGCCTGTTTTAGGTGTGGGTCCTAAGAGCATCGTATTAAAGATTGTCCTTTACAGCAGACTGCTCTAGCTGCCTCACCAGCATCTGGTACAGGGTCATCAGCTCTGTAAGGTCGTGATAGGGGAGCAACCCCTAATACTTCAGTTTCCAGACCAGCTGGTCAGTCATCCAAGGGACAAAGGCGATCAGGGGGACAGACATATACTGTTAGGGCTCGAGAAGAGGAGGATGCTCCCGATGTGATTGTGGGTAAGTTTATTTTTTTTTTGATTCAGTATATGCGATGATTGATCTTGGTTCCATGCACTCTTTATTAGCAAAGAACTGGCACAGGGAAAAGGGATGAAAGAGGCCTACTTGGAACAGAACATCTTGGTGAGTAATCATCTGGGGCATAGTGTGGTAGTGCATAAGGTTTATAGACAGTGTCCTATCGGTGTCCAGGGACATATATTCATGGCAAATCTTATCGTGTTGCCCTTTCGCGAGTTTGATTTGATTCTTGGGATGGATTGGCTATCCGCCCATCAAGCGATTGTTGACTGCAGAAATAAGAGAGTCACCCTACAACTTTAGAATAGTGATGACATCACGGTTGTGGGTGTGAGATCTGACTTTCTGTCTGATGTGATTTTCGCTACTGCAGCAAAAAGGTTGATCAAAAAAGGCTGTGAAGCATATTTGTGTTATGCAGTTGAGGCGAAGAAAGACAGTTTAAAGGTGTCAGATGTACCTACTGTTAGGGAGTTCCAGGATGTGTTCCCTGATGAGCTTCCAGGCTTACCACCCGACAGAGAGGTAAAATTTTCCATTAATGTCACTCCTGGTACTGCTCCCATTTCTATTGCTCTATATAGAATGGTACCTGCAGAGTTGAAGGAATTAAAGATTCAGCTTTCAGGAATTGCATGACAAGGGGTTTATCAGACCTAATACTTCTCCTTGGGGAGCGCTTATCCTATTTGTAAAGAAAAAGGATGGGACTCTCCGATTGTGCATTGATTACAGACAGCTAAATAAAGTGACTATAAAGAACAAATACCCTCTTTCTCTCATTGAAGACTTGTTTGACCAGCTTAAGGGAGCGGGTGTTTTCTCCAAAATCGATCTGAGATCGGGTTATTACCATGTAACACCCTTATCACTCCGATTAATCGGAACAGTACAAGTAACCCGAAAATTTTTTTTCTTTTTCAATTAACATTTAATTAATACCAACTTCGATATTATCAATTCTTTGGGTATTCATTGACCTATAACTGTCCCGGGTTACTATTCACTTAATAAAATTTTGGCATTATAACGGCTATATTTGACTAGCCTCCTGAAAAATCAAACAACACACAGCCTCTTAGAGGCACAACACTTCTATAACAATCATTCCATTACTCCAAAATCACCATCAAACATCCAATACTTCAAACAGATCATTATCACAATCATATACATATATGTTTACATATCCTTACATATCCAAACATTTATACATATCAGTCATTTATATACATGCCAAGGTCTACATAATTTACATAATAACAAAAGTTCTTTCCTTCCACTTATGCATCACTGCTCCTCCCGCGCTGTACCTGCATGCAGTAAAAACTACATGCTGAGCATAAACTATGCCCAGTGGTGTCTAACAATCCTAATACTTTCTTTGCAATAATTATTCCTTTAATATGCTTTATTTAATCATTTACTTTCGAAATAAGAACATTTACACATTTTCATTACGTTCAAGTGAAAACAATAGTTTTTCACATTATTACACTTATTCTCATTTATTTCATCATCATTGACTAAATTCCTTTTTAGTCCTCAACATTTTACTAAATTCCAAAAATGCCCTTTTGTCTGATAATTACGATTTTGCCATTTTAGTCATTTACTTTCATTTTCTTTACATTAGTTTCATCATTATTCATCATTTATTCATTATTTCACTGCTTTTGGGTAAAATTACAGTTTAGTCCCTGTACTATAAAATCTTATCTTATTGACCTGGTTAGGTCTCCAAAATTACTATTTTACCCTTATTAATCATTTCTCATTTATTTTTTACCTATTAATTACCCATTTGGCAAAATTACATTTTGCCCCTAAACTTTCATTTTATTTCATTTAAGTCCTTTTTCCACTTTAAACTTCATTTTCATTATTCTTTTCATTTCTTTTAACTTATTTCCACTTTCATTACATTTTTGGCCCCTAGTACAGTACCGACATAAATTCTCAGACTGGATACTCGGGACGTGGACCCCCATGGGCCACATATAGACTGAAAAATTTGCAATAATTATTCCTTTAATATGCTTTATTTAATCATTTACTTTCGAAATAAGAACATTTACACATTTTCATTACGTTCAAGTGAAAACAATAGTTTTTCACATTATTACACTTATTCTCATTATTTCATCATCATTGACTAAATTCCTTTTTAGTCCTCAACATTTTACTAAATTCCAAAAATGCCCTTTTGTCTTGATAATTACGATTTGCCATTTTAGTCATTTACTTTCATTTTCTTTACATTAGTTTCATCATTATTCATCATTTATTCATTATTTCACTGCTTTTGGGTAAAATTACAGTTTAGTCCCTGTACTATAAAATCTTATCTTATTGACCTGGTTAGGTCTCCAAAATTACTATTTTACCCTTATTAATCATTTCTCATTTATTTTTACCTATTAATTACCCATTTTGGCAAAATTACCATTTTGCCCCTAAACTTTCATTTTATTTCATTTAAGTCCTTTTTCCACTTTAAACTTCATTTTCATTATTCTTTTCATTTCTTTTAACTTATTTCCACTTTCATTACATTTTTGGCCCCTAGTACAGTACCGACATAAATTCTCAGACTGGATACTCGGGGACGTGGACCCCCATGGGCCACATATAGACTGAAAAATGATCTCAACGACCATTTTTCCCGTAGCAGATACTAGGTACAAACAGAAGCTATGGCGATCAGTGATCCTACCATAACTAAGCAAGTCGCCATGACTTGCACCGCGGTACAGATGTCCCTATGGCTAGCCAATTATATCCTGAACTAGGCTTTTACTGCCAGACTATTTCTAAGGGCGCAATTTCATCAAAATTTCAATTAAACTTTACATTTTTCCATTATTTCATTACTCAAAAATGCTTGTAATAATTTCTTTTCATTCGAAATTTCTCGTAGTCATTTCTTTTCCTTCTTTCACATAGATTGTGAATTATTTTACCATAATTCACCAAAATCAGTCATTTTCTCATCAATTTGCATTTTATTTCATATAAATGCCATATTTTCAATACTTACATAATTGAAAATATTTTCTAAAATATTCATTTAATTTCAATAAATTTCACAAAATTTTCTAAGCATATTATTTCATTTCTAGTGTCATTTAAAAGCTTAAATTCATCAAATTTCATCAAAATCACTTAGGTTTTCTTTAAGGTATAATTCGGCCATCAAGGTAAATATACCATATCATCATTCAATAAATCATTTAAACATTTTAACATGCTTATTCAAGGTCTAGATACACTATTTCATCATTAATTTCAATTAAATCATCATTTTCTCATATAAACCCTAACTTACATAAAGGGTAATTTGATTTGAATCAAAGAAATTACTAAGATTTATTAGCCACTAACCTTCTTTTCTTGTTCTAGTGTGCCTAAGCTTCCTTTTCCTTGCCTTTGGCCTTGGAAGCTTGCAAATCTCCTTGAGTCCCTAAGTGAACCGAAATTTCAAGCCATTATAACTCTAATTTTTCAAGCTCAAATGCTAAAAATAACATCATATTTGAACTCTAGGCACCCAAAAACATAAGTAGGCACCTTAGAAAAATTTTAACCCATTGGTTTCACTTACCTCAATTGAAACCCTAAACTCTCTCTCCTTATTTTTCTTGATTTCCTTCCTTGATTTGAAGAGAGGAGGTCACAATACTTAACTAGAGAGGCAGAAATTATTATTAGATGCTTGATTTGGTGTGAAATGGAGAGAAAAATGAAGAAAAAATCCAACAACAATGGTGGAGAGGTATTCGGCCAAGAGGAAGAGAGGAAGAAGAAGAGGCTGTGCTGGCTGGTTCCAGAAATTTTCCTCTTTATATAGGCTGGGTTTTGGGGCTTTGTGGGCTTGAATTGGGTTAATGGGCTTAGTTAATTAATTAAAGCCCATTAACACCTAATTTAAAGCCCAAAATTATTTCTCCCATTTCCTCACTCCAAATCACTCCAATTTCAATTCCATAATTTTTATCACATCAAAATTAGGTAGCACACAAAATTTTGGCTCAATCGGAGTCCGTTACTGGTCCGATTCAACCGAACTGGTTCGATTCGACAACTGTCGACATCGCCGAAAAATTCATTTCTTTATACCAAAATATTCTACATAAAATTTCATGAAGATCTGCAAAATATGGCAATTTTTGGAGTCCATTTACTATTTTTAATAATTTATGCAAAATCAAGTCTCCTTCCCTACCAGGGAAATTGACTCTCTACCTTTTTCGTATTTTTGACTTTCGGAGGTCTATTTGACCTCGATTTCACTTCAAATTTCAACCCCGGACTCACCATGACCAATACTTCCCGATGGTCAAATAAAATATTTTTCACTTTTGGGTCCGGTTTACAACCCGGGTACACTATTTACCATCGGAATTTACTGTTCACGGCCAGACCGGTGTTGAGGCCATTACATACCAGATGGGGGTTAAGGAAGCGGATGTGCCCAAGACTACTTTTAGGACCAGGTATGGCCACTTTGAGTTCTTGGTCATGCCATTTGGACTTACAAGTGCACGACCAACCTTTATGGACCTGATGAACAGAGTTTTTCACCCCTACTTGGATCAGTTTGTGGCGGTCTTCATCGATGACATCTTGGTGTATTCAAGGACACTGGAAGATCATGATAAATATTTAAGAATTGTGCTACATACTCTGAGAGAGAAATAACTGTATGCTAAATTCAGCAAATGTGCTTTTTGGCTGAATGAGGTATCTTTTCTGGGTCATGTTATATCTACAGAGGGCATCAAAGTGGATCCTTCAAAGATTGAGGCAATCATTCAATGGAAACCACCTAAGAATGTAACTGAAGTTCGGAGTTTTTTGGGATTTGCCGGATATTATAGGAGATTCATCAAGGGCTTCTCCACCATTGCAGTTCCTTTGACTCGATTACTACAGAAAAATGTTAAATTTTGATGGACTGACAAATGCCAGGAATGCTTTGAGAAGCTAAAGACTTTGTTGACAGAAGCTCCAATCCTTACTCAACATGAATCAAGCAAGGATTTTGTGATCTACAGTGATGCTTTCAGAAATAGTTTAGGCCGCGTTCTGATGTAGGAGGATAAGGTGATAGCTTATGCCTCCCGACAACTCAAAACTCATGAGAAAAACTATCCTACTCATGATTTATAGTTAGCAGCCATTGTTTTTACATTGAAGATTTGGAGGCATTACTTGTATAGAGAAAAATGCTATATTTATTCTGATCATAAGAGTTTGAAATATCTGTTTACCCAGAAAGAACTCAATCTTAGACAAAGACGTTGGTTAGAGTTGATTAAAGACTATGATTGCTATATCGACTACCATCCAGGGAAAGCAAATGTGGTGGCTGATGCGCTCAACAGAAAATTTATGTCAGTTAATGTAAGTATTTTGAAATGAACTTGTATAAGGTATTGATAAGTGTAAATGATTAATAGTGATCTTTGCAGCTCTTCAGGCAATGAACACTAGTTTAAGTTTGGCAACAGATGGAGCTATAGTAGCTGAGCTTCGAGTTAAACCAGACTTTGTGCATAAAGTGAAAGCGGCTCAGAAGAAAGATGACCGGCTAATGGCTATTGTAAACAAGCTTCAGCACAGTAGTGAAAGTGATTATTCATTGTCTGATGATGGAAGCCTTTGTTATAAAGAAAGACTTTGTGTGCCAGCTTAAGAAGATTTGAAGAAAGAGATCCTGACAGAAGCACACCATAGTAGCTATGCAGAGATTTATATCAGTGAAGTGGTTAGGTTACATGGAGTGGCTATATCAATTATTTCTAACAGGGATCCTAGGTTTACATCTCACTTCTTGAAGAGTTTTCAGGATGCTCTGGGTACCAGACTTTACCTCAGCACAACTTTTCACCCTCAGACTGATGGCCAATCCGAGCGGGTGATTCAGATATTTGAGGATAAGTTTCGATGCTGTGTTTTTGATTTTGGCACCATTTGGGAAAAGCATTTGCCCTTAGCTGAGTTTGCATACAACAATAGCTACCAGTCCATTTTGAAAATGACACCTTTTGAAGCGTTATATGATAGGAAGTGTAAAACTCCATTGTGCTGGACAGAACTGAGTGAGAAAAAGCTTTTGGGCTCAGATTTGATCCGTGATTCGGAAGAGAAAATTTAGATTATCAAAAGCCGCTTGAAAGAAGCAATGGACCTTCAGAAATCTTATGTAGATTTGAAGAGAAAGGATATTGAGTTTCAGATCGGAGATAAAGTTTTTCTGAAAGTATCTTCGTGCAAGAAAGTTCTGAGGTTTGGCAAGAAGGGCAAGTTGAGCCCTAGATTTATAGGTCCCTATGAGATACTTCAAAGAGTGGGTCCCATGGCCTACAGGTTGAAACTGCCATCTGCTTTGGAGAAGATACATGATGTTTTTCATGTGTCTATGCTCCGGAGATACAGGTCTGATCCGAGCCATGCGATAGCACCAGAAGAGATACAGGTTCAGGCTAACATGAGCTATGAAGAAAGACCAGTGAAACTTTTAGCTAGAGAAGTCCAGCAACTCAGGAACAAACAGATACCGTTGGTGAAGGTCCTATGGCATCACCACAATATAGAGGAAGCTACATAGGAACCTGAGTCGACTATGAGACAACAGTATCCTCTACTGTTCAATTCAGGTAAATTTCGAGAATAAAATTTATTTTTAGTAGAGGAGAAATGTAATGGCCTCAACACCGGATCAGCCGTGAACAGTATTTTTTGATGGTGAATGGTACTTTTTGGGCTCGAAAGGATACCCAAAAGTCAAAAATATTTTATTGGACCATCGAAAAGTACTGGTCATGGAGTAGGGTTGAAATTTGAAGTGAAATTGAGGTCAAATAAGCCTCCAAAGGTCAAAAATACGAAAAAGGTAGTGAGTCAATTTTTCCGTAGGGAAGGTGACTTGATTTTGCGTAAATAATTAAAAATAATAAACGAACTCCAAAAATTGCTAGATTTTTTATGCCTACATGAATTTTTGTGTAGAATATTTTAGTGATGAGAATGGAATTTTTCGGTGATACCGGCAGTTATCGAATCGGACCAATAAGTTTGAATCGAACCAATATAGAATTTCGATTGAGCCAAAAATTTTTGTACTAGCTATTTTTTATGTGATAAAATTTGTAGAATTATTTTGAAGTAATATGAAGTGAGAAAGATAGAGAATTTGGTTTGGGCCTTAAATAGCCTAAAATGGGCTTAAATTTATAATTGGGCTAAGCCCATAAACCAAGCCCATATTTAGGCCCAATTGAGAGGTATATAAAGAGAGAAAATCTGGAGAAATTTCCAGATTTAGCTGGCTTCCTCTCCTCCTCCTTAGTTGGCCGAACCTATACTCTCCCTTTCCTCTCTTTGATTTCTTATTCTCTCACTTCAAATTTTTCGTAATTTCCAACATAACAATTAAATTTTCACCTCTCTAGTTCACCCTAGTAGCCTCAATCAAGTGGTTTGAGCAAGAAAAGGCTAGAAATCAAGTGGTTTGGGTAAGTTGAAAGTTCAGAAATTTATGGATTTAAATTATTTCTTTAGTATTTTTCCATGAATTTTGAGGTGTAGTTTATGATTTTGAGCTTGGATTTGGCATTTGAGATCAATAAAATGAAGAAAACTAAGGTTTAATGGGCTGGTTGTATTAGGTGTGGAAGGTGAAGGAAGAAATTCAAGGGATAAGGGTAAAGAGAAGGAAGGCTAGGCACTCTTGATCAAGATGTTGTGGTATGTGCTAATAAATATAAATATTTCCTATTTATTTGAATTAATTCTCTTTATGTAATTAGGACAAAAATGCTAAATTGCTTAAATATTGAAATTAAGTTGGGAAAAATGAAATTGGAACATATTTGATGCTATGTGAATGATTAGAATGAAGAAATAAAATTTTTAGGGTTATATTTAAGTGATGGCCAAAAATTACACTGAGGCAAATAATAGTGAATTTTGCATGAAAATAGTAATTAGTAGCCTAAATTAATTATAAATTTCATATTTAGCTTCCATGAATTTTTATATGATTTATGGAATTTAATGGAAATTTTTAAAGCTAGTTAGTAAGTTATGTAAATAATGAAAATTGGAATTTATAAGGGTTTAATGCATAAATTATGTATATGTGGGTATTAGATGTGAAATGAGGTATAAATAAATTGATAGAGAATTTATTCTTGTTATATGAATAAATGAGAAGTAAAAAGTTAATTATTTATAATGATGAATATTGAATTATTGGAAAATAATTCAATAAAGTGAAGTGATTGTGACGAGATATGTGGAAAATGTGCATATAAAATTTTAAGAAATTTATATACAATATTAAGGTATTTTTGAAATAAATAGTTTAATATGTATAAGTAAAAATATATACAGTAATGCCCTTAGAAATAAGCAGGCAGTAAAAACTAGCTTAGGATATAATTAGCTGGTCATAGGAATACCTTTATACCGTTGTGTAAGTCATGATGACTTGCAATGCTATGAATTGGATCTTTGATCACCATGACTTCTCTGTCTCTGTTCTCTGCTCTGTGAGAATTGGCTCTCTGGGGTCATTTCTCTATCTTTATTGTGGCCCTGTGGGGTTCACGTCCCGTGTATCCGGTTTGAAGTTTTCTATCGGGTAAGAACTAGGGGCATAATGAAAATAGAATGAGAAAATGTGAAAAAGAAATGAAAAATGTTAATTAAAAGTGAAAAAGGACTAATTTGAAAGAAAAAGAAAGTTTAGGGGCAAAATTATAATTTTTTCCAAAAGAGTAAAAGTTAAGTAAATTAATTGAGAATTGCCTTATTAAGGATAAGACAGTCAATTATGGTTAAAATGTACTAAAATGAAGTTTTATAGCCAACAAGGACTAAAATAAAATTTTGCATAAAAATGTTTAACTAAGTGTAAAATTAAGGTTGAGTACCTTAATTAATAGTTTAGATGTTAAAAAGAAGCATAAAAGGCTAAATTTGTAAATTAACAAGAAAGAGGGACCAAATTGATAAAAAGTAAAAGATTGAACTAAATGTGGAATTTGATAAGAAATAAGCATTTGAAGAATAAAAGTGTATTAGCAATTTAAAAATGTTAATTAAAAGGGAAAATGTTATTTGAATTTGCTTGACAAATTAAAATGGAGAATTTTTGAATAATTGCACTTTTTTAAGTTAAGTATAGAAAATATTTAGATTATTAGTCACCACTAGGTATGTCAATGCTCAGCGCGTAGTTGTGATTGCGTGCAGGTACGCAGGAACAAGAGCAAAAATATTCCCTGAAGGACTTCTTTGATTAAAGTAGAGTTTTGAATTTTTGTGGCATGTATATATATGAACATAATACTTATGGTTTGTATGATGTAAATAAACTTTGGAGTTGATATTTTGGACTGTAATATGTCATTACCTGGTGATGAATATGAGACTTAGTTGGTGAAATGGAATGTACATGATAGATCTAAATGAATGGTTTGGATATACAAATGCTTGATTTGATAATATATATGTGTCTATTGTACCTCTAAGAGGCTGTGGATGTATTTTACTTTTCAGGGGGTTAGAGTAATTTATAGCCGTTATATTGTCAAAATTTTATTAAATGTATAGTAAATTTGACAGTTTCAGGTCATCGGCATTTTGAGATTTAAGATAACTAAGTATAAGTTGCGAAGTTAAAAAAAATATATTTTTTGGCCTGCGGTGTACCGGCATAATGTTAAGTTTATTAAGGGTGTTACAGGAAGCCCAAGAGAGCAACGACAGAAATAGTCACACAGAAAAAAAGGTCAAAACTCATTGGATATTTTGACTAGCGGAGATTTTGAAATAAATTCATTGGATACCTAATCAATAGGTTGAATAATGAAATTGATTAATTTTGGATTGATTTAGTGGATATTAGATTGGATTTAATGGGTATTAATCGTAAAATATAATTATGTAAATCTTTTTTTTTAATTTTTAAAAGTACAATTGAAATGAGATGACATAAAATATTAAAAATAACTATTTAAAATAAGATCGAGAGTAACTTTTAAAAGAATTATTTTAAAATAATTTTTTTGAACGAAAAAAATAAAAGATTATAAATATGGAGCCTTAGTGCAGTCCGTTTTGTTAACTGAAATAGTATTAAATGACTCGAAATATGTACTCATTAATTCCGGGAAAAAAAAATTATGGTAGTTAGTCCAGAAAATCATTTATTATTGTGCTTATATTACCATGTTTTTATTCAAAGGAAGGTGTAGGCATTTAAGAGTTCGCACAAAGTTTTTTAATGCAACATTTAATGGTGAAACCCTTAAGAAGATGATGAGTTGATGACGGAGCCAAGAGCTTAATTTTTTAACAATACTCCTGAGAATCAAGAAAACTTTTCTATAATTATTAAGTATTGAAAAATTAAAATATTTTGGGCAGTTAAATATCTACATTTATATCTTCATTGTATATTGTTGTAGGGCATTAAATTTAAATTTAATGCCTTTTTTAATCTTTTGAATTTATTTATTTATTTTCGAAGATACTACTCCTTGGTAATTGCTTGCGTGTATAGGGAGGTGTAAGTATTTAAGATAGACCATAAATTTATTTATTTTGATAGGAGATAGACCATAAAATTCAAGTCCCAACATTTAATGTCAAAAAAAAAAAAGAATAAAATGGATTAATTTTGGATTGGACCAGTGAATATTTGTTTGAATTTAAATCATTTTTGTTAGACGGATTTAAGCAAAGTGTTTGATTTAAATCAATTTTGCCACCTTTACATGCAAACAATAATATGAGACTAGTCTGTTATTATTATCATTATTAATTTTGGCTGTTATTAATTTTTTTATTTTAAAAAAATTATTTCTTATTATTATTGTTATTAATTTTTTTCTTTTAAAGAAAATTATTTCTTAAAAAAAGAAAGGTATTTTGAAATACCTCATATTCTTCTTTTCTCTCTTTTCCACTTTTTACCGGACTTGAACCCGACCTAATGGGAATTGGGAGTTATGCCAAAGCCAACAAGCCACAGGTTTGCTGGTGAAGGTGGAGGCTTGTAATTTATCTATATACGTTCATCACAAATATATTTCAAATATTTGTTAATTTATTTGTCCTTCAGATAATACCAACCACCAATTTTGTATCTTCAAGAAAAAATATCTATTATTTATTTATCCTATTTCTAAGTGATAATTATGAAAAAAATATCTCCAAAAATTCAATCAAGTCGGTCCAATAGCACTTGGCGTGGTCCAAGCCCATTAAAAAAAAGGACAAAAGCATGAGTTGGAAAGACAAGACAGAAAGACAATGTCCGATCGGATTGATGAAACAACACGTCCTGTCAGCCTACTGACACAAGTCAATGCCCATACGCTCAACCTGCTCCATGTCACATCGCCGCTCACTTGCTCCAACTGTCGGTGATCGCTCCCCAAAGTACTTAAGTACCCCTCCATCATCTCCTATAAATAGCTAAAAGCATAAGGGTTCTAGGTATTGAACATCTGAGACTCTCTCTCTTTCTAAACACTCTTTTTTTAAAAGCTACTAACTTAAACTTCGGAGTGCTAAAGTTCGGGTCCGACCGAACACTTCCTTTTGCAGGTCCAGCTATTCGATCGGCTACCTCGACTGCAATTCTTATGCTTAGAGAGAGAGAGAGAGAGAGAGAGAGTCATATATTCAATAATTGGAACCCTTATCCTTTTAGCTATTCATAGGAGATGATGGAGGGGCACTCAAGTACCTTGGGGAGCAATAACCGGCAATTGGAGCAGGTGAACGGCGATGTGATAGGGAGCAGGTGGAGCGTATGAGCATTGGCTTGTGTTAGTGGGCTGATAGGACGTGCTGTTCCAACAGTCCGATCGAACATTGTCTTCCTATCTTGTCTTTCTAGCTCATGCTCTTGCCCTTTTTTTAATGGGTTTGGACCACGTCAAGTGCTGTTGGACCAACTTGATTGAATTTTTGGAAATATTTTTTTCATAGTTATCAATTACTGAGGTGTAAAAAATTGACACATGACAGAAGCCTAGTGGACACGTTATCTTTCACATGGCAAGGGAAAAAAAAATCATCCTCTTAAGGGCTGTTTAACTTCAATTGAGATTCCTTTAATTTTAATAAAATATGTAGCTTTTGGCTCCAGCCAACAATTTGGCAATCAAAATATTAAGGGCTGTTTTATCAATAATAATAATAATAATAATAATAATAATAATAATAATAATAATAATAATAATAAAAGCAATCAGTGGACTAAGTAATGTATGTAATATGTATGAATTGCTTACTTAAGTGTTCTGAGGGCACAATCCGTAGGGAAGAAAAGAAGAAAAAAATAATAATAATGAATTTTCGGTGGATTTGGCAGAGGAATTAACATTCTTTATACATATATTTACAAACCCCAAATTTAACATGATGAATGGGAAAACATATTGGCTTTAAGAAAAGAAAAAATATTGAAAGTTATTTGAGTAAAAAGGAAAGCATTCCAATACATTAATTGTGAATCTGTTTGTCAACAAGACAGTCAATAGGGAGTCAGAATGATAACATTTTTGGCTGCAAAACATTAACGCAGGCACCAACAAAAGCAAAGAAAAATAAAATAAATAAATTAATTAGAAGTTTAAATTGACTAACCTTAAGAGGTTGAAAATTGCAGTCTTAAAAATCCAAATACTGCAGAAACTTAGTACGAATAATAGAATTCTGAACTCTGTATTTATGTAGGGAAAAAGCCATCTGTTTGCTGGAGATGTGCGAGAGACTCCTGCTAGTTGTGTTAAATAATTGAGTCAGTGGATTAATTGAGGCGTGCTGTTTTATTAGTTCGATTGGACATCACGTGGCTCCATCTCTATCTTTGGCTCTCATTTTGGGCTTATTTGCTAATAAGCTTTGGATCCTATCAAGTGTAGTGGGCCAACCATCTGGGCATTGGGAAATGTTATTTCCATGGTTATCAAGACCAATATCTCTTTCCCTCTTTTCCCAATGGAAAAACCATCTGTTTGCTGGAGAGGTGCGAGAGACGCCTACTAGTTGTGTTGTTAAATAATAACAATTTTTTATTTAAATTCTCACTTTTAGAAATTTAAGAGTACATAATTGGTACAGTTAATGTACCGTATGTCAACAAATTTCAATTGCTAATCAAATTTTATTCTTCATTTAACAGTAAAAATCTGAAGTCAAGTATTTTCTCATCCAACTCCTGGAAAATGCTCATAAGGACCTCATAAATTGTCCAACTCCTCAATACCAATTTGATAAATTTTCCAACTACTCACTACCATTTTCATAAACTGTCCAACTGCTCAGTACCAAAATCATAAATTCCCCAACTTTTTGGGACCAATTTCATAAAGATTTCATTAATTGTCCACACTTTTACACAAGTCTTCTTGCCCAGACTTTTTATGGTTTAAATTCATTCTTTGCTCCCTGGTACATGAAGCATGATTTTTCTTAAATAAAATTTTCGTTTTACTGCTTATTAGCGCATACAACGTGTACGTCGTTGTCGTTGTCTTTGCGAAGGCTGGCAATGAATTTTTCTAAAATATATATATATATATATATATATATATATATATATATATATATATATATATATATATATATATATATATATAGAGAGAGAGAGAGAGAGAGAGAGAGAGAGAGAGAGAGAGAGATTTTACTAATTACTAATAATATGATAGGGAAATTTTTTTTAATAATATGTTTTAAAAAACAATTACAAAAATGAGATTTATTAGAAACAATTTATGGAATTGACGTGTTTTTAAAACCGTTTTGACACATAGCGGTTTCAGACTGTGAGACAAATTTGAAAAAAAATCTGATTTTTCACTGAAATCACCAGGTATTGTAGCGGTTTCAGAGGAATGGATGGGGTCCGTATTTTAAAATATATTATATTTATTAGTTTGAATTTATTTTTTAAATATGGTGTTGTGATTTAATGGTAAAAATGTGTACCTTGTGTTCTATAAGGTCATAAGTTTAAATCTTGTTATCAGCATTATTTTTTATTTTTAATATTAAATATATACTGAATATTTGAATCATTAAAATTGATTTAATAGTAAGACTCTATTCTATTATCTAATTTATAATTAATTTTTTACAATAATCTTTGTAATTAAATTAATTAAGATTTTATAATTAATTTTTTAAATAAATAAAGAAATTCAATTTATTAGTCAGCTAATTAACAGAAATTCAATTTATTTATATTTAAAATTACTTTTTATAATATTAACAAAAATTTTAATAACTTAATTAGACTTGACAAAATTGATCCAAATTCATGTATCGATTTAAATTCATCCAAAAAAAATTGATCCAAATCCAATCCAATTCACAGAAATATCCATTGGGTCAATTCAAAATCGATCAATTTTATTTTTTAATCCAACACAACTCAAATTAATCCAACCTAATATCTAATAGATCAATCTAAAACTGATCCATTTTATTTTTTAATCCATGGGGTTAAAAACTGGCAAGATGTACCAAGTCTTTGTCTATGCCTCTGACCAACGCTACCTGATTTACGCTTAGCAAAAGCTAGGCAGAGTAACTTCTGGAAATTTTCAAGGTGTTGCACCCACTCTCTTTCAGTTAAATCAGCCAGCTTCACAAAACTAGAGCTTGCAGGAAGCTTCTCATTTACACTCCTATTTCCAGATGATGTACCTGCCAGAGCCATTTTTCTGAATTAGACTCTCATGCTGCCAACTCTTCTCACCAACACTCATGCTTTTCAATAACATTGACATCTTCGGAATGTTTTGAATTAATTAACATATTATTTTTATTTTGTTAAACTAATTTTTACTATTTGTAATTGTATATTCAATATATGTACATATTTTTATTTTTGAAGTGAAGTTAAATTATTAATGAAATATTTTATTTTTTATATTTTAACTTATTATTTATATTATATTTTTAATTAAATTTTATTATTACCGAATTTATTAATTAATTAATAAAATTTTTTATAATAATTTATATTAAATTTATGAATCGATCCAAATCAATTCAATTTATTAATTATTAATATTTTTTGACATATTGACGATCCAATTCATTAATGATCTATCCATTAATGATCCAATCTAAATCCATCCAACCCACTCATTTGACATCACTAAACTTATTGGTCGAACCGAATAGCCCATGTGATTTATGGAATCCAACATAAGAAACATATTTTAGAATAAGAATTTATTATTATGTTAACGTTGTTAAAAGGTCGTAGGAGAAAAATGATGGCTCGAAATTGGGACAGAAGTAACTTTTAAAGGATTTTAGGAACCGTTATGGAAGGAAAAGAAAAAAGGCAACGAGCACATAACAATAACAGCTTTTTATAATGGATATTAATTGGCCATCATCTCATTTTGTGGGCTGTCTTGTTGACCACCACCATTTCGTATTATGGATCCTCTCATGCTTCTTTCATGGGCCCCACCTCTTTTTTTTTCTAAAATAACTTGGACTCTTTAAATTTAAATCCAACTCAAATTTCTATTTAAGACAGATCTTAGAAAAAAGTAATGTTATTAAAATCGGATAAAATCGATTAATTAAATCAGTTTAATCACGAATTGGTAGGCCAGCTAATTAATTTAACTGCTTAAAATTAGATTGAATAGAAAAAAATTGAATTGAACAGAAAAAATTGAGTTGAACCGAGAAACCGAATTTTTAGCTAAAAATTCATAATTTTTTTTGTATATTTTCACCCCACACATATATAAATTTTTATTATTTATTTATTTGAAAAAATTAGTATTATAAATTCTAAATATGTATTATATATTTGGTTTATTGTAATCATATATATATATATATAACTGGCTTGAAAGTGGGATAAACCGGCCAAAAAGATTCATAATTTTTTTTGACCAAAATAATTTTAATTGCAATATATATTTGAAGAGTTGGAGTATTTTGTGAAAAAAAAATTATTTATAATCAAATTATTATTTGGTAAATGAAATAAATTCAAAATGTGGTAATCAATCTCTTATATAAACGTTATCAATGGTTGTTCTTCAACAGAAAAAACCTTGAGCATTGGTCTTAAAGGTGCAGAGAAATGGAAGTTCAAATTATTTGCAGAGAAACAATCAAACCCTCTTCTTCAACTCCTAAACACCTAAGAACCTACAAACTTTCTCTTCTTGATCAAATTAGTCCTTCTCTTTATGTTCCCGCCATCTTCTTCTTCTCTCCTACTTCAATTATCCAAAACAATCCAACTCAGACGTCCCAAAACCTGAAACAATCCTTATCACAAACGCTAACTTATTTCTATCCTCTCGCCGGACGTATTAAAGACGGCTTTTCCGTCGACTGCGATGACAGTGGTGCTTCATACACTGAAGCTAATGTAACCGGAGACATGTCCATGCTAATCCAACAACCTGAATTTCATCTCCTCCAAAAATTACTACCTTGCAATCCATTTGAGTTTTCTCCAGAAACAATCATGTCTGTTCAAGTTAATTACTTTGGCTGCGGCGGAATTGCAATCACAGTCTGCATTCTGCACCAGATCACCGATGGATCATCTTTGGCCTCCTTTGCCACAACCTGGGCCGCCATTGCTAAAGGCGACGCAAGTGGTGGACTAAATGGTACCGATGTTGTTATAGATCGCATATCGCTATTTCCTCCACAAGATATACAAAACTTTTCGCTGCACCAGTTCTTGAGCGATGAGCTACTAGATTTGGTCGTGATGAATAGGTTCATATTTGATGGGTCTAAAATAGGTGCACTGAGAGAAAAATTGTGCAATGGGGCGACGCGAGTTGAGGCAGTGGCTGCGGTTATTTGGGGGGCGATGATGGCTATAACTGGGGAAGAATACGCAGCAGGACTGGCTGTGGATCTGCGTAAAAGAATGGAACCGCAGCTGCCAGAGAAGGCAATGGGAAACTTAATACAAGCCACATTTGCAGATTGTCCATGTAATATTGAGAAGAAAATAGAATATAGTAGTTTAGCAGGAGCATTGCATGAGACAATAAGCATGATAGATAATAAGTATGTGAGGAATATCCATTCATGCGGTGGATACTTTGAGTTCGTTAAACAATTGGCTGCTGAGCTTGGCAAAGATCCTCATCTTTTGAAACTGTTTGGGTTCAGTAGTTGGTGTAAATTCCCATTTTATGAAGCTGATTTTGGGTGGGGAAAGCCTGTGTGGGTAACCAGTGCCTTGACTTATAATAAGTTTGCCATTTTTGTTGATACAAAGGATGGTAAAGGAATTGAAGCTTGGATTGGATTGCCCAAAGAATACATGCTCAAGTTTCAACAACATGCAGATATATGTGCTTATGCTTCTGTTAATCCAACTTGTCGCCTCGCAAGAAACTGAAACTCTATATTTTCTATTAATTCTAAGTATTATGTTTGTATCCCTTCCGTCTTCCAATCCTTGCTCCCCTCAAAATAAAATAAAATAGATATCTATATCTATATTTTTCTTTCAGAAAGTTATCAAGCTAAACCGTTGGGAAGGTGATAAATTGTTTTTTTCTTTTCATGATGAAATGTTTAATTTCTGATTGAAAAAAAAAGGCCAAAATTCAAGTAGATAAATTTGAATGCAGTATTGAGAATGGTTGACTGTGTTTATTAAGAACCAGATAAAGATGGGTTTAATAGTTGGTGTGATTCAATATCCATTCCATTTTATTTTTTTGTAAAATATAATTCAAGATAAAATATTATTATATCGTTTGATATAGCTGGACGGGTCAGTTATTATTCTTATGAGCTTTTTCTCTTAACCTTTGTTTGGATGAGAGTAGCTTGAAGGGAAATTTAACATACTTTATTAGAATAAAAGAGAGTAATATAAATTTAATTTATTTTCATTTACTTTGTATTATTTGATTAATTTAAAATAAATATAAAGTAGCCTGTAGTTACTCTTTATAATTTAAAAAAATGCATATTTACTTTAAATTATAGAGTAATTTCAAGTTATCTCCAATCTGGGAGTAAATCTTTTAGGTTTTAAAGAATAACTTGAAAAATTAAATTATTCTGGTTTACTTTAAATTATTCTGTATTTTAACAAATCAAATAGGGTAAATTAAACTTACTCTTATTCGGTTACTCTCAGTAACTCCCACTTACTTCCATTCCATCCAAACAAAGGCTTATTCCCTATCCCATGGTTTTATGCTTTCTTTCCTGACCATGAGATGGCTGATTAAGGCAAAAGTTTCCCCACCGTGTTTCAGCCAGAGGCTCCAGCAGCACGCTTTTCATATTCGCCTTGTTCTTCTTCGACAAACTCTTCAGTTAATTCACGTTGTCTTGGTGTCATGTTCCTGTATGAATATTACTTTCATTATCAGGCATTGTCTCTCCAGCATAAATAACATTAGCAGATCACTTGTATAAGAAAACATAACGCCCTTCTATGTTATCAATTCGAATTGAATTGAACTAAGCATTTTGACAATTGAGAAACGCTGGAATGTTGACAGTGAAGTGTACAAATTGAATCGCCAAATGAGTAGGAACCTCGAGATTGAATGCCTGTCAATGGAAACTCAGATAAAACTCATATCGTATACTTCATAACAGATTAAGGTAAAGATCAACTCTAGAATTAATAATGCAACGTCAACAAGGATCTGCAAGGAAATTTACAAAATCTAGTAGACCTAAAGAACTTCTAACAAAAATTTATGCTCCTCTCATCCAACAAAAATACTTGTTTCTTCAATTATCCCAAAATATAGATGACTTGCTTTATTTACAATACAATTGTTTGGCTAATGGTAATAAAGGAAATTTAATTGGAAATAAAATTCTATAGCATTTAGAATTCTAAAAGTATACAAATTATTATCCTATAAATAGCCAACTCAGGTATTTACTCTCTATTTTCTATGATTTTTTCTATTTAAAGGAACTAACTTGACTGTCGGAGTATTCGTAAACCTTCACATGTTCTTCACTCTTTTTTGCCGGTATCAGTCTCGGATCAAGGTTTTTCGAGAATGTTATCAGCTAATATGCCTCTGGTTAATGTACCTTGCTATCAACAAACATGAATTGTCATTTCTAAATTTTCTATTATGCTCCGAATGAATGTAGAAGTATATTAGGAAAATGTATAGTTCCAATCATATATAAACTAAATTTTATTAATTTGTGTACAAATCAAAGTCCCATGTAGATAGTGAGCGTAATAGAATATTGAATTTGCTCCGCGATGAGAAAGATAAAAGCTAGTTCTAAATGTGAAAAACAAGCACAGCATGAGTACAAGCAGCCAGCCATCAATATAGAAGAGAAACTTGAAAGTAGCCATTTCCACACAGTCAAAAAGAGTTCTTGAATCCCATGAATAAAGTCTTATCAGGTGATATCTGAAAAGCCCATGACTGAAGGCTATAATTCAAACCAAATGCAATAAATATAGTATCAATCATAAGTTTTCTCAACTTTCTCAGGACCACCTTCTGGCCAGGCTGGGTGCCAGGGCGTACCTGAATTAGCCGGGAAAAGTCAAATTTGCGATGACCAGTAGTTTCCTGTTGATATTAAATTACAGAAAAAAGATTTTAATTTACCTTGAGTACAACATCGTCTGTGAGAATAGGGACCTGGATTGTTCCGCCTAGAATTGCCTACACGAATAAATTCTATCAACTTCAAAGCCAGATAAAGGGGATCTGTTGAATTTTAAGTTTCTACAAAAAGAATCATTGTTGAATTTTAAGTTTCTACAAAAAGAAACTCCCTAGCACTACTAAAAATCAACTAGCAACCACACCAAGAAAGACTTCCATGCGTTAAACATTTAATGATGGTCTCACACTACAAGAAAAATATAAAATAGAGAAGTTTTACCCGGTTGACGCTCAAAACAGCATCGACGTGAATCTTGGAGCCTTCTCTACGGAATACAGCAGGATCCTCTTGGACCTGGGAGTACAAGATGTAATAATCCTAGAATTTATCTAGGCAATAATTATCATGTTAAATCATCAAGAAAATAAAATTTATACCAGAAGCGTACCTGAATTCGTGGTTTCAATTGAATTAACAAAATCTTGCGACTTATAATCTTCCATATTGATAGGTAAGGAAGAAAACAGTCTTTTGTCGATGGGAATAGAAAGACAATATCCTGTATCTATAATTTGGGGACCATAACCTTTTTATATGAAAAAGTTTTCATTTATTTCTAATTTAGCCCATCATAAAATTAGAAATTATAAAAGAGTATCTATACATTTAATCCATGCTTATAATAATAATAATAATATTATTATTATTCACTTTAATTTCTTTTAAATTAGATCACTTTAATATTTAGATCAAGTCTTTTAAATGATAGTTATGACATATAATTATTATAATCTTAATATATATATAACGTATTTGTCCATAAATCTTAACACAAGAAAGAAATAACAATAAAAAAAACACTGAGCTTGGAACGAAGAAAATGAAATCGAGCACGGGACAATGCCTTGATAAGAATATCAACCACTTGATCAACAATAGAAATTAGATGAACAACAAGAGCTTTTGAACGAACTTTATCCCAAACAAAATGAAAATCAATTTTCAAGTGTTTACCGTTAGAATGGAACATAGGATTTGTAGTAAGATATGCAGTACTAAGAGACCAAAGAATTTTATTGGGGAGAATTTAAGGTAATATATATATATATATATATATATATATATATATATATATATATATATATATATATATATATATATATATATATATATATATATATATAAAATCAAACTTAATGGTTATTTTCATTCATAACATGGGCATTCAAGTTACATTTAGTTTATACTTGTATCTAATTGCACACTACTTGTAATATAATTGTAGAAGAAGTGCTATTGGGATCTTGAAATCAATGATCGAATTAAGATAAGTTGGGAGACAAAAGCTGCCATTCGTTACAAGGATTTCGTTTATCGTCAAAAGGAGTCCAAAGAAAAGCCAAAAGGCTTTCCAGAACCTGTTTGGACTAGATAGAAACAGATTTTCAATCTCCTTACACACACTGAAGTGTCCAAGCAAAAAAAGTTTAACCGTTGTGGAGGATCTAATCAAGATAAAGCTTTAGGATCTTATACTGGTGGTACAATTTCTATTGCTGAGCACATGTCACGAATGGTTAGTATATTATTATCTCTCTATTTCTGTAACATCAAATATTTTGTTTATTATATGCTGGTTATTGTTGACTATATTATGCCTATATGGAAGCTTGTTATTACTAATATACCTAATAGCTGGTTACTTTTGATGATATGCCTATATGGGAGCTTGTTATTACTAATATACTGAATAACTGGTTTTTGTTGATGATATGTCAGTTATTGACGATGATATGCCTATATGGGAGCTTGCTATCACTAATATACTTAATAGCTAGTTATTGTTGATGATATGCTGATTATTGTTAGTTATTGTTGATGATATATTGGTTATTATCGATGCTATGATTATATGGGAGCTTGCTATTATTAATATAATTAATAGCTGATTATTGTTGATGGTATGCTGATTATTGTTGATTATTGTTGATTATATGTTAGTTATTGTTGATGATATGCATATTGTTGCTTATATGCCTATATGGGAGCTTGCTATTTTTTAGATCGATGATATTAATTGGTCATATGGTTATGGGACTTTGCTGGCCTTTTTGATATTTGTTTGTTTTAAATTGATTATATGCCTACAGATCGCAGCTTGTCAAATATAAGCTAAATCATTATTGTTTAAATCTAGGAGAATCATAATGGTCGGCCACCTACGCTTCCCGAGGTCTTCGTTCACACACACACACACTCTAAATCATGATGGGAAAACTTATGTGGCTGAACGAAGTAAGCAATTGCATGTAAGTAATATAAAATTTATTAGTTTTAGCCTTTACAATTATTTAAAGATTCGTGTTTGTAAATTATGTGTTGTAATTTTTTACATTCTATAGGAAAGGTATGAGCAGCTTCGAGATGGGCGATCACAAGGGGAATCATATGTAGATGAGACCGAGTTATTTTATGAGGTTGCACAACGCAATAAAAAAAGAAAATTATATGGATTGGGCTCATATGTCCCTCATGTTAGATCCAGTTCAGCTGCATCACGCTGTAGTGAGTACAACACTTTAACCAAGGAAGATGTCAAGGAAATTGTCACAGAAACCATTCGAGCATTATTTCCTCACTTGGGGTTTCAACAATCAACTGCTGATCAGCCTAATACTACTACTGATGGACCTGGACATGATGATGTTGTGCTTTCAGCTGCACAAGATGATCCACATAATGATTATCCATCGGCTCATGGTGGTGGTTCTGCTTCCCAGTGATTTTAGCCGCATTATATGTTTGATCGTTATTTTATTTAGATGACACTGTTGGTGCTAATTAGTACAATGATATTTGTTATTTTATTGTTTCATGACAAATTAATGATAATATTATGTAATGTCTCAAATTATTATTTATATATGTGTATTTTGGAACATATTTTGATTTGGAATCAATATATATTTATATGTGTGAGATCATTGCTGTTTACAGGTTGAAAATAAATAAATAACAATCTTTGTATACAGGATTAAAATTATAAAATACAGCAAAAGAAAAAATTCAATTAATAATTTAGCGACGGATTTGCGACAGAAAACTGTCGCTAATATGTAAAATATATAATTTCGGAAATAATTAGCGACCAAATTAGCGACAAATATTCATCGCTAAATTTTACACTAACTATGTATTTAGCGACGAAAAATTCAGTCGCTAAATATTATTATTATAATTCGTATTTAGATAGGAATATATATTAGCGACGAAAAATTTAAAATTTGCGACGAATAAGACGTCGCTAAATTAGCGACTGATTAAGGATTCCGTCGCTAATATATTAGCGACTGGCATATTAGCGACTGTTCGCTAGTTGTCGCTAATTTTAATTAGCGACGAATTATTGGTATTTAGCGACGGAAAATTCCGTCGCTAATCTGCACTTTTTTTTGTACTGTCTCTCCTCCCGCTCTAACTAATTACTGCCACATCAGCAACAGAATGTGTCCATGCCTTTTCCTTTGGCCTTCTTGAAAATCCTTTCCATAAGTGAGCTTTGGGATCATCTTTCCCTGCATCTGGGTCCAGCTCTCTATCATATTTTCACTTGCTTGAAATTGCTCCAGACATTACCGTCTCTAAATTAGCTGGGAAAAATCAAATTTATGATGCCAGTAGTTTCCTATTGATATTAAATTACAGAAAAAATATTTTAATTTACCTTGAGTACAACATCGCCTGTGAGAGTAAGGACATAGATTGTTCCACCTAGAATTGTCTACACGAATAAATTATATCAACTTCAAAGCCAGATAAAGGGGATCTGTGCATTGGGACAGAAATAAAGAAGAAAAGAAGCATTGTTGAATTTTAAGTTCTTACAAAAAGAAATCCCATAGCACTACTAACAATCAACTAGCAACCACACCAAGGAAGACTTCCATACGTTAAACATTTAATGATGGTCTCAAGAGATGAAAAATAAAATAGAGAAGTTTTATTCGGGTGACACTCAAAGCAGCTTCGACGTGAATCTTGGAGCCTTCTTTACGGAATACAGGATCTTCTTGAACCTGGGAGTACAAGAAAGAAACAACAATTACAGAAAATCATAACTCTGCTTAATAGCTAATGTAGCAATAAAGCATCAAACAAAAATTGATAGATACCAAGAGAAACTCCAAGCATGTTACAAATGTACAAGCAGAGGAATATAAATGAAGAAAACTTAATGAACACATGATAAAATTTTGAAAAAAACTTCAATAAAGGAAATAGGAAATGGGAAATCACAAACCATTCTGAACTCATTTAATGAGAGCCCATTCATTTGTCATGACTTAAAGAAGCATCGTGTGAGAGAGGAGAGATGATTAATTTTAAAACTCAATTATAAATCAACACCTAATCAAAATACCTAATAAAAGGGATATTCCAAATACCAATCTCTGTTTGGGCATCAAAATAAGGTCGAAAATCATTTTTTAACGTTTTATTGGCCGGCGACTCCATGACATCTGCCTCTTTGAGCTCCGGCACGCATCATAATATATATTTTATATTTTTCTTTCAGAAAGTTACTCAAGCTAAACTAATTGAGAATATATGAATGATACTTATGATGAAGGAAAACTTACAATAATATGAAATTCAAAGTATAAAGTGTTTCACTCATGTCTTTTACACTTAAAAACAACATCTTTATATAGGAAAATAAAATAGCTCTTAGATGAAAATCGAAGTTTGAAAAACGTTTCCAATTCAGGTTTGAAAGATTGATTTTATGCTTTCCTTAAAACAAGTTAACAGCTAAAAAGTTTTGTCTAGAAATCATTTCCTTAAATCATTTATTAATAGTTGAAAATATTTTCACAAATCTACTTTCCTTTTTCAAAAAATATTTAATTAAAAAATTAAAACTTTTTAGGAAAAATTCAAATTAAATGTGATGTGATATTGAAAAACTATTTTTATGCATATGATGAATGTAAGGCTCTGTTTGGGAACGTTTTGTTTCTGAAGAATTTCATTTAAAAAAAACAAAATCGTGTTTGGATCATCCTCTATATTTTGGTTTCTGCAGAACTCAATGATAAGTATTTTTCTAAATGGAAAAAAAAATCCACAAAAGATGGATTTTAGGTTCAGTTTTTAATATGCTACTAACAGGAATTTTTTTTTCTTTGCTGTGGAGCTTCGTCGATCTCTCAAGCTGCTGCCGTCATCCACCGCCGCCACTTCTTAAGTGCTGCCGTCATCCACCACCGTCTGCCGCCCACTTCTAATTTATCACCATCGATTGTAAAGAAAAAAGAAAGGTCATTGTACTGTTATTATACTACTTTTTTGTGTTTTCTTGATTTTTTTTAATTGATCGTATTCAATGATGTATAAGGGGTTTTCTTGTGGGTTCTTCTGCTATATATGCATCATTTGGTCCTTTTTTTCCATAAATTTTGCATTGGTTGAGGTTTTGATGCCTGATATATTAGGTTGAAGCATCAAGTAGGGCTCTGTTTGTTCTGTTTTGTATTTGTGTTTGAGCTGTAGCTTTTGTTCAACAATTGATATTGTATTCCTTGCCTGAAGTAATAATATTATCCCGACCCTCTTCTAAGTCAATTGATTCATTAGTGACTGGGTATCCATTTTTGCCTTTCAATCTCAACTCAGTTTCTCACATTATACAGTTTGGGCCTTGCCTCCGATATCAGCTTAGCTGCTGGAAAAGCTGTCACTGTTTATTTATCAAGAAGCACTGCAATAATTGCCGACGCTGCCCATTCAGTCTCTGATGCGGTAATCATTTATATTCTTTCCTGGTTTGTTGCTTTATTGTAATTTAGGATTTTTATCTTATGGTTAATCCTTTTTTTTAATAATATTTTATTTTATGGGACTTATGTTTAATGTTTTTTAGCTTTAAAATATTGTTCTTGCAAGTTCTTAGTGGGGTTGCTTTATGGTCTTTCAAAGCTGGAAATGCTCCTAGAGACAAAGAACATCTATATGGTCACTTATAATTTGTACCTCCAAACTACTCCATTTATCAATATATATGCATTTACATAACGTGTTTTTTATTCAACCGATTGTTTATCTAAATCAGACTAAAACAAGGAATTTTGTTTTTGTTTAGGATGTTGATTTGGAATATGGTTTACGGTTTGACTCCCTCTTTGCTATGATATTCTATTCTTTCTGAGTTCAGGGCTCACATTTGTTTTCTTGTGCTTATACCATTAAAATCAATTAAACACAAAACAAAGTATCTTCTAGCTTACCAATAATATTCCATTTGTAAACCGACGATGGTGATTGTGATATTGAATTTCACCTTGTAGCAATTGTCATTGATGACTGAATATTAGGTTAAAAGCTATTGATGACTAAAGTTTAATTATCAAGTATCTATTGGGTCCAACACTTGAAGTAGATGGTGTAGTTTTACAACAATATAACATTATGATATCTTACTTGTAGACTCATGCGGCAGTTTTTGACGTTAATGGAAGTCCATGAGCGAAAAGAAATGTTTTAGATTTTCTCAGGATTGTGCACTGAATTTATATTAGCTAAGACTTGGATGTGTGAGAATAGAAGGAAATAGTAAAAGAAGCAAGTGTATAGACTTACCTATTCACTTTTATGTTTGCAGATAGTGAGAATATATAGCTTGATTTTCATATCTCCATGTGCTGTTTTGGGTCTTGAATTGTTGTTGCCTAGGGTGACCTTTATCAGTCATCATGTTTATGAAGTATGATAGCATTCTATTTCTGCTGTTAATGGGGAAACAAATATTCATTCTTATCAATTTAAAGGGGAAAATCCAATTCTAAAGTTATTTACTTTAATTCTTCAAATTTTGAAATTTGTTTCTTTTTATGAATGTTAGTTTTCAGTCTTACCACAAGTTGATCCACCATTAGAAATCATCTGTTGATTGATTGACAAGGTAGTGGCATCATAACACTACACAGGCTATAGTTTCTCTTAGAATAATTAGCTCATACTCAACATAAGAGTTCAGGCAAGAATCATGTATTCTTTGTTTGCATTTTGGTTTGTTGAATAAAAGTCACCGTTAGATGTAAGATGCTGATATGTAGGAGGTTGTGACAGGCTCTTTTGCATGCTTTGGTTGCTTGTTGTTGGAAACTTATTGTAGAATGGGTTGCAGTAGGTGATCTAGAAGATGTTACTGCAGTAGAGGTCAGTACTGACATCAATTTCTCGTGCTTTGTTCTTAGTATTCTATGTTTTTGTTCATATTCAATGCATTTGCACAGGGAGGTGGGCAAGTTGTACTCTTTTTACCATGTTGTATTGAGGCATTGCATATTGATTACTCTTACTCTATTCAGGCTCCTGATGTTTATAAAGCTGCATGGGATCTTTTGAAGGTGATATTTTAACATTTGTTCCTTTCACATTGATGTTCCAAGAGTTTATTTGAACAGTTTGAAGTTAAATTTTTGAGTCCTGAACGTTTCCTCTGAATACTGGGAGCTGATGGTGCTCTAGTTCCAGGAGGGTTTGGGGAATGAGGGGTGCAAGGGAAAATTCTTGCTGCAAAATATGCTCGTGAAACAAAGTTCCATTTTTTGGAATTTGCTTGGGGATGCAAATTGCTGTCATCGAATTTGCCCGATCTGTTCTTGGTTTGCTTAATTTATGTTTTCCCTGTGCGAGTCAAAATACCCCCTAATTCCTCTCTACATCACGCTGCATATTTTTGAAAAATCAAATAATAGTCATGTTAAAGAAATAAAAAAGAAATATTTTTGTTGAAAATTGACAAAAGAAATTATTATATAGATAAAAAAAAAACCCCAATCCCCGCCCAATATTCCGTGCCGTAGATTTTGAAGGATCTGGACAACCACGTGGAAAATGGGATCGTTTTTGCACCGCCGGATGAACTAGCAGATGAGAATTTCAACGGAAAAAACCACCATTAACGACAGTATCAGCCAATTACTTTTCGCTTTCAGTTACGAATTACGAATCTTCTACAAGTCTTGAAAACGGAACGGGTTTTATCATCTACGTAAGGGAAAGAAAATAGGAAAACTACATTTGGTGGGACCAGAAATAACTGCCGGATTGGAAATTTCACCCCCTTAATTGAAAATACAAAGTACTGTAATCCCAATTCCATGACCTTTATCACATAAACTTGGATCAAAATTGATGTATATAAATTATCTTGATATACGTAAAAAATATATAATATTTTTAATGGTGACACAATACAATATACAGAAAAGCAATTGCTGCACTAGAAGAATATTGAAATATTTATTTTCAGAAATGAAACTTTTGTAAGCTTAGAATCGAAAATGCTAAATTTGAAAATGTTAAGCATAAATGTGTAGTTAATTGTAATATTCGGCCCCACCATTAAAAATCAGAGTTTAAATAATATTTTATATTTGAATTCAATCTATTTAAGATCAATAAATTTCAATGTGAGTTGAAATTGAATATCGTTTTTTGAGATCTAATCATATGTATTTCAATAATGCTTGTATATTTTTATATTTCATTTAAGTTAATATAAAAATAAGTGTTTAATAATTCACAATCAAATTCCGGTCGCAAATTTAAACATGATTTTCATAAATCTTTGGAAAGTAATAATATTTTTGTTTAAGAAGATTATTTTTTTCAAAATTCAATATGATTCATTAAAATAATTTTTTTATGAGAAAATTAATTATAATAAAGTTGCCGTGTTAATAACATTTGCATATATTGAATGAAAATATTAAAACATATAGCTGGAAAAAGTGTTAAATGATTTTTTTTTTCTTTTTATCTTTCTTTTAATTAACTTGAAATTATTTATATAAGCACATTCAAACATTTTGAATCATATTACATAAAAAATTTTAAATTTTCAGACTTATATATATATATATATATATATATATATATATATATATATATATATATATATATATATATATATATATATATATATATATATATATATATATATATGAGATGAGTTTAACAATATAACAATGACGACAGTGAGTTATCTACTCACTTCTAAACTTTTAGAATTAAAGTCAAAATATTTATGCGTATGCATCTAATACGGTCAATAAAGATAAAAATTAAAATTTTAAATTTTGTAGCACTATTATTTTTTTTTGTAATTTTTGAAATTTTTATTAAAAAAATAAAAAATGCATGTGTTATTTAAAAAATATTTATAAAAATAAAATTAATACTTTATTTTTAAAAATATATGAATATGAATAATTTATAATTTATATATTTATAATAAAATACAAAAAATTAATATAATACATATAACGTAACCCAAGCCCAATATAAAAAATTTAATTTATAATCCTGCTGGTTTGGATTGAGTTTAATCTATTTAAATTCTTAGATGAGTTGGAGGGAAAACTAATTGTAACCCATCCAACTCATATTGGAACACCCTTGATACAAATACACCCTATGATTTTGTATTGCTTAATTTCTAAAGGAAACCTAAATTCCATATTCTATTATGTCAATTCAAGGGGAAAAGGGTAAGAAACCTTAGTCTTGGTCTCGATGCGGATATCAAGGGAACCGATTCTAGTGGAAAGAATGCCGACAAGAAATTGACTGGCTAAAGGATTGAAAAAGTGGAAGCCAGGCTCAACCAGTTTCTCAAAGTGGCCCCATCTCTCAATAATGTCGATGGAGAAACGAAACAGAGATTGAAAGACAATTAAAATATAAAAGGCTCTCAGCTCCACCATAAGTTTTAGCTCTGAATTGGGTTTAATTATTGATGATCGTAAACTGTTAGCTGGTAGTATAGATAAAATCTAGTATGAATTCATAAAAATATATGCGAATTCTGTAGCTCATGCCCTTGCAAATATTTGCGAATTCATGTTAGGTCTTGGTTATTAGGATTTATCCCCTCCCTCTTGTATTGTTTCAACTCTTTTGGTTGATTCTTCTTAATTAATAGAGTTTTCTTTGATTTCAAAAAAATAAAAAAAAAGTATTTTTAAAATTTTAAAATTGATGGATATATTTTTAAAAAGTAAAGTTAAAAAATAGGTATTTGGTGTAAATTCCTGGTTTGTTAATGCATATTAAGATTGTGGGTTGCTATCTATTGTAATATAATACGGGTCATGGTCTCTTTACAATTCTATAATTCTATATCAAGTAATATTGTTTTCCAAACAAAAGACTCCTAATTAAGTTAGAATATCCTCATAATTATTTCTGATTCTCAATAATATTTTTGCATATTTATCCTAATGAATATTCTAGTCTTTAAAAATAATTTCCAAAATAAAAATGCTACAAAATAGATACAATTAACTCCATTTAAAAGAAATAATTAATTTTAATGAAAAAAAAATTACAACCTAGCATGAAAATGACTTTAGATTTGGTATTTATTTGCTGATTCTTTTTTACGTTTCTGGCAAAATTATAAAATTTGTTTCTTAATGAGTAAAATTGCATTCCTTACAATTGTCTTTAATTTTCTTTTTCCGTGTACACATTTCCCTTTTTCTTGGTGAGCTACTACTAATGTCACATTGATATTTAGCAGAATGTACTATTTTGTAAATACTGTTGCAAAATTTATTATTTTATTTTATTGAGATTTGTTACCTATTATACACTTCAATCAAATATAAATCAAGTCTATTTCATTTATAGTAGAATTTCTATTTTCAATTGGATTACTCTATGTATTTGAATTGTTCTGGAAATGTTGTTTAATACTCCCTCTGTTTTTATATATATTTGACATTTTGGAGTTGTTAAATTTTTTTTTTTTTATGAATGACTTTTTAAATTTTTGATGTACTTTTGATTAGTTTGTCTCATATTTATCCTTATTTTACTTAAGCCATATAATTAAGAAGAGAGAAAATGTTAGTGTGAAAAATAGAGTTTTAGGGAGAAATTAATAATGATAAATTAGTTATTTATACAATGTATTTAATAAATTATTGGTTTTAGTAAACAACCTTAAACGTCAAATATAAAAAAAACGGAGGGAGTATTAGATTAATTTGAACAAATCTAAACCTGACACAACAACCAAAATCTCTTAAATAAATAATTAAAACATAATTGCTAATTTAATTACTCTTTTAAATTTCTATTTTTCTTAATATGCTGTTAGATATTAAAAAAAGAAAGAAAAAGAAATGACATATATTAATTTGCATTTTATTTATTAAGAATATTTCATATTCCTGTAATGAAGTATTAGAAAAATATAAGTAAATATTGTTTAATTTGGGTATTAATTAGAAGAAATTATTTATTATACACGGTAATCTTTGCTTCCACTATCATTCTCTTTCTCTCTTTGGCACCTACCTGCCCTACAATCCCTATAAATAACATGGACTCCTAAGTTTATTAGTCGAGTTTCAAATTCATTCTTGGTTAGGCTTCTTTTCCCCTCTACTAATTTTTTTTTTCTATCACTCAAAAACATTATTTTAATTTTTTAAAAAATTACTTTTGATTCAAAATAGTGCAACATCATTAAGCGAGAATATATTATAAATTTGATTCAAATAAAAAAAATCCATTTATTTATTTTTAATTTGAGCATGATCAATTCACATTATACATGTATTCATGTTGATTTTTTAAGAGAAACGTATATTGATTTTCTTGAATTAATAAATGGGAGATGTGGAATTCAGGTTGTTTATAATAGTAAAGAAGATTGGAGAGAAATTCAAAATGGTTCAGGTGCCACTATGGTGTATTGTTTCTCTACTAATAGGTTTGAATTTCTTTACTGTTTGAAAGTTCAATGTTCCTTTTCATAATCTTGTGTTTCTTTAATTTCTTTGGTGATAATCTCTCTAATCAATATTGTTTTCATAATCTTTAGTATGTTCCTTTTTCTATTATAAATTTCCAATATCCCCACATATTTATTTGATTTATTTTTTTATATTAAAGAAATAGATATAGGAGTATATTTATTTTAAGTTTCCTTTTATTAATTATTTGAGCAAGCAGATATATAGCAATATTATTTTCATGGGGTATACCTTTTGAATCACAATATTTTTCAGGGATTAATGCTAATGCTTTGTCCTATGATTACTCGGCTTCCATTGAGGTAAATATTTTTGCATTAACTCTTATTCATAACTTCAATATATATCTTATTAGTTACTAATTTATATGAGAAAATTTCTCACCCATATAATATTTATGTATTTATGGAAACGGTATAAATTCTCTTTTAAATTATGTATATATTTGCTTTTAAACTATATTTTGGTTCTAAAATATCCTGTTCTTTTATTGTTACACATTTATATTTCATATTTGCTTCCTTGCCATTACAAATAAATGCAAATATAAGCGATTTGAAAAATAATAAAGCATTTTGAAAAAAAAAATAAATTTGTATTATTTCACATAGTTCGACATCCATGTTTTTTTCGGCATCCATGTATTTATATACTCATTTATAAAAAAAAAAAAATTAAGATTTTACTTTACAAATAAAAACTAAAGTTAGGAATACAACCAGTTGTATACTATAGGGTCATATGTGCATTGCTTCTTTATTTAATTTCCATCCTATTTTTTTAATTTTACACTATTATTTCCTTGTTGGTTTTAAAATGAAGATAATTTTAACATGATCCAAATACAATATTCTTTTTTTTTTTAAAAAAAAAATATTGCATTTTTCTGTTACAATCTTTGACATATATATAATTGGAAGTCCAATTTAATTATATTTAAATTTTAATATTATCTTAGTTTTCAATGTTTAGTGCTTGGAAGTTCCACAGAGACCTCAATATCATGGAGGAATAATAGTAAACCCAGAACTGAATGATGGGTTGAAGGGGTGGTCTTCTTTTGGATATGCGGAAATAGAGCATAGAGAATTGAATGGCAACAAATTCATTGTGGCTCATACCAGATCTCACCCATATGCTAGTTTATCCCAGAATCTCTATTTGCACAAGAACAAGCTCTACACTTTCTCTGGTACTTAGCCTTCTCATTTGTAATTTATCCAAGGTTCATAAATTCATTTATGAACCAAGCCAATAGCTTGTTCTCATTTTAAAACCTGAAAACCCAATTGTTCTTTTTGTTTACATGGCATTGCATTATTCGCTTAGTCCGTAAATAGAATAGTCATATCCAGTTTAGACGAGAAATTTTAATATATTTATAAATATGATTAGCCAATTAATGTTTAAATATTTGTGAATTGTTGGTGCAGCTTGGATCCAAGTGAGTGAGGGAAGTGGTCCAGTGAAAGCAATATTCAAAACAGAAACTGGGTATACACATGCTGGTGCTGTTGTTGCTCACTCCAATTGCTGGTCCATGCTTAAAGGTGGCCTCACTGTTGATACCTCTGGCCCTGCTCAACTCTATTTCGAGGTGAGTTAGCTGATTGGTTTATTAAATGCATAAAACTTTAATTGAGGTTTGAACTCTAGATTTGAATACTTTAACACTATTCCAGTAAGAAAATACGTATGTAGATGGAGTCTATGGATTCTTTCATAAATCAAGTTTCAGTAAGAAATTTTCTTTTTTTCGCTGAATTGATTCAGAGTAATAACACATCGGTTGAGATATGGATGGATAGCATTTCATTACAACCCTTCACCCATAAACAATGGAAGTCTCATCAAGAGGAAAGCATCCAAAAGGTAATTAATTAAGTTCCGATTTTATTTTTCTTATCTAGACCGGGTCTTCATGTACCAATCCAATGATGAACTGCCATAAAAATGGTTACTAACCTGAAGAAAAAAAAAAACTGACAGACCAGGAAAGCAAAGGTGAGAATCCAGGCAAAGGACGAGCAAGGAAATCCAATATCAAATGCAAAAATCTCCATAATCCAAAAGAAAGTAAGCTTCCCATTTGGGTGTGCCATAGACAAGAACATCCTGAACAACCCTCCTTATCAATCCTGGTTCACTTCAAGATTCACAGTGACTGTTTTCGAGAACGAAATGAAATGGTACAGCACAGAGAACACTCCTGGAAAAGTAGACTACTCAGTTCCTGATTTGATGCTTCAATTCGCCAAGAAGAACAACATTGCAGTTCGTGGCCACAATGTGCTGTGGGATGATCCTCAGTTCCAGCCAGCATGGGTTAAATCCCTTTCGCCACCCGATCTTAACAAAGCAGCAACTGCCAGGGTTAATTCTGTTGTTTCTAAATATAAAGGGCAGCTCATTGCTTGGGATGTTGTTAATGAGAACTTGCATTTTAATTTCTTTGAGAGCAAATTGGGGCCAAATGCTTCTCCAATTTTTTATAGCTTGGCAGGGAAAGCTGATCCAGGTGTTACATTGTTCTTGAATGAGTTTAATACTATTGAAGAAAGCGGAGATGCTGCTGTTTCTCCTGCTAACTATTTGAAGAAGCTGAAGGATATACAGAGCTTTCCTGGGAATGAAAAATTGAAGCTGGGGATTGGACTTGAAGGTCATTTTAGCACTCCTAATATTCCTTATATCAGATCTTCTATTGATACTCTTGCTGCTACCAATCTTCCCATTTGGCTCACAGAAATTGATGTTAAAAGCGGTCCCAATCAGGTATCATTATGCTAATTTTCTTTGGATTTTAGTCATCTATGATCATCTTTTTAAAAGAAAAACAAAAAATTAATTTTCTCACAATAACAATATGCCATTTAGCTCGGGAAAAAACTTATTTGAACCTTCAGTGAGACGTGATAATTTATGATTAGTTTGGCCACATGGTTAAGAAAAGAAATTTTTTTTGGCTTGATGGAAAGATGAGCCCATAAACTAAGTCAATAAAAATAAAAAAACCACCATGTATGAAAAAAAACTACTTTTGCGCACGCGCGCGCACACACATATATATATGATAGTTTCTAATTCGTTGGCCCATCATGAACCGTCCGGATAAATTTAAAAGCTTAGGAATTGATAGCGGTTGCTAAAAAAAAGTTAATTTATTTATTTTTTTCTCAAATAATTATCCAACAGATGAAGTATTTTTCTTGAATGAATACAAGAAGATTAAGTAATGGTTGTGGGTGTGCAGGCACAATTCTTGGAGCAAGTGCTAACAGAGGTACATAGTCATCCAAAAGTGGGAGGAATTATAATATGGGCAGCATGGAAACCAGAAGGATGTTACAAAATGTGTTTAACAGACAACAATTTCAAGAATTTGGCAACTGGGGATGTGGTTGACAAGCTTTTGGGGCAATGGCGTGGCCCTGAAAACTTAGTTGGATCCACCGATGCTAATGGTTTCTTTGAGGCTTCTCTTCCCCATGGAGATTACCATGTCAAGCTTCTTCATCCTTCTTCAAATTCTTCTTTCCATCATCACCTCAATTTGGCCTCATCAACTCATCATAATGCGCCTCCACAAGAATTTCTTCTCCAATTCACAGTCTGATGATTAATCCCTTTGGAAATTATACTCAATCACAAGGCAGGCAATCCTAATAAAATTATCCTAAAAAAAATCTATTGCTATAAAGGTTGAGGTCTCTTCTTGCCTATTAGTCCTCTAATTTAAATGCTTAAAAATATAAATAATTTTTATTATATATGAATTATTAAAAAAATTAAAAAAACAAAGTAAAGAGAGAGACGAGAGAGCTTAAATGGTGTAAAAATAAAAAATAAAAACAAAGAATTAGTGAGAGATGAACTCCATCAAAGATGGAAATTGTAATGAAAGTGTAACAGCCTAATATCTCTCGGAGTATCCCGGGATGCTACAGCCTATAGATAGAGCTGAATTGTAAAAAAAATTAACGGATGTATTAATAATTTTATTTTATTTTTTATTTTGATAATACACCCTTGGGGAGAGAAGGTAAGATAATTAATTTGGAAGAATTTAATCATATTTAGAAACCTTAACAGTTTTATCACATGTAATTAAAGGTCAAGTATCCAACAACCTATGTAGCATATTCTTTCTATAAATATCAAATACAGTTATGCAATCCATCAAATTTGGCTTGCCTTGCTTTCTTCCACATTATAATTCAAGATTTTTGGGTATTTTCTCTCCACATATATAATTAATTCTTTGCATTTTGTAATTAAGGTTTCAAATTAGTCAAATTTTCTTAACGGCTTTCAGGATTAGAGTGAATTAAAAGATGAAGGCCGGAGCGAAAAACAATCTCCTTCTGATGCTACGTACTATTATACATTCTTCACCATTGCGCAGGTTTATTCATTACTTCCTATATTGTAACACAAAATCACCATCATTAACTTAATTATCAATATCCTACTTAATACAGAATAACTTTAGAAATGCAATTATTTCTTAAATATTTTTTTTAATATTAACAAATTTCAACCGACGATACAGGACGTGAAATGCAAAATGTACTAATTATTCGTTTTGCAGGATCATCAACCAAAGCTCAATCCTATGATTATTCAGCCAGTGTCAAGGTAAAATTTCCTGAATTCACCATAATTATATACATGAAATAATAAATTGACATCTAATTTAAAAGTAAAAACGATATTTTTTATATGATAATTTATTATTGATTCGATATATAAATGAAAAATATAAATAAAGTCATAGTAAGTTTTTTTTTTTTATTCCAATTTCAGTGCCTAAAAAAGCCTCGGAAAGCTCAATATGATGGTGGAATCATAGTGAATGGAGACTCGAAGGAAAGGGTTGCATGGATGGGATGTATTTGGAGGAGCTAAGATAGAGCATAGAGTAGCTAAAGACAACAATGATTTCATTGTTGCTTCGGCTAGAAATCAACCATTTGATAGCATTTCCTAGAAACTTAACTTGAAAGCTAGCCTTCTTTATACATTCTCTGGTATTTTTTCTTTCTCAATCATTCATTATTACCTAATCAAAATCAAGAAATTTTCTTACGTAGACCAAGTCCTTGTATCTATTTGCATATTGAGTTAATAATATATTAACACGTAGGCAATACGTGTATTAGTCAAAATATAATTAATTTTGGTTTCTAATATTAGCATATAATTCATGTATGGTTAATTAGGGGTTTGCGAGTTATGTAATTAACTAAGTGTTGCGTTTTGTGGGTAATATGCAGCATGGATACAAATTAGCGAGGGAAGTGAAACAGTACAGGCTGTTTTCAAGACAGACTCTGACTATATAGTTGCTGGTTCCGTTATTGCAAAGTCTGGCTGCTGGTCCATGCTCAAGGGTGGCTTAACTATAGATGCCTCAGTTCCTGCTCAACTATATTTTGAGGTATATATACCATTTATTAATAAAGTTAATAATGCATTGTCATATCAAAAATTAATTTTTATTTTACTTCTAGAGATGAGATAGAATAATATATATCTCTTTTCCATTACTAAGAATTCTCATGTTTGAATTTTCAGTATAAATTATTTTAAAATACTTGAAAGTTAATGAGCGTTTTGTACCTTTATGAACCTGTTGGATGAAAATTCATGTTAACTGGATGATACATTACATTCACAAGCAGAAAATAGAAAGAAATTTTTGCTTTACTAATTTAGAACTAATTGCAAAATTAGATTTTTGAAATGACAAATAAGTTATAATGGACTTATTGCTTGAATGAGAGTATAAACTTGACAACTACAATTTTTGAAAGATGATGAGGAATTATCAAAATTTGATATGATAAATAATGTCTTCCTCCATAAAGCATGTGTTTTGATCAATGAATTACTAATAAATTATTCAAAATTGATTTTTGTTAAATTGAAACACGTGCACTTATTGTCCAATTAATCCTGTGAATGACATATGCAACAGAGATATGTTTAGCTTAATTTAATTCAATTCGTTTGGCAGCTATTTGATTAATTACCCCATAATTAAGTATTGTTTATGTACATTTTTAGACAAACAACACGGCTGTAGAGATATGGGTGGATAGTGTCTCATTACAGCCATTCACTGAAAAACAATGGAGGCATCAACAAGAAGAAAGCATTAAGGAGGTAGAGCCATTAAAATTCTTAAAAAATTTTCTATCCCCTTAAAATATTTTCCAGTTTAATGTCTTACTAGTAAAATATATTTGCAGAAACGCAAGCAAGACATTAGTGTAAAAGTTGTTGATGAGCAAGGAAAACCTGTATCGAATGCAGAAGTTACTCTGAAACAAGAGAGGATGGAATTCCCCTTAGGTTGTGCTATAAATAAGAACATTCTCTCCAACACTGCCTATCAAGACTGGTTCAAATCGAAGGGGTTTAACGTAGCAACCTTCGAAAACGAAATGAAATGGTACAGCACTGAGCCCTCACAAGGCAAAGTGGACTATTCAGTTGCCGATTCCATGCTTGAATTTGCCAGCAAGCTCAATATATCAGTAAGAGGACACAATGTGGTCTGGAACGATCCCACCTACCAAATGGAATGGATTAAATCGCTTTCCCCAGCCGATCTACGCAAGGTAATCGAAGAGAGAGTTAGTTCTGTAATGACAAAGTATAAGGGCAAGGTCATAGCTTGGGACGTGGACAATGAGAATTTGCATTTTGATTTCTTGGAGAAGAAGTTAGGGCAAAATGCTTCAGCAATTGTTTATGACTTGGCTTCCAAGGCTGATCCTAACACCACATTGTTTATGAATGAATTCAATACTATTGAAGATATTAGAGATGGACTGTCTGTACCAGCTAAATATCTTGACAAAATTAACCAAATTCTAAATTTCAACAAAGACTTGAAGTTAGGAATTGGGTTAGAGGGTCATTTCGGTAGTTCTTCACTAAACCTTCCTTACATCAGAGCTTCTATTGATTTTCTTGCTGCTAAAAATCTCCCTGTTTGGATTACTGAAGTGGATGTTAAAAGCGGTCCTAATCAGGTAACAATTTTATTTTATGCATAATTAGAGGCATATTAGTAAAATAATTAGATATAATAATCTACAGTTTCTGATTACAGGGCACATTGAAGAGGGATGTATTAAATATTTAACAAGTTGATTATAATCTGAAAAAAGGAAGTGCAACTATAATTTGAACAAAAAAAAAAAAGGAAGTGAAATTATATATATATAAATTTCAATAGATAAAACTAAACATATCAAATGTTGATCCTAATACACCTTTGGTTGTTCAAGCAAGTTAAAGCATGATCTTATAATTAAGTTTTGGACTCTTTTGGTTCCACTAAGTGATTATTTTATTGTAATATTTTATAATATTTTTGACCTAAACAATTTGTTTTAGAGCAAACTAATATCATAAAAAATATATTAAGTTTTTTATTTAGTTATAAACATCGGCCTAACATTATTACTCCAGAAAATTCAAAATCATTTCCGCTTTTTAATTTTGGAGGAATTGTGGAATGAGGCCGATAAAGAAAAAGAAAAATATGGCCAGATGGATAGAACACTCATTCAATTTCTTGAAAACAAATTAATGTATTTAATAAAAAAATGCCCTAAGTGACTCTTCCACATTGTCTATAATTTAGTTTTAGTCATTTGATGCCCTTGCGGCCCAGCTCACCATCTCACATAGCATAAGCAAAGTGGTTTCATACTTGGTCCACTATTACTGCACTAACCATTTCATACAATCTCAGTGGTCCACTACTGTGACCAAATTTCTTGTCCTTAGTTTTATTTTATTTTCTTAGCGAAGAGGTAAGGTTAATGGTCCTGCAAGGACAATAAGTACCTTGCTCTGTTTTACCATGCGTCATGGTCATAATAAGTTATGTACGTAGTTGGAGTAGTTCGATAATGACTTAATCTAACAGAAAAAAAGAAAAAAAAAAACTTAGATCTAACTAGAAAAAATTACTTCAGCCGTTCATAGTTAAAATTGAATTCAACTTAAACGTTAATCTGTCTAATTAAATGCGAATCGTGCACTTTAATTTTTAGGAATTTTGGTAAATTAACTTTGTGCTACTCTTTAATAATTTATTATTTGCAAAAACAGAAGTCTCGTGTGGATGCCTAAATAAAAGAAGATAACAGTTTCTATCAAAGATTCAAAATATAGAGAAAATAGGATACAGTTTCCAAATTATAATAGCAAAATTTCCAAATCAGGACACGATGAATATTTATTTTTGGAAGTTGGTTCCCTTCATTGGTTCAATTTTCTTTTATTTTTCCTTTCCTTTAATTTCTATTTTGTGCAACAACTTCAAGACACACAATAATTCCAAATAAGTTTCACGGGACAATAAACAAAATTTGTAATTTTCAGGATTAAACAGCCGCCATGGTTGGCCTGTCTCTATAATTTTATCCTGTGGAGTAGCTTTATTTATTTTTATTTTTCTCATCGGTTAAAAAATAAATACAAACGAAATTAAGGATTTTGTTTGTTCATTATTTTGTTTTTTCTACTGCGAAACTTAATTAATTAAAAGTACACATAAAAGAATTTTAAATAATTAAATATTCTGATTCCATGTTAAAAGAATAACTTAATTAATTATTTGGAGATCAGAGTTTTAATAAGAGCCATACAAATTAATAAAACGAAAATTCTAATTAGTATAAATTAAGCAGCACCATTTTTGGAACGAAATAAGTACAAAAGCAATAAGTAGAACCAAACAAAGCATAAATGAAAGATTGATAGAGATAAATTTCTCCCTATTCGTAGTATTAATTTCAGAGAAAAAAAAGAAAATTATACGCTTGTGTCGTGCAAAAATGGGGGTATCAAGAGCTTTTACATTGTTGCTCTATTGTATTTTTCTTCATCCAGGTTCCTTTTTCCATTACTCTCATAATCATACTCACACTTATTTGTCAAAATCATACTTATAATTATAGCTTATAATTACTTTGCAGGAAAGAATGGAATTCATGCTTTCTCTTATGACTACTCTGCGACTACCGAGGCAAGAAAAATTTCTGATTTTTTTTTTTTCACAATCTAGACTTATTATCAGTTTGAAAATATTAAGACATTTATATTGGTAAACAGTGCTTGAAAGAGCCAAAAATAGCTCAATATGGAGGAGGGATGCTAATAAACCCAGAATTTAGTGAAAGCATGGAGGGTTGGACTGTGTTTGGTGAAGCAGAAATAGAACAAGCAATTTCAAATAATGGAAACGGATATGCTATTGCGAAAAGGAGGCTAAATTCATTAGACAGTATCTCACAGAAAGTTCAGTTTCAAGAAGGAAACCTCTACAGGTTTTCTAGTAAGTCCTTCCAGTTGATTAGAAAAGCAAGCATACCAATAAATTTTAATTTAGTGAAGCTCTACAGGTTGGATTCAAGTGAATAAGGGAAATGAGAACGTAGCAGTTGTTTTCAGAACTGAAAATGGCAAAGTAATTCGTGGCGGACGAGTCGCAGCTAAAGCAGGATGTTGGTCTTTGCTTAAAGGCGGCATCTTTGCAAACTTTTCCAGTCTTGTTCATATTCTTTTTGAGGTGATAATAAATTGAAAATTAGTAACATCTCTGTAAATGTGAATTGATCTATTCTTATATACAGCCTTTCTTATTCTGAAAGTGTGATTAAATTTCCTGTTTTGAAGAGCAATAACACAAATCTGGAAATATGGGTTGATAATGTCTCATTACAACCTTTTTCCATGGAACATTGGAGATCTCATCAGAATGAAACCATTCACAAGGTAATAAAATCAATTTATTTATTTTTCATCTTGACTCTCCTATTTCACGGAAAAAGTTAGCATGTATTGCACACACGTGAGTGGCGACTGAAATTTGAGAATAATTGCTTATTAATTTAATAAAAAAATTGGAATAGTAGCTGCATTCAGTTAAAAAATATACATATATATTTTAATCGCCGTTAAAAGATGTATAATGTTTTTTATAAAGAAACACAATGTGAAAAATTTTAAAAGTTAAAGGATCTAGTCGAGAATAAATTTTATCAGTATGAAGCACAATTAATGGTGATTGAAACACACGCGCGTTGGTTTCATTTATAAGGAACTGTTTAATGCCTCATATTAAAATGTAGAAAGTACCTAATTAAGAATGTTTTTTTTGTAAAGAGATCTAATGTATAAAATTTTAAAAGTTTTAAGTACCTAATAGAACGGATTAGGGTAGTTGGTAGACGGGTTTGATATGAATTTAGATATATATTTTACTATCCATGATGGTTAGGAGTGGAATTCAGATGTAGCCATTTGGGTATCCATTATCCGAATCCAAGTATAAAGTATGTAATTTTTAATAGATATTGATTTTTATCTTGTATTTTAATTTGATTTATTTTTATATTTGGATTTAATTTGATTTCTTCTTTATGTTGATGGATGTAGTTTGATTATAAATTTATTGTTTGTATTTTTTTTAATTTTGTATTTATTTTTGGAAGAATATTGATAAATGGAAAATGGGAATTTGAAACGGATACGGATAGTGTAATGCTAATTTTAAATGGACATGAATAAAATTTAAATATTTTAACTAGAAAAGGACACCGATACATATACGGATACGGTATAACAAGTTGGGATACTCTGTACGTTTCCAACCTTAGAATAAAGCAACCAAGAGTTCATACCCGCCTTTTTTTATATTTTTCCATGTTTCATTCACACAATTTTGCTAAAAAAACTTGCAAATATTTTAACCTATTTTGAATATCACCCTACAGGAAAGAAAGAGTAAGGTGAGATTTCAGGTTAAATACTCAAACAAAACAGCAGTAGAAGGTGCAATAGTGTCTATAGAGCAAACCTCCACAAGGTTCCCGTTTGGATGTGGAATGAACCATTATATTCTTGAAAGCACAGACTATCAAAAATGGTTTGCTTCAAGATTCAGGTACACTACTTTCACCAATGAAATGAAGTGGTACAGCACTGAGAAAAAACAGGGTCAGGAGAACTATACAACTGCAGATTCTATGGTAAAATTTTGTCAGCACAATGATATCTGTATTAGAGGACACAACATTTTCTGGGATGATCCCAAGTATCAACCCGATTGGGTTAAAAAACTTTCGCCCCACGAATTGCGAGAAGCTGCTGCAAAACGAATAAATTCGGTGGTTTCCAGATATTCAGGGCAACTGATAGCTTGGGATGTGATGAATGAAAACCTGCACTTCAGGTTTTCTGAGGATAAGCTGGGCGAAAATGCCTCTGCTGAGTACTTTTCGATTGCTTATGAGCTCGATCCAAGCACGAGGATGTTCTTGAACGAGTATAATACGATTGAGGATTGTGAGGATGAGGCTTCAAGCCCTGCCAACTACACAAAGAAGATTGAGGAAATCCTGTCCTATCCTGGAAATGAAAGGATGTTAGTAGGAATAGGTGTGCAGGGACATTTCAGTTATGAACAGCCAAATCTTGCATATATGAGAGCTGCCTTGGACATTTTAGCTTCAACAGGATTGCCCATATGGCTGACAGAAGTAGATGTTGGAAGAGGCCCCAATCAGGTATTACAAGTTCTTCAGCAAATTATCTGATTTATCTTAAAAAAAAAAGTCTGTATATATGTCTTTTACCCCTAATAATTTCGCTTACCAAATCAAAATATAGTATGTGGTTTAATGCTATGCATTTAGTCAGTTTAGTCTGGAAACTGGTCAAATCAAACAAATTGAAATTGACAGCAAAGAAAACTAAATTGACTGAACGGGTAAGAGGAAACCAAACCGAGCCAACAGTAATTCAATGTGTTATTTTGGTTTTGGCCCCTTATAGAACGTACATCTGGATGCTAATAGTAATTTATGGGCAGGCAGAGTACTTGGAGCAGATACTAAGGGAAGGGTATTCTCATCCAGGAGTGGAAGGAATCATAATGTTTGTGGGGCCAGCAATAGCAGGTTTCAATGTTACAACCTTAGCAGACAAAGAATTCAAGAATACCCCATCAGGAGATGTTGTTGATAAGCTTATTGATGAGTGGAAATCTCAGAGTGTAGAAATTAAAGCAGACAGTGAAGGATTGTTTGAAGTTTCGTTGTTTCATGGAGATTACAATATATCTATTAAAGACCCATTTACCAATTCCTCCACTACTTTCACTTATAAGCTCCAAAAAGATCGCACAACATCCCCCATTCTCCATGTTCTTGTGGATGCCTGGAATTAGAATGCTCGCCATCGTTCAATAATTGCCCTGTGTAATTGCTGGGAAACCAACATCTCATCAATATTTAATACTATTAAAGCAACCTGTTAGAGGCTTGATGATCGAACCTGTCCATGTTCTAATTATAAGTTATTTTTTTCTTTTTCATTTCTTTTTGAATCTAACCTTTTTTTTTATGCATATGCTAAATGGTTATCAACACCATTAATATACTCTCTTCAATGCACTTTAACTAGTTATTTTTTAATTTTATTTTGTCTTACTTTAAATTATCTTTTAAAAATTTTAAAAAAATTTATATATCTATCCTTATTTATTTCACTACTATATTTAATAAAGTAATAAATTTAATTTTAATCATATAAAAATTAAATATTATATTTGAATTAAAAAAGCCAAATTAGTCAATCACCAATACTTTTTTATAAAATAAAAATTTTTCAATTATTTCTTTAATCTTTGTATTAATTGAAAGTGACGACTTAAAATAAGATGGACTATATATATATATATATATATATATATATATATATATATAAAATCTTTTCCTTATTATATATTTTTATTTAATTCTAATTTATTTTTGGAAGCCATTTTAGTGGTTGCAGAGCGTGTCAAAAGTTGCTACCTTAAAAGCATAATACATTTCCTAATTTGTTTTGGGATTTTGAGTTGCAAATATGGTATTAGGGGGTACTGTATTTGTTAAACTGGGTTCACTAATTATCCTAAGTGGCAATCTGGCCCAACCAAAATTCTTTAAGTTCTTTGGACCAGGAAAAATAGACTGAAAGTGATCCATTTGGCAAAGGAATTAAATATAACAAATAAGAAGAAATAATCAATTGACTTTTAGTTTTCTTTTTTTTTTTTTTAATTTTATCATTTTTTATAGTTTTTAATATAATTTACTCAATTGATTTAGCTGGTTTTTTTTTTTGGTCGAAAGATTTATTTGAATTATAAGAACTAAGCAGCAATCACATCATCTTGATTTAAGCTCTATGATATTTGACTGCGTCACAAAATTTTGCAAAGGTAAAAAATGGAGTTAATTACAAAGTAATTCTCAACATTTCATTCATTATTTTAATTTAGTTTCTAAGCTTAAAAAAACTTACATTTTGACATCCAATATTTAGTTATATTTTAAATTAAAAATTTTATTAACTTGTTTGAGAATCAATGGTAAAACTTTTTTATTTTAAAAATTAAATTGAAATATGAATCAAAATTTAAGTGTAAATTTGCAATTAATAAAAAATTATTTGCTACACAGAAGAAAAATAATTAATCAATTTTAAAAATTATTTAATAAAATATAGTCAAACAAATATAAATTGTAATGCAACAATTCAGAGATTTTATGAGGAATCTAATACGTAATTTGTCGTCGTTTTCTCGCCCCCTCACCAAACCTCTAAAAACGCTCTTTATTAGGGATGATCACGGGACGGGGATTCCCCGGCCCCGGCGGGGATCCGTCCCGTTCGGGGTGGGAAATCCCCGAAATTTCCCCCCTTGGGGACGGGGGCGGGGGAAAAAAATTCCCCGTCCTAAAATCGGGGACGGGAACAGGGAATGGAATCCCCGCCCCGCAAAACGGGAACAGGGAATGGAATCCCCGCCCCGCAAAAAAAAAATATATATATATATATATATTAAAATATAATATTTTATAAATAATTAAAATATAATTTAATTTTATAATTATTAAGTTTTAAATTATTATTGATTTTAAATTTTTTATTTATTAAATATTATATTTTAATTTTAATTATTAATAAAATATTATATTTAAAAAAAAACGGGGGACGGGGATCCCCGCGGAGCGGAAACGGGGGAAATTCTTCCCCCGACATTGATGGCGAGGGCAGAACGGAGAATCCCCGTCACTGGCGGGGGAGGGAGTGAGGGAGCATTCTCCGACCCCGCCACGTGATCATCCCTACTCTTTGTCCCCCCCTTTACTAAAATCCTGAAACTAGTCAACAAGTCCTCGGTAAAATCCATCTATTGTGACTACTGAATCATAGCCGTTAAATTTTATGCATGTAATGATTTATCAGCCTCTGGATTGACAACAATTCTTCAGTAACGCGCTCAGTGCCGCGTACTCTTCAAACGCTATAACATCAGCTTTACACCGTAGAAGTGGAGGAAAAAAGAGCCAAAAACCAGTAACCACAACGAAGCCAACGGTTAACGGTCTCGACATCCACACCGGCAAGCCCCGCTTGCCGTTAACCACCTTCTTCAGCGTCACCTCCACCACCAAACACAATCCATGAAGCAAAACGAAGGAGGTGACTTCCCATGTGGGCTTCAAGCGCCCCAAGTAGTAGAAAAGGAGCTCGTGCATAATGCCCGACACAGCAAAGGTACCCAAAACTGCTGGAAGTGGAGCCCACTCTCTGCCAGTGATTGGTGCAGATTTTTTGACGAGAGGTTCATATACGGTGGGGCGTAGAATACTGGTGACCATGATGTTCCATCTCCTGCCCCAGAAATCTTGGAGTGAAGTTGATAGGTATGGGTCATTGAACTGTGGCTCTAGCTCAAGGTTCAATATGGCTCGAGCCAGGGCAGCCGTCATGGCTAATATCAGTTCAAGGAAGATGTAGATATGAAGACAGTAAAACACTAAAATTACCTTTGGGTGAATAAACTCCCTATAGTCATACACACGAATTAACATGGCTATAACAAGAAACTTTATACCAAAATTTGGAAGACATTTATGGCACTTTTTAGGAACTGGGTTTTTCTTATTTTTACCGTTTTGAGACGGGTTTTTACCATTTAGGCCATAAAGTTGAGATTTTTGAGATGGGTTTTGTTTGGTTTGGGTATAAGTTGGGTGAGATTTTGGAGAAGGGTGATGTTGGATTTTGATGGGTAAACAAGCAAGAGATAGAAATCGGATTAGAGAGATAGAAGGGTTAGAGGACAAAGGTCCTAAACCAAATGCAAAAAGAAAGAGCTTGAAATTTGCAAGCCAAGCAATGAAGAAACCAGTCATGCCAGCAAGATGAATGGAGGAAAGATGAAGAGGAAGAACAAGAAATAGAGAAATGATTGGTAGCAACATAAACAATCTTGTTTTGCCTTTTGGGATTATCTTCCCAATTGCATAGCTGTAAGATTGAGATATAAACACTAAAGTCCATACCTTAATGAAGTTGTATAGCTCTCCCTCCATGCTTTGTTTGTTTTCTTGATTAATTAATATTCTTGAAATCTTTATATATATAAATTACGCTGAGAAGGAATTAATTAAAATCTTGATTCGTATGTTGTGTAGAGGATGAAGAAACGTGGAAGGGACCAGGATACAAGAGTGGTTCCGACCACGTTTCAATTGGTACGTAAGCCGTTAGATTTGGTGGAATTGAATTTGGTTGGCATGAAATTCATGAAGGTATAAGGCACGTAATCATTCTGATATATAGGGATTATGTTTGTTATGATTAAAGAAGAGGGGTTAAGTTTTTCAGTTGTCATCTTAATCTTTTTTGTTTTTAACACGATTTTTGAATTGCCATATGCTCACATCATATTGCTGGCTACTGACAACTACGGACGAAATTTGGTATATTTCTTAGATCATATGGATATTTGGTATATTGAATTATTGGCGACGACCTTATTTCCGCGTACGTCACTCGCTGCTATTGGCACCAAAATATTAGCAGGCAGATTTAGCGAGAACACGGCTTAGTTGTCACTAATTTGTGGCATGATATTTTCCCTGCGAGCTCGCCATTACTATTTGCCATAGATTCGACTTTTCACTGCTAAGTTGTTGCTAAATGTTATAAATAGCAACACAAAATAATGTCCTCGCTATTTTTCATTGCTATTTCGCTTTTTTTTTTCTTTTTTAGTGATGGAGTCTTATAATTTTAAATGATTCTGCTAATTTTAATTCGTTTATTTGAAAGATCGTTTTTTTTTACTCTGCTTTGTGTTTGTAACAAATTATAGGCGCACTTCATTTTCTGATATTACAGTTAAAAACTTGTTAAATATCTCATCTATTTCTATTTAATGTATTATGTAATTAAAAAATATAAAGTATTAATTATTTCTTAGTTCATTAGTATGTCCCCAGTCAGTGTGAAAGCAGGTTGAAAGATGCGTTAATCTAAACAAAATTAACAAATTACCGCCCATGTCAGCTAAATGATATTTTTGTGGCGTCTTTTAATTTATTCTGACCAAATTGTATTTTGATTTAACATTATTTGGAAAAATATTTATAACCATGGATGAAATTGCTCCTACTAACCGTTTGCATCATTACAAAATTCTTTTGAAATATATGTATATATTACTACTTGAAAATTACATAAAATCAGTCGATAAAGTTGACATATTAAAGACTATGTATAGATCTTTATTGAAAATATGTAGCATGTCCAAAATAGTTATTCTTCTTGGTAGAAAATACAGTAGTGATTAGTTCAATACAATTTGGTTAGAAAACTATTGCATGGACAAAATATAGATATATAGATAAAACCAATGGTGCTTCAACCAAACCAACACATCAGTTATTTTTTAACCAATTTTATATATTGTTATTTTATTTTTTTAACCAATTTTATATATTGTCATTTAATTTTTTAACCGATTTTATTTGCGTGTCATTTTATTATTCAAATCTCGCTTTCTCACTTCTTTTACTATTTTACATTCTGTCATTTTATTATTTAGTTTGATTCATAAATTTTTGCCTCAATGAGATCCAGAAAAGTTCTTCTGAATAATTGTGACTGTGCAGGATTGTCCTGTCATTTCAGTGTTTTTGGATGTATGGTTTGACTTTTGCAATTGCAATTTTCGAGTTTTTGTCATATTTAATATTTTACTGCTTTGGTTATTATCGTGTAATAAAATGCTTGGTGAAAGTATATTAATATTTAGGATTTAATTCCTGCTGAAGTCTATATTTCAAGTCTGAGATATATCTATCACATTGCAAGCAATAATTTTATCCAGCCAATCAGCAAGTGATTTACTTAAATTATGCCTTTCATGCTCTTTTAACACTGCTAATTCATGAACATAACACACAGATGCTTTTATATAAGAACCACCAAATGAGATCTTTCCTCAAGCCACCGGTGGCCGATGAATTTTCATATTTAGACCACTATCTAGCAGATCAGGGATAGGCCTGTAAACCAGCTACATAAGTAGCCTCAACTGCTGCAGATCCTTCTCTTTCAAAGTCATCCCAGGAACTGTTCGACAGTATGACAAAGTCTGCCAGCTTCCCCGAAGATAAAGATCCCAGGTCATAGTCCAGAAAACATGCACGAGCAGCTGAAATCGTGTGCCTGTCAATGGAATAACATGATTTTGATTGCTGAAACCATGTATGTGAAAAAAGTGAGCGAGAAAATATCGGCTCCAACTTTCAATCAAGGAGAAGAATCAAAGATTCTCAGTGATCTATGGAGTCAAATAAGATTTTCAGAAGAAAATGTCATTGTGTTAAATTATGGATACATGACTAGAAAGTTTGTAAGAAGAAGGTTACCACTGGCATTCAAGTGTTGGACATTCATAGACCAGTAGCCTACTATATCAACTCTCTTTTCCTATTATCAAAGCCATTCCACAATTGCAAAGCAAGCAAATAATATCAAGAAATAACTAAAATTTGAACCTATCAGCAATGCTTACGCAATAATAGCATCTTTCAGTGAAATGCACTCAGATGGAATCCAGGCATTTTCCCAGCCAGGGGGTATTCTTTTCATTGATGTTTTGATGGCTCCCAAAGGATTAATATTTGCTACCTGAAACAACAACGATCTGAAATTTTCAGAGTACAACTGATTTTCAGACAATTGGTTAAGGTTTTAAACTGATAACAGAAGATTTGTACCACTTACGGGCCAGTCAGAACCTAAAGCCAACTGAGTATTGCTGGCTAGAAGTGATTGGAATTGGTAAGACCCTGTTTCAGCCCTACCCATTCCAAGTTTCTTTCTTGCAGAATCAGCATCATCAAGTAGGTGGTCTGGCTGTTGCATTGTGAAGAGGCAATATACAATCAATATCAAATAGTAAAAATAGAATAAATACATAAATAATTATGAGCTTCAAAGATTTAATCTTAAAAAAACCTGTACAGAAGCAATGATCCCTTGTTCACCGAATCGAGCAGCTGTTCCCGGTGCCAAATGTTGAGCATGCTCAATCTAAAATTAATATATCCATCATTGAGATAAAAAGATGCGAGTATTAGTTATTGAAAGTAGCGTTCATGACCTTAAAACTGTAAAAGAAGGAAAAGAAAATTCAGACCAAATGAGAACCATTTTCATGTTTCAGCAACATGCTTACCCTAAATCTTCTGTCCCTTTTTCCATTTGTTGAAACAATTGATTCATACAAATCCAGAATCATGTCATTTGCTCTGTCACCTATAGCATGAATGGCTACCTGAAATGCATTCCAAGTAAAGCTTGAGGACTACAGGATATCAATTAACATACATAGATCTATACAAATATATTTAGTCAGATATCAATCTACAGCAAGATAAAGGAACACCTGAAGTCCCACTTTATCAGATGCCACTGTCATGTTATATAGTCTTTCAAAATCTGAAACTTGTAAGCCATAATTGTGAGGCTCCTCAACATAAGGCTAGAATAACAAAACCTGTTAGTGTGTATGTGAGACTGATAGGAGATAAAGATCAAGCTCACACAAAGAAAGTTGAATATGACCAACTAATGGAAAAACATCAGCAGATGCATGCACATTTTCCTACTCACCTCATGGAAAAGTGCACTATTAGATCCTAAAGATCCATCAGCAAAAGCCTTAACACCGCCTACATAAATCCATTCACTTATAGAATGACCTGTTTTTGTAATAAAATCCTGGGTGAGCAGACGATACTTCATAAGCAACAACAAGAAAAGAGATAGAAATTCTAACAAAATGTAAAAGAGATAACTTTAATAATTCTTACATATAGGCGTTGCCATGTTTCTAGTGGAAAAAACAAGCAGACCCTTATCCTCATCTTGCCTAAAGAGTCAGCCCATTGATACACATCTGTGCATATGAGAAAAATAAATCAAATAGATCAAAAATGATTCAGAACTCAACAAAATTATCAAAAACAAAAGATTACAATGGAACCTGCAAGATCCTCCCATGAATGCTCTGTTGACGCCCCAGGAAAGTATCTTCCAACATCAACAACAGCCGTCACCCCCCTTGTCAAGGCAAGATTACTTGCTGCAAGCAAAGCCTCCCTTCTCTCATCCACTGAAACCTCTGGGATCCAGCAGAGAACAAGTTTCATTGCAGCATCCATCACTATTCCTGTAGGTTCTGAATGAAGATGGCACAAAATAATTAATACATGTCTTAACTATTAACATGCAAGGAACTCTACAATAATTAATTCACCTTAATCTTCCTGAAGCTCAAAATTATTAGCACATGTATTGTTAGTTACAGCAATTTGTTCGGTGGGAAAAATCTGGAAAAGAAAGTGCTTTATTCATTCTTTTCACTCCAAATGCATAACCGAAAAGGGATTTGAATTCCACTTTGTTGCTCAGGAGAAAAAAAATATAAACAACAAAGAATCAGGAACCTTCGTGTAAACCGAGGAAGGCTATTCAAGTCATATCGTGATTTTGCAACAGTGAACCTCAAGAACAGGGGTGTTTGACAGCATAGAGCTTCCCGAATTTTGGTAGTAATGACGTTTGACATCGCTATTTCATAAGTGTCAAACCAAGAGTACATATCACTTTGGATTAGTAAATATCACATGAATATCGAAACTTCAAGATCCAACCAAGTACAAAATCATTTTGCTCTACTGATATGAGAAAACTTGGAAATGCTGATGTTGAATTATGCATCAATTAAACTAACTGTTACCTCCATGAGCAGATCTCATAATAGCTCCACCAGGAGGATCTTCTAACACTTCATCAATCCCGCCTATCTTCAGTGCCACTGAATTGGCCAGGCCCATGTGACCATCCATTCTAGTTAACCATACCTGCACCAACAATATCTTCAGCTGAATACATGATTATGAATGCAAGTGCATAGTGCCAATCAAGCTATGGGTTCTTACAGGATTCCGTGGTGTGATATCATCAATCCAAGAGGCTGCTGGTAATTCTCCGCCCCACAGATCATTGTTCCATCCACCACCCAACAGCCAGGAGCCTTCTTTTAAATCTGAAAAATTATGCATTTTGAATTGAATCACTTCCAAAACAATGAAAAGATTATTGTAAGTCGATATATATGTCATGCGGTTAACAGAATCATCGAGATACTAGTATGTGGTATATGCATTCACCATTTCAGCAACACTGATTATGCAATGTTGCAGGAATTAAACATATCACAACTAAAGTGAATCACGTGTCCACAAAAACAGTTACTTTTCCTTTTTCTTTGGAGTGATTAACCCCGTACTTTCCTAATATTCCACAACCTTTATCCTTAACATCACAAAATAAATTATAAACGGACTATATGCTGTGCAGCCATAGGAGTAACCAAGGTTGAATGTCAAAAGACAAGTATTAGACATGTGGGGCACATTAAGGACAAAAATGCTGCTCAGCCATAGGAGTAACCAAGGTCGAGTGTCAAAAGACAAGTGTTAGACATGTGGGGCACATAAAGGACAAAATAAGAAGGTAAACTTTTCTTTGATGGACCTGAACCATAGTGAAGCGAAAATCACAGAAAAGTATAGACATTACTTTTTACAGCTTCTCTGATCCTTCTCACAAATTCATCATTTCGATTTACGCCATGTAACTCCACACGCATCGTCTGCATTTCTTTGTTAAAATCTCAAAATGTATACGGCCAACAAGTAGAAAATATGACAGATGAGATGGAATTGATGGAAAAAACTTTGGTTCAAGGAAAGAGAGAACAGAATAGTGAAAAGACAACGGTAATTTCAAAGTAAAACACTTGAAAGTCGTGATTTTCGCAGTAAAAATGTACAGTGCAGAAAAAAGTGAAGCTCAAACCAAGTTTTTTAAGTAATCAATTTGCAAGACGTCACTTAAAAAATGACCAGCAGAGGAAAAAAAGTTAAAATTGATATCTATAACGCGGACAAAAAAAAAGAAGGGAATAAAACAGAAGAGAATTGTTGCTATACACCTGCAATCCACCGGAGATGAAATGGACATGAGAATCAATAAATCCAGGAACCACTACTTTCCCTTCAAGATCCAACTGTTTGGTACTGTCCCCAGCCAATTCCTGCAATTCAGCAACCATTAATTCAGATGCTAGACAAAGACTCAATTCAGTAAGAGCAACAAAGTTGGGAACCTGAAGAGAAGAGTAATCGCCGATGCCGAGAATCCTGCCATTTTTTATAGCCATAGAATCGGCGAAAAGCCTGGAAGTGTCGCTTGTGAAAATGACCCCATTTCTCACTATTAAATCCGCCATTAAAGCTTTCGACTTTGAAGCCGAATTTTCTCTTAATCCCAAATTTAACCATTCTAAACCAACACAAAACCGAAAAATCAATCCTGAATGATGAATCTCCAATTTCACAATTATGCAAAATGTGGAAATGGAAGTACAGTACCCTGGAGTAAGTTGAAGTAGGGAAGCAAGAAAATAGAGAGAACGAGCGCGATAGCAGCTGAGATGATTGTGTGCAGCTTCATGGACGATGCTCAACTCTGCCTTTTCTCTACAAGTTCTAGATTCTACTCAAGATCGACTTAAATTCTCTGGTTCCGTTCCATATGCCACGTCATCGCTCTGGACTGAACGTGTCGTTTGGTTATTTTTTTTCATTTTTATTTTATTTTCAGAAATATATCAACTAACAGATTAAAACTTTGAATTTCTTATTAACGGAATATAATTCAAGAAAAGGCAAAAGAAAATTATTGGATGCGATTATTTATAAAAAATAATTTTTTAGTTTTTAGTTTTTAAAAAAATTAAAATATTTATTTTTTATAAAAAAATTAAAAACTATGTTCATTTATCAACAAGGAAAAGCTGAAGTATTATATATATATGCACGCATATATGTATATACACATTCATACATATAGAATTAATGCATAAATTTTCTTTCTAAACTATTATCATTTATCAAAATTTTTTTGAACTAATTGCATATTAGATTACCTCCTAAATTTATTAAAAATATCATATTACTTTTTTATAAGATACTTGCTAGTTCACAATTGACAAGTTGATATTTATAACAAATTTTAGGAGAGTAATTTAATATTTTCAATAGTATATTATTAAATTTTTACATTTTAAATAAATTTGAATAGCTAATTTGATATTTTCAACAAGTTTAGGGGTAATCTAATATACAATTATTTTAAGAAAAAAATCTGATAAACGACAACGGTTTAGAGAAAAATTTATATATTATTCACATACACATATATACATGTATATATATGTATATACATGTATATGTATGTATGTATGTATGTATGTGCATGTATGTATATATATGTACATACATATATATGTATATGTATATGCATATGTATGTGAATATAAGCACATACACACACATACATACATGTATGTATACATACATAGGTATATATATGTACTATGTATGTATACATACATGTATGTGTATCTATGTACATACATGTATGCACATACATACACATGTATATATATATGTATGTGTATGTATGTGCATATGTATATATGTATATTTATGGATATGCATATATGTGCATAAATAAATATATATATGTGTGTGTATGTATGTATGCATGTATCCATCTATCTATGTACATACATATACACATACATAGATTATATATATATATATATATTTCAATAAAATATTATTAGAATAAAATTAAAAAAAACGATAAATTATATCCAGACTTTTATTATCATAAAGTAGAAAACTATTCAAGTTTTGCTAAATGTTTGTGTTTCATCTTAATAGTTATTTAGTTTATTAAAAACTGGATGAAGATGCTATTTTATATAGATTCAAGTAGCTGCCTGTCCATTCAAGTAACTGTCTGGGATGGAGAGATTCTACCAAGCTCAGTGACATAATTGTAATAGTCATATTTTATAGATTCTCCCTTACACTTTTTGTTCAAAACTTTTCCATATCAACGTTTCTTTATCTCGTAGATAATTTTTACAGATTTTTCAATTTTAATTTCTTTTTTTTTTAACCTTACTTGACGGTAACATTTTTATCAATGTTATTAAAATCGGATTGGATAAAAAATCGAAAAAGTAAATAATTTTTAGTTCGATTGGTTCGATAGGATTCAACCGAATTTTTTTAAATAATATTATTTTTAAATTTTTTATAAATATTATGAGAACATAACTATATAAAAAAATAAAAAATACTTTAAAAAATATATTTATCATCAAAAATTAATAATAAAACAATATTTTCAAGTTATTCAATATTCATAACAAATATTTAAGATAGATATAGTAAAAAAAATTGCACATATTCAAAAATATTCATCCATTATAAATTATAATTTTTATTGTATTCATAAAAAAATTCATTAAAATTGACTAAATTTTAATTATTTTGTATTTATATTTATATTTTATTTTTTTCCAGCAAAAAACAATGTTTGTATATATATTTTGGACAAAAAAATTAATTTTCTAATTCAAGCCAGTTTTTTTTGGTTTTCACCTGGTTTCATGCCGTTTTTCACTGGTTTATTCGGTTTTATTCGGTTTATACCGGTTCCTTACGATTTTTAGTCAGTTTGAATTTTATGCATTGAACCAACCGGATATGCTACTTGTTTGTAGTTAAATCAGTCCAACTGAGCAGTCCGGTTCAGTTTTAATAACATTGATTTGTACAGATAATTTTTACAATTTTTTTTTTTACCTTACTTGGCAGTAATATTTATGCAGAGAATAACAATAAAAAAGTATCCTTCTCCTTTAACTTTTACATCACTAATAAAGCTATCACATACTATAATCTCAACAATTTTAACAGCAATTATATATAGATCACAAAGCTTCATCATGGAGACTGCCATGAGACATTGCTCTTCTTGCTCCTCTGCATAGTGTAAGTATACATATTATAGATAGAATACAGTAAGAACTGGTGTGGGATTTTCTACTGGTCTTTGGCTTAGGGACGGTGGCAAGACGAGGGTGACGTCAACTTTAGCCCTTCCAATTTTTTTTTTTTTTTTATATTTTCATCCTCAAAAATATTATAAAAAGTTAGTTTGGTCCTTTAAATTTCTTTCTTATTCCATATATATTGTATTTAAACTCTCTCCTATTGTCATAGCTTCCGCACCCGTTGGGCTAGTGTGCCCTGCAATGTAGCGTTAAAATCAATATTATTAAAATCGAACCAAATAAAGAACCGAAAAGCTAAAGGATTCGTGGTTCGATCGATTCGTTGAAATTCAACCGGATTTTTTTCATTTTTTAAAAAATATATTATTTTTTAAGTTTTATATAAATATTATGAAAATATCACTATATAAAAAAATTAAAAATAGTTTAAAAAAATATATTTATCATCAAATATTAACAATAAGACTATATTTTCAAGTCATTCAACATTTATAACAAAAATTTAAGATAAATATAGCAAAAAATTGTAAATTTTTAAAGAAATTCTTCAAATATAAATTATAAAATTTTATTTTATTCATAAAAAATTCATTAAATTATTTGAATTTTAATTATTTTGTATTTATTATTTTATTTTATTTTTTTTCAGAAAAAATAATATTGTATGAATATTTTGGACAAAAAGTTCGTTTTTCTAAAATCAAACCGGTTTTTTATCATTTAACCCGGTTTTTTTCAGTTTTATCCCGGTTTAACCTGTTTTTTGGCGGTTTGAAACAGTAATTTTTGGTTTTTATCCAATCCGGTTTTCATCCATTGAATTAAACCGGTTCGACCGCCCGATCCGTCCGGTTTTAATAACCATGGTTAAAATGTTATTGCATTTCATTAAGCCAAAAGGTCTGATATAGGGACTTTATTTTTATGCTGCAGTGAGTTTATAGCCATTGATCAAAATAATCAATTAATGATGATCAATCGCTGAAAAAGCTATTGTACCAAAAAAGCACGTGTACCGTTGTCCCATGAAAAGGGATAACCTGAATACCCCAAATCTGATAAACCACAATCAGCTAACACTTCTTGAAAAGAACAAATAGCTGAATCCTATCTAGGAATACCTCCTGCCTTCTCCGACTAAACCAGAATTTCATTAAAATCCCTAACGATCAACCAATCCATCCGAGGTGGACAGTTGAGATTTCTAAGTAAATCCCAAGAATTATGTCTAAGATGCCTCTCAGGCCATCCATAAAAATAGGTAAGAAACCATGCAGAGTTATCACTTGAAGTGACTTTAAAATCCATATGGTGAATTGAGTAAGATAACAGGTCTATATCAAGCTCATCCATCCATATACATGACAATCCACCTCCTCCATTACTGCCTCTAACATTAAAACCCTTCTTAAAATCCAAACTCAATCTTATGAAACACATTCTATCCTCAAACACCCTTGTCTCTATTAAGAAGAGGATAGAGAGATTTTGCGATTTAACCAATCGCCTCAAGTTAGCAATTGCCAGGGTACTCCCTAAACCCCAATAGTTGTAGCTTAGTAAACTCATTGCGATAGGCAACCAGGGTTGCAATCCCCTGTCGCCTTTAAAATTTCATTTGCCTGGTGAGCCGATTCACTAATCTTCAATTTCTTTGTTAAACAGCCCACATACCCACGTTCCAACTCCTGCCTACTGGGATATTCTATTTTGCCATGCTTAGTCTTCTTAGTCCCTTTTTCGCAAATACCCCTCTCTTGACTATTTTTACTCCTAGCTAATCTCTTTCATGACCTTTGTTTACTACTAATATCCATTTTCCCCATATCTGTTCCTTTAACTATGCTACCATCCACTCCATTTCCCATCATTATTATGTCCCCACTAACTGTTTCTATCAACATATTAATATCACCTAAATTCCTACCCCTATCTACTCCATCCGAAATACCAATTTCTTGATTGTCATTCAATAAAACATTATATACTGGCACTGGAAGGTTAACAGAACTAGTTGGTACCTGATTCGTATTGAGAGGGATAACATCATCATTCACAATCGTAGTTGTACACTGGACAGTCTGAGGAATGGTGTCATGATTAAAATCTGCCATTGATGATGTTGCTCGGTCACTACTGAACTCGGAATTCTGTTTCCTCCCACTACACTTCGAATTTAGATGCTCAAGAATATCCTTCAAATACCTGACACAACTAGTGTTGTTCCTGTTGTACCCTGACTCTAGTCTACTTTATTGGGACTCACTGCATTTAATTAAGCGAGCAACTTGTCTTCTTTTTCTTTTTCCATCGGGTTACAAATTTTGAAACCTTTACATAGGGAAGCACGAAGCCAATCAGCATACTCCAAGTTTGTAATCTCCTCAATACATTCCTGGACCCTGTGTCCTAAGCAACCACAATTGTAACAAAAGACTGAAAGATGTTCATAATTGAAATCTAACCAAACTACCTCTTCTCCCAATTCAAGTAAGACCCCTCTCCATATCTTTTTGGTGAAAAAAATAGTTACCCTGGACCTGATATACGGTCCCCAACCCCAGTATTCACTTTCGTCAAAATCCACAAATGTCCCTATCATGTTAGCCATGATCACTGCAGTTTGTTTTGAATGCCATAAGAAAGGAATTTTATAAGCTCTAACCCATATTGTTGTCTCATCAACGTCAGGTATATTTCCAATATCATTTTCCTTCATCGGTCTCAATAAAAGAAGTTGGTCATCAAAACACCAGGGACCATAATACATGACACGTTGTTTATCCGACTAGAAGATAAAGGCCTCGTTATCCAGATCCCATAGACTGAAACCCCTCTGCAATCTCCAACTATTCATTATTGTAAATGTGTTAACATTTATCCCTTTCACATTCAACAGCTTTCCAACTAGACACAATGATATCCGAAGTCTTTTTTTTCATATTAGTCCAATCATCCAGGCAGACTTTCCCTACCTCATTTTTCTCAAGTGCAACGAAGAAAGTAATTTATCAATGGATTCCTGGGAAGTTATTAGTTTGATCTACGGTCATCAATGGAGTAACACCTTAGCAAGGCTAAGGAGATAAACCCTAGGGTTTAGGAGAAACCAAAGGGAGAAGAACCTTTACAGCAGAGAGGAGTTTTAAAATGGTAATGAAATCAAATTCTAAATTACCATTCTGAAAATCGATCGGCTCTTGCCTAAGTGCAAGTTTTTTCCTCTTGCCTAAGTGCAAGTTTTATTTTGCCAGAGTTATTAGTTCTTTTTTCGTCATCTTTTCTTGCTTTCTTCTCAATGGCTTCTATCTCTGATGAAGCGGATATTTTACAAAGGTGTGAAAGGGTTACGTTGGAGGATGGGGAGGCAGAAGGAATTGTGTTCGACGATGAGGATTTTGTGGATGAGAAGACTGATCTCGCTTTATGTCTCATAGGGAGAATTGTTTCCAACAGATCCATCAACGTTGCTGCTTTCAAAGCAACCATGGCTGAAGCATGGCAACCTGGTAGAGGTATAGAGATTCGTGAACTATCTCCAAAGTTGTTTATGTTTCAATTCTTTCACCCGGTGGATATGAATCTGGTTCTTAATGAAGGGCCATGGTCCTTCGAACAAAAACTATTCGTTATGAAGAAGATGGAATTAGGGATAAATCCTGATAATGTGGAGCTCTTTGAAGCGAGCTTCTGGGTGCAGTGTTATAATCTACCTATAGGTTACTGGACGGAACGGATCGGGAAAAGCATAGGTAATCATTTAGGGTCTTTTGTTAAGATTGATCCTAAGAGTCTTGATGGTTCATGGAAGAGTTTCATGCGTATTAGAGTTATTCTGGACATAAGGAAACCACTCCGAATCTCCATGAGAGTGAAGAAGCAAGGAGGTGACTGGATGTTAATTAACTTTAAGTATGAACGCTTGCCAAGTTTATGTTTCCTCTGTGGTATAATAGGGCATCAAGAGAAGTTCTGTGAGAAAAGATTTGAAGTAGATCTGAGCACTCATCAGTATGAATATGGAACTTTTCTCAGAGCTCCGGCGAGGAAGATAGTTGCTTATTTCGGTGAGAGATGGTTTCGTTCGAATATGGTAGGAGCTAATTCTGATAAGAATAATCCCGATTATTATGGCATATTTTCGGAATGACAGAGTCCTAGATTGGGAAAGAATGATAACATCCCTGATTCTTTGGAATCTTCACAGCTGGGTAATTCCTCAAATCCAGCAACTAAAAAGGAAAGGAAGCTAACTGTTCAGAATCATTTATTTCACGTGCATGGGATGAATTCGACTATGCCCAATACAAGTGAGACAGGTGGCCATGAAGGAGATAATTACTCAAACGCACATCAAGATTGCGTTTTGATGCTGGACAATAAACGTCGTCGCTCCATACTGAATAATACAACAACAAACCCAACTTCTTCTTCCTATAAAAGACAGGATCAGGAAGCTGGAGACACTCTTATGATCGAGGCAGGACCTGGAATACAGGCCTGCCAGAAGCCATGAAAGCCCTTGCTTGGAATTGCTGTGGGTTGGGCCGTACCCAAGCAGTTCTGGAGTTAGTAGAAACGGTCCACTCTCTTCATCCCTCTCTTCTTTTTCTTATGGAAACTCGGATTTCTCAAGCTCAGATTGACAGATTATGCAGTAGTCTTCAGTTTGCTGGGAAATTTTTGGTTCGTAGTCATAATTCTGGAGGAGGTTTGGCCTTGCTTTGGAAGAATGATATCTCAGTTTCTCTTCGGTCGTACTCTCTATCTCATATTGATGTGCTTGTCTCTTCTACCTCTCAACAAACTTTTCGTTTTACTGGTTTTTATGGGAATCCAGTTCGGCAGTTGAGGAAGCAGTCCTGGAATCTTCTTCGCCAACTTGCTGCTGATTGCTCTTGGCCTTGGTGTGTTATGGGGGATTTTAACGACCTCCTGGCGTCTTCTGAAAAGGAGGGAGGAAATCCCCATCCTCAGTCTCTTATGAATGACTTCAGAGACACGGTGCAGAGCTGCAATTTACATGACATGGGTTTTGTGGGATATCGGTTTACCTGGGAGAGATCCAGGGGTAATACTGGTTGGATTAGAGAGAGGCTAGACAGAGGCCTTGCATCGAACCCTTGGTTCACTATTTTTCCAGATAGTCGGATTGAGCATATAGGCATGATTAACTCGGATCATATGGCACTGTTACTTTCAACCTCCTCTAGTCGTACGTCTGGGAATAGGAGGTTCCTGTTTGAAAATGTCTGGTTGAAAGATAATGATTTCTCAGGTGTGTTTACTCGGTGTTGGGCAGAAACAGCTTCTCTTCCTCTCATTAATAGACTTGCTGTTTGTTCCGTTTCTTTGGGGCAGTGGGGTGTTAAAGCTAAGAGAAAGTTCTTAAATGAAATAGCTGCATGTAAGGAAGATCTGAATTTCTTACGTCCAAGAACAGATGCTATGTCCCTTGCACGTTTTAAACAGGCTAAAGAGAAGTTAGCGGGATTATTAGACAAGAAAAACACTTACTGGAAGCAACGTGCGAAAATTCAATGGATTAAAGAGGGAGATCAGAATACTAAATTCTATCATTCTTTTGCTTCAAGTCGGAGAAAGAAGAATTGGATTTCGACGTTGTCCACTCCGGAGGGAATTTCGTTACAATGGAATGCAGGCCTCCAAGAACATATTGAGCAATATTTCAGGCACATATTTCAATCGAATAATGGAGACTTTATGAGCCAGCTGAATGATGTTATCCCATGTATCTCCCCAACGCATAATGATGAACTTATCCGTCCTTTTGATGTGGGAGAGGTGAAGGATGCTTTGTTCTCTATGCACCCTGACAAAGCTCCTGGCCCGGATGGCTTCAATCCAGGTTTTTTTCAATCCCAATGGGACTTAATTGGTTCTGAAGTTTCTAATTTTATTTTGAATGTGCTTAACTCTGGTGAGATGCCTACAGCTTTGAATGACACTATTATTGTCTTAATCCCAAAGTCTAAATTGCCTAAACATATCACTGATTATAGACCCATTGCTTTATGTAATGTTGTTTATAAAATTATGGCTAAAATGCTTGCTAATCGCATGAAGTTTCTACTGAATAATGTGATATCAGAACATCAAAGTGCTTTTATCCCTGGTCGGTTAATCACAGACAATGTTCTTCTAGCTTTTGAAGTTGGACATTTTTTGAATAGTCAGTCTAAGGGTACCAATGGCAATATTGCACTTAAACTTGATATGGCTAAGGCATATGATCGTATGGAATGGTCTTATTTGAGAGCTATAATGTGCAGGATGGGTTTCCATGAAAAATGGATCAATCTTATTATGCTATGCGTGTCATCTGTCTCTTATCATGTTTGCACAAGTGGTTACTCTCTAGGACCGATTGTCCCTGAAAGAGGCCTTCGACAAGGAGACCCACTTTCTCCTTACTTATTTATTCTTTGTGCTCAAGGTTTATCTGCTGCTTTAACAAAGCTTGAACAAACTGGTAGTATTCATGGCTGTAAAATTGCTCGAAGGGCTCCTGCTATTAGTCATTTATTGTTTGCTGATGACTCCTTTCTGTTCTTTAAAGCTAATTTATGTGAAGCAATGGCCGTTAAAGAGTGCTTGCACCTATATGAGAAGGCGTCTGGCCAAACGGTAAACTTTCATAAATCCTCTTTGGGTTTTAGTAAAAATCTAGACCCGTTTATGTGTCAACTTTTTTGTGATCTTTTGGGTATTTCGGCTTCTCATCATGTTCAGTCATATTTGGGCATGCCCTTGACTGTGGGTATAAATAAAAGCCAAGCTTTTAATTTCATTAAAGATCGCATATGGAAGAGGATTAATAGCTGGAGAAATAAATTTCTTTCTGGAGGGGGCAAAGAAACTTTAATCAAATCAGTCCTTCAAGCTATTCCGGCATATACTATGAGTTTGTTTCTTATTCCCAGTGGTATTTGTGATTCGATTCATCGGATGATGAACAGATTTTGGTGGCAATCCAATAGAAATAGTGCAGGTGGCATCAACTGGATTAAATGGGAATCTCTTTGTACCCCGAAAAAATTGGGAGGGCTTGGTTTTCGTAATATTCATGAGTTCAACCTAGCACTTTTGGGCAAACAGATATGGCGTCTCCTTTCTAGAAGTGATTCTTTTGTTGCCAGAGTTTTAAAAGCCAAATATTTTCCACATTGTGAATTAAGTCAAGCTCAGGTTGGTAGGCGCCCTAGTTATATTTGGAGAAGTATCATGGCTGCTAAGGATTTAGTGTTCAATAATAGCAGATGGTGTGTTGGGAATGGATCCTCTATAAATGTTTACAAAGATTCTTGGCTTCTTGACAATTTGAATCCAAAGATCTCATCACCCCCTCTGCCTGGTCTTGCTGATGCCAAGGTGTCCCAACTTTTATCTAGGAATGGTAGTGGGTGGGACATTGATGTTATTCAGGCTTATTTCAACAGTAGAGACGTGGATCAGATTCTTAAAATTCCTATACACAGACTCTCTTCTGCTGATTCTTTATTCTGGCCCTATGAGAATAATGGGAATTACTCGGTTAAAAGTGCTATCCGGGTGATCCATGGTTCAACTCAATCTATTGTTCGGTTTTCTTTTCCTTGGCAATCACTTTGGACTCTGCCCATTCCATTTAAAATTCATATTTTCTTGTGGAAATGTGTGATTGGAGTTCTGCCTACAAGGTATAATCTCTTTCAACGACGGGCTCTTGATTGTTCAGCCTGTCCCTTTTGTTCTCCTCTTTGTGCAGAAACCATTCATCATGCCTTCTTCGGGTGCTCCTCTGTAAAAAGCATTTGGAGGGATAGCTCTCTTGGTATTTGCTTTGATGAAAATAAGTCGGTGCCTGAGATTATATCTACCTGGATGTCTTCTTTGCAACGGGATGATCTTTATCTTGCACTGTTTATTGTTTGGGCTGTTTGGTTTAGAAGAAATAAATATGTGTGGCAATATCATCAAATGAGTAATGGGGCAGTTCTTCGATTGGCTAGGGTCAACTTAAATCAATGGCTGGTGGTTAAACAAAAGGAGTTCTCTTTTTCTTCCTCAATGGATTCTATTGAGTTGGATGTCTGGTCCCCTCCCCCCATTAATTACATCAAATGCAATTGTGATGCTGCCATCTTTGGGGATGAAAATCGAGTTGGATTTGGCTGGATCTGTAGAGATGCTCAGAGTAGATTTGTGGCTGCTGGTCATGGATCCATTATGTGTCCCCTTGATCCGTTGTTAGCTGAAGCAATGTCCATGAAAGAAGCTTTGGGATGGATGAAGTCAATTGGGATAAAAAATCTGCATATGGAAACTGATAATCTCGTTCTTTTCCAAGCTTTAACTAAACCGTATGCTGCTTTATCGCCTTTTGGCTGTATTGTCAAGGATTGCTTAGCTGCTACTTCTGAGTTCGATGATTGCTCTTTTTATTTTGTTAGAAGATCAGGTAATGATCTTGCTCATATTTTAGCTAGGACCGCTGTTGTTTCTCCAGGAGTAAGTTATTTTTCTCCTCCTCTTTGTATTCAGCAGTTGCTTTAATGAATGGTCATTTTTATTTCAAAAAAAAAAATGGTAATGAAATCTACTGAAATATAAAAAAATTAAAAAATACATACAAAAATAATGTGTTACAACTTTAATTTGAAAATAAAATTTTTATAATATATATTTTAATTTTTAGAAATTGTATTTTAATACTACCGTTTTTTTTTTCAAAAGGAAAAACAAATATGAATTGAAACATATTCCTTTTCTACGGAGAATGAGGATCACAGTGCCATATATGGAGTTGTATACCAAAAATAATAACAAATTTGAATATAATATAGGTCCACAGTGGAAGAGTGTTATTGACCCACACACAGATTAATTTTCTGGAATCCTGACTACATTTTAAGCCATTTTTTTCCTTCTGATTTCTCAGAAATAATTCCCTTTTCTTCTTGGTACTTAGCTAGCAGGTATGATATCTCTTTCCACATATGTATGTTGAATATTCACTTTTGTTATTTTATGTAATTAAACAAAAATATCAATTTCAATTCCATGTAGAGTTTAATTATATATATTGGATAGACAATTTTCTTTTTGGATATAAATAAAATAAAATAAAAATCGAATCCAGCCAGGTTTATAAACAAGTAGAAGGATATGGAGGAAATGATATTGCCTTAATGCATTATTTTTTTTTAAATCTATTTTTATCCTATAAAGAACCAAAGTTTTGGTTTCTTATTTTTTTTTATTATGTTTGTTTTGATTGCAGATAGTAGTTCATAATAAAAATGCAAAGTCATGGGATTGATTTCACATGCTTCCACTCCACTGGATTTATTATCAATTAACACTGAAATTATATATAAAAAAATCACAAAAGAACAAAAATCATAACAGTAAAATATTTAAATTAAAATTTTTTTCAATGAAAATAACTTTTACCAGAAAATCGAAAAGTAAACATCGAAATTTCACATTGATGGCACTCGTAAAGCACAAATCAACCAGTTGTTATCAGCTTCTAGTCAAAGTGGAGTCATGTTAACAATACACTTGATGTCTAATATGCTAATTGCTAAAAAAGATAAAAACAAATTAAGTTCTCTAAATTTTATGTTTCAATTTGAGTGATGTGTTATCTAACTAGATGCTAGTTAATTTAAGTTGTTATGTGTGAATTTGTATTGGATGTGCACTATTAGTATAGAGTTAAACTATTTACTTTTCGTTTCGTTTTCACAGCGAAAACTATTTTCTTTTGAAAATAAATGTAAATTTAAATATTTCTAAGACAAATTATTTGTTACAAGAACAAAAAAAAAAAAAAAAAATTGTACTATCACTTCGCTGCAACCGAACTAATTTATTATATGTAAATAAGATTACTCTCTGTAACTTCACGTAAAGACTGCGCGCAAATGGTTAATGTGCAGATAAATATACTAATAATGAAATTATGGCGGAAATCTTTGTTTTGTTAGTCATAATAAAAACATGCCCGAAAATCTAATAATAATTAATTAATGATCGAATTCTTTTACATAAACCGATTTTTTGAGATTGCTTTTGAATTAAATCCATAGCGTGTTATTATATAAGAAAAAAAAAGTTGTACAAAAAGAAGTGAAGAAACGCCAACATCGGCCGGTTTATCAGGTTTGGTATGTATTTTTTTAAATAAAGTTAGAAGAGTTTTAGCCATATAGTAGCTCAAACTAAATAATACAGTAATTATAAAAAAATGAGAAAAAATTTTTTTTATTTATATGGAATTTATTTATTGGTATAGAATTCGAACTAACATTAATATTGGTGCACTGACAGGGAAGGTTACATCAGAGTTTTATGATATGAACAAATTTACAGAATCATGTGTACTGATAAATTCATTATTTTTGGTATATTCAGATATCAAGCTATCAGATAATCTTTTTTAATATATAGTATATATATATTTCTCAAACCAAAAGCAAGAATAGTGTTAATTTTGTTATGATGCAGGTATAATAAGTGGGATTCACTCTCTCTTTTATGACTATTCTGCAACAACAGAGGGAAGAATAAACTCTTAAACTAGAATCTGTAAATAACTTGAATTACTATTGTTGAATGATTTTATTTTTCCCTGGAATTCCCATCAATCAATGCTTGTTCAAGACCCATAAACCTCATCACGCCGGAGGTATAATAGTTAATCCAGAATTCAGGCAGAATATTGATGGGTGGTCAGTCTCTGGGCAAGCAAAAATTAAAGAATGGATATCAAAAGATAGAAATAGATTCATTATAGCATACAATAGATCAGGATCATTAGACAGTATCTCCCAAAGAGTTCGATTCGTGAAAAGGAAGTTTTACAGCTTTTCTGGTATTTCTTTTCCCTATTGTCTTCAGCATATGCAGAAGTTTTGGTTCTTTATAACTTTGCCCATGTTCATCTGTTCAACTGAATTTTTCAGGTTGGGTTCAGATCAGTGAAGAAAGTGAAACGGTTACTGCTATGTTCAGAAAGGATGATGGTTAATTGATTCGTGCCGGTGACGTTGTAGCTAAGCATGGATGCTGGTCTTTGCTTAAAAGAGGCTTGGTTTCAGATTTTTCAGGCCTTGTTGATATTCTTTTTCAGGTAAATATGCAAAATTAATTTACATTTTTTTTCCTACAGAAGTTCAAAAAATATATATATATATAACAGTGGAGATATGGATTGACTATGTCTCATTGCAAGAATTCACAATGAAGCAGTGGAGATCCCATCAGGACAAAAGCATTGACAAGGTAAGTACCTTGTAATTGTCCCAAAGGCATTGACAAGGTATATTAAATGCATACTCAAGATCGAAATGCTGTAGGTACGCAAAACAAAGTTCAGATTACAAGTTACTTATGCTAATAAGACCGCGCTAAGAGGAGCTAAAATCTCAATCAAGCAAACCAAATCAAAGTTCCCATTTGGATGTTGCATGAACCACAACATACTCACCAGCACAGATTATCAGAACTGGTTTGCTTCAAGATTTAAGTTCACTACATTCACCAATGAAATGAAATGGTATAGCACTGAGATTGTTCAGGCAAAAGAAAACTACACAATCGCAGACGCCATGCTTCGATTTGCCAAGAACAAAGGTATTAATGTTAGAGGTCACAACATTTTGTGGGATGATCCCAGTGAGCAGCCTCTGGGTCAAAAATGTTACTCCTGCGGAGTTAAAAGAAGCGGCCATGAGAAGAATAAATTCGATCACTGGAAGGTACTCGAGGCAGCTAATCGGATGGGATGTAGTGAATGAGAATCTTCACTTCAGGTTTTTCGAGTCGAAACTAGGGGAACTGTCTTCTTCAGAATTTTATGCAAGAGCTTACTGTTGGGGAAAATTTTTGGATCAAGAACACATAAATTTCATTTTCCAATTTTCCATAAAAATAAATTACATATGCCTATTTATAGGCTTACATTTTAACCATAAATTTAGGCCACTAACCCACTAATTCCACTAAATAACTCCATTAATTCACTAACTCCACTAACACCATTAATTCCACTAACTAAATAACAATTAATAAAACATTATAAACATGCTAAAATAAATTCACTAATTTAGTCACTACATAAAATTAATGATTTTGAATCAATTCTCCAACATGCTCCCTTGATTCAAAATCATACACATTAAATTTTTTTTTGAAGCCCTTTGTCTTCAATTCTTGATGCACTCTCTCATCAATCTTCAATTTTGATGCACTCTGTCATCAAACTTCCATTATTGATGCACTCTGTCATTAATCTTCCATTATTGATGCACTCTGTCATCAATCTTCTGCCATTTAATTTTTTTTTTCTTTTTGGAGCACCTGTCTCCAACTCTCAAAAAGGAGATTCTTCCTCTTTTGCCAAATTTGCTTGATCATTTGCAAACTTCAAATCTTGTTTCATATGCCCTTAATTGATAATTTTCTCTATTGAACATATGTGTAGCGAAATCTCACTTGTTTTCTACTATGCCATTTTTCTCATAGACCCATGATCAAGAATGGCTCTGATACCACTGTTGGGGAAAATTTTTGGATCAAGAACACATAAATTTCATTTCCCAATTTCCCATAAAAATAAATTACATATGCCTATTTATAGGCTTACATTTTAACCATAAACTTAGGCCACTAACCCACTAATTCCACTAAATAACTAATCCATGACTCCATTAATTTACTAACTCTACTAACACTATTAACTCCACTAACTAAATAACAATTAATAAAACATTATAAACATGCTAAAATAAATTCACTAATTTAGTCACTACATAAAATTAATGATTTTGAATCAATTCTCCAACACTTACAGCATGGATCCACAAACAATAATGTTTATGAATGAGTTTAATACTATTGAATACAGTGGAGATGAAACTGCAAAACCAGTACATTATGTAGAGAAACTTAAAGAAATTCTGTCACATCCAGGAAACAAAGGAATGCTAGCAGGAATTGGACTGCAAGGCCATTTTGTTTCTGGCCAGCCAAACCTTGTGTATGTGAGGTCCAGTTTGGATTTTCTGGGATCAACAAAATTGCCTATATGGCTAACAGAAGTGTCGCTTGACAAAGGAACCAATCAGGTAATTACCATTACTTTGCATACATGACAGTGTAGCACTCGTGTAAGCTAGAAATCTTCTGAAATCTAATAGTAGGATTTACTATTTCAGAAATTCTGATTTTCTTGGCAGGATTATCTGTTTAATGGGTTTTGGTGACAGGAAAAGTACTTGGAGGAGGTACTGAGGGAAGGGTACTCACATCCAGCAGTTCAAGGGATCGAAATGTTTGCAGGACCAATAATGGCTGGATTCCATGGAACAACACTGGCAGATGAAAATTTCAAGAACACTCCAGCCGGGGATGTTGTTGATAAGCTGATTGCAGAGGGGAGAACTGGGAATTTGGAAGTTGTTACTGATGACAAAGGACTTGTACAAGTTTCACTATTTCATGGGGATTATGAATTTACAGTCAAACATCCAGACACTAATATTGCCTTAACTACCTTAAGCTACAAGGCCAAAGTAGATAAATTGAAACAAACTTTTAATTTAAATATCGCTGTATGAGTAGAACTTACAAATACAGGGATTGTCAAATTGAACTTCTTCTTCTATTTATTGCTGTATTTGCTATGGTGGTCATAATGCTGATCGTTACTCATCTTTTGTTAATTTATTTTTTTCCTCTTTTCTTTTTTACAATAGAAATCAGTACATTCAGCTGATTTTGCTTTCTTGTATGCATCTGTAAAGAAATCTACCGAAACCAAGGTTCCCAGAGCTTTGGGTATTTCTCTAAGAACAGCTTTCTCATAAAACTGATAAGGATCGAAGTCTGACCCAGCATACCAGAGAATCAGGACTATCCTTAATCGTCGAAAAGTTCTGATCCCAACGCTTCACCGTAAGATAATGCCCGTAAATCATCCATGGACACCTGGAGATAGCAAACAACAGATCAGTAAGGTCTTCAAACTTGACTAAAAAATAGTCATTCTCTAAATCAATCAACTGAAACCTAGATGAAGGATGCCAAAGAGCTTGGATCCTACTATGAAGAGTTCTAAACCCAATACTTCTTCCTAACAGTTTCACAACTACAGTTTTCTCCATACTTTTAACCAAAATCTCATTAACGCGATCAGAGAAATTACTAACAGTCTGAATTCCTTCAATCCTTTCAATTGTAACATCACCAGCCTGAATATCAATTGCCTCTTCACAACCAGAGACTCCCGAACCCTCACCTGGCCCATAAGCTTGTCTTTAAAGGAGGTCTTCGAACCTTCAGCAGCCATGCCCTCCGCCAGAAACCCTTCCGACAAGCCCTGCTCCTCAAAAGCGAAAAAGTACCTTCTTAAGCAGCCTGCACCTCCTCAGAAAAAGGTCGGTGGCTGCCCACCAAGAACCCGAGAACCGCCCTCCTCAGAAAGAGAAAACCCCTCAGCCATTCCTATGTTATCCAAATAACAGATTTGTGTTATCCAAAAACGGATTTGTGACTTTGAAGTTGGAATGATTAAGAATAAAATATATTTTTTATCCAAATAACAGATGGCCTAAGGGCCATGCATTGGCCCCCATGTTGGGCTTAAAGCTTGAATTATTGGTAATAGCTCTTTACACCTGGATCTTAAGTCGAAATTGAGGAGTGGAGATCAAATTAGCTAGTTTAATTTTTTTTTTTTTTTTTTATAAACATCATGTATCCCACTCCCATTTACTAATTCGGATTCGCAACGAATTGACTCATAATTCATAAAGTCAAGTAAAACGCTAGCTTATAAGTATTCAAAAATATTTCATAATTAAAATTAAAATTAAAGACATTTGATTAAAAAAAATAGAACTTCAAACATTCCATCTCACATTTTGAGGTATTAATTTTATATTTTTTTAATCAAATATATTTTTTATTATATATTTAATTTATTTAGTTATCACTCCATATTTTATGAAATTTCATTTTTATGCTAATTTACAATGTATTTTTCATTTTATAAGTTTTTATTATATATTTTAAATTTAGTATATTTTATAAAAACTAATTGGGTGTACACGTGCTCTGCACATAATTAATTATTTTTAATAAAAAATTATAATTATATATTTTTATTCTTAATTTTTAAAAAAAATCAAAATATAATTAAAAATGTGTGGCACGTAAAATAAATTATAAATAAAAATATGAGAGCTTTCATTGCACAAATGGAATTATATTCCTAATTTTAATTATTAATATTTTCTTTTACATCAATTAGGAATACTATAATATGATAATGTTTTTATCTTAATAGGGAATTTAGTAGCAGTAGTAGTGTATTGTTATAAGGAGACTAATTAAATTATATGTTATAGACAATTTGCTGATTTGTGAGTTCTCCTTCGAGAAGAAAAAAAAATGCAATGCACTTAAATCTTTAACTATAATTCAAAGTGACATGAAAGTGTACCGGGGATTTAAAAAATAGAAGAAATATATGTCAAAAATGGAAAATAATTATAATTATAAGCGAATTAGCTTGTCCCACAAGAAATCTCATTGTCGTATTGAAATCTATTTTCAGCAAATAAATTAATATATTCTAAGCTGACTTTGTAATTTACATCAGAATATATGACTTCTGTTTTTTCGTGTTGCTGCGTCTATGGGTATATATGGCATTAAAGCATATAACAAATTAATAATTTCTTTACAAAAATCATATATGTTTTATAGTTGGTAAAGGAGCTTTTTTTTTTCCCTTTATTTTCAGGTGTGCATAGTATTTTATAGGGGTGTTCAAATTTGGGGTAACCCATTTAATCCATTTAACCCAACCCACTTAACCCATTTTTTTTTATAATTATAGTGGGTTATTGTAAACCATATAACCCATTCTAACATTTTAAAAATATACATGTGGGTTATAGGTTATTATATAACCCAATCAATTAACTCACATTACACTCTTCCTCCAATACACTCTCACTTACACTTTTTTTTACTCATTTATTTTCAATTTTTATTATTTCATTTAAATTTTGTTCAAAATTTATAAAATTTCTTAAAAAATATTTCTAATGATGCTCTAACACTATTTAAATTTATGATACTATAATGACTATGAAAAATTAAGATAAGTTAAAAATTTCAAAAATTTTGGTATTCAAAGTAATTTCAAAATTCATTAATAACTTTCTATCACCTGGTACAGTAAAAAAATTCTTAATATATAAAATCTGATTAGAAGCACTTTAGAGTAATTATATATATATATTTTGAATTTTTAAAATAAAAAATAAGTTTTGATAGAAAAAATTAATTTTAAAGTAAAAATATAATTATGAAATTTTATGGGAACACGATGTTGGCAAATTCTTTGCTGATCCCTGTACAAAGGGTTCGTAATTAGAATCATTTAAAAACAATCTAAATAATTGTATATTCAATCCACCTAAGCTATCACTCTGCGTAAATGGTTAATGCTCTATTTAACAGTCATGATTTAATGTGCAATGTGTGATACCATGGTAGACTGAATACTCATTGTTGGAAGGAAATTTCTTGTTTAAATTCAATTTAGATAAACTATATGGTTCGCCGCCAAACTCATTTTTCAACCAATTTTGTATAGATTACAATGCATTATTAGTTTAATTTATAAAATTCATCCTAAATCAAATTTAGGAAAGAAAAAAAAAACTCTAGATGAATACGGCAAGTACAGTTAAACACAAGAAAATTTTTTTATTTAAACCCGATTTAAATAAATTATATGAATCAAACCAATAGTGTATCGCTAATTATGTACGTTAACTACCATTGTTCTTATTTTTCAAACCAATTTTACATAAATGACCATGTATTATTAGTTTGGTCTATAAAATTTATTTAGACAGACTCCAGAATAGACATATAAAAAAAGAAATTACATGTAATGCAACTATACGACCAAAGAAATTTGCAATTTCGTATCTTTTAGCTACATCCATCCTGGAAAATAACACAAGAACAATGTTAGTGTTATTAATTATGAAGTAATTAGCAATTATTAGTGTTAATTATGAGGTATTTTAAAAAATATTTATAAAAATAAAATTAAATTTTTATATTTAAAAATATATAAATATGAATCATTTATATGTTTATAATATAATATAAAAAATTAACATAATCCATATAACCCACATAAACCAACCAATCAAATATAAAAATTTTAATACATAACCCACCTGATTTGGATTGAACTCAATCCATTTAATAATTTAGGTGAATTGAAGAAAAAACCAATTGTAACCCACCAAACCCACATTTAAATACCCCTAATTTTTTAATAAAGAAAGCAATGAGCTATTGCTTATGAAGTCTTTTTGCATATCCATAAATAACAGGAAGAATGATGAAAAGACTTTTATTAATAGAAAAAGAGAAGAAGTCAAAATATAATATACATACGACTAAAAAACTATAGGGGCCAAATTATAAAATAAAAAAATTAAGGGGCTTTTTATAAATTTAGGTATCGATACTGATTTTATGTTATGTTTCTATGGATTCTTACTTTACAGTTGACTATGTTTTAAGAATTTTTATTAGGGATGAGCATGGTTAACCGAAATTTCGGTTAATCAAAAAATCGATCTGAAATCGAACTGATTTTTAGATTAACCGAACCGAAATTTTAAGTTTAAGATTTTTATTTCAAAAACCGGTGGTTAACCGATCCGAAATTGAAACTAAATAAATATATATTTTATGAATTATATTTTAAATTTTACAATTATATTTTTCAATTTTTGTATAATTTATAAATATTATAATATATAATTTTATAAAATATATATTTTTAGTAAATAAACATTAAAATTATGTGCATAATTAGCATTCTGTTGTTGATTTTATATTGAGTATTTTTAATTTTTATAATTAATTATGGAAATTTTATTTTTATTTTGATTATTTTAATGGATATTGTATTTAATTAGTATTTTTTCATTTTTAAAGCATTTTTAACTATTAAAAATAATATTATAAATTGTATAATTTATTAAATTTATATATTAAAATTTTTAATGGTTAATCGATAAATCGATCCAAAAAATCGAGTAAAAAATCAAAACCAACATAGCGGTTAACCGATAGTAATGAACTGATTTAAAAAAATTGTTAATGAACCGATTAACCGGTTCGTGCTCATCCCTAATTTTTATAGTCGTACATTATATTTATTTTTTGACTAATCAACTTAGATTGAAATTAAAATCTTATTGAGATCCTAAAAATTTTGATAATTTCAATGGCTAAATTTAGTAACGACAATTATCGATAGAAATTTATGTATCATTGCGAATTTTAATTTTTGGTTGCTAAAATTAGCAACGAAAATGATGTTTTTGTTGCTAAAATTAGCAATGGAATTGACTTTTTGGTTTCTAAAATTAGCAACAGAATATATTTTTTCGTAAAAGAAATGATATTATTTATATTTTAAGATCAAACACTTCAATTATTTAATGATTTAATTTAGAGCTAGAATGAGAATGTCGTGGATCAATAACAGATTTATTGTAAAACAAATAATGTTGAGCTTGAATAAGAGATTGGTTAGCAAGTGAAGTAGCAGGTCCGATAAATTTAGCAGTAGATAGAGTTGCAACAGCAAATAGAGAAACAGATGCGTGTATTCCCTCTCGATAATTTAACATTTAGCGAGAAATCACCAGCTAAAGAAGAAACTTTCTTGTACTGAATATTTCTCATTGCCAAATAATTCAATCCTGACTATAATTTTTATCTAGACTTAAAACCTGCAATTAATTAAGCCAATATGGATCATAGGCCTGACAAAATTGGTCTAAACCTAAAATCTTACCTAAATATGTCAAAAAAATAACTCAAACCCAACTCAATCTATAAAAATACCCATTGCCCATTGGACCAATCCAAAAATTACCTATTTTATTTTCTAATTTATTGGATCTGTACTAGATGCCCAATATACCTTCCCCTTTTACTAAGTCTAGTTCTCTCCTTTCTCTCTCTCTCTCAAAATTGTTTGTCCCTTCCTGTAATACCCCAAACTTTCATCTAACATGCAAAATGCATTTTTATAGCATGTACAATAACCCTAGAATAGTTTTCAGAGTCATTATAGTAGAATAGTATAGAAAAATTTAACAATGCATAAGCATTAAACGTGCTCGATCCAGGGTAGTGGGATCTCCTAAAAAGTTATAGTTAAGAGTCAAATGAGATAATATGAGTTAAATGGAGTCTAGTAATATATTTGAGGACAAATTGACCTTAAATAGGCTTTCAAATTGGACAGAAAATAATTTACTCGATACCGTAAAAAAAGTTGACCAGAACTTTGATCGAGCTCCAAAATATTCTATAATTCTTTAAAAAAAGTTATAATGATATGGACCCATTAGAAACATCATAAATAAGATTTTGGAAGTGAAAAATGAATTTTTAGAAAGTTCTAAAATTTTGAATTTCGGATCGGTTAATTTTTTCTCCGGAGCTGTAAATATACCGAAACGATATCAGAATGGGCTAAAATTTTAAACACAAATTTTTGCATGTATTATTGCATATGGGAAAAAATTTCAAAATATTTTGACAAGTGAAACATTGATTTCATAAAAAATAGTAAAAAAATTGAGGTTAAATTAATTAGAGTGCTTAATTATCATATTTAATTCATCCAAGGGTATAATTGTTATTAGAAAATAATTTATGATCAGATATATGAAGCACCATGATAAAAAAAAGTATGTAGAAACCAATGAAATGATGACAAATGACATAAAAAGTAAGGCATGAGTTGTAAAGGCAAAAGAAAGAAATTTGACTCCTAATTTGGTGGGTTTGAAGGCATCCTAGAGAACTATAGAAAAGTCAAAAGTCCTCCCTAAAAATCTGCCTCGTCCCTCTTCTCCCTTAGCAAACCTGAACCTACCTTTCTCTCTCTCATTCCTCATATTTTCTTCATCTCTTCACACATACACCAAAACTCAAGCCCTAATTTCACTTATATACACTAGAGATCATTCTCTTCAACATAGAAATTAAATTTATGCAAAATTAAAGGAGGCTTGGAATTAAAGGAAATTGTGTAAAATAAAATCCACCAAGTTAGGTAAGACTTGAGTTTTGTTCAAATTAGTTAGAAAAATTATTATGTACTTGTAGAGCATGATTAGTATAGTTGTTTAGTAGTTTTTAATTGCTTGAATTCATGGCTCAAACTCATAATTTTCTCTCTCTCCAATTCGGCCTAAAGAAGAACAACAAAGGAGAGATAAAGCCAAAGAAAAAGAAAGCAAAGAAAGGCAAGAATAAGAGATTCCAAAGCTATTTGAGGTTAGTGGGTACTTATTACACCTAATTTCATTTATATGGTTGAAATTTTTGTGGATTATACATTATGTAACTAGGTAAACTTATGTAGGATTGTGAAATAAATTAAGATAACATGTTAAAATGATAAATTAAGGTGTAGAGAATGTGAATTAGTAAAGAAAACCAAGTGGAAGTAAGAGAACTTGTATAGGCCGAATGGGGTACCTAAGTGTAACTTGTGATAATTTCGAGATTTATGACATATTAAGCATGTAATTCATAATTTAACACATAAGGAAGATGATAGAAGTAATTAGTGGAAAATAATTAGTGAACTTAAAGTTACATAATTGAACATAATGATGGAAGTTAAGGAAATTTAGAAATTATTAAGTGTAGTGACTATATATAATTATATAATTGTTTGCTATGACATTGGAATCACATATGGCATGCTATTGATGAAAGAATCACATGATAAGTATATGAACCTAATGTGGCCGAATGTTAAATATAGGGAAAATGGCATGTTTTAATCATTTTTATATGTTACTATATACATACATGCCAATATGTGATGACAAGCTTGTTGGGATATCACAATATTGTATATTAATTGATACATAATGTGATTAGTATGAAAATTTGATGAAAATATGGTTTAATGCAATAAAATGAATAGCCCAGTGGGTAATCTAGGACTGTAGATATAATGGCTAAGCATAGAAATTTATCTCGTGGTAGAATTATGAGATTTGATCTGATACTGTATTTGAATTGCCGACACACACATGGATTGTAGATGCATGGTCACAGTAAATGATTTGTTCATAAGGATGCAAGGTTACAACAAGTAATATGATCTCATGAGTATTTGGTCCCAAAGATGCAGGGTTATAGTAAGTAATTTAGTCCCATGAGTACATCAGTAGTATTAGAGTTCTCATTTCGTATATCTTGTTCGACGATTTTCACTGGATATCATAAATTGAGGATTAGATGGTAAATTAGATGGTAAATTATATATAAGAGATATTAAATATGTGATTAAATAAGGAAAAAGATGGAAAATAGAGTTAATAAGGTCAAAAAGGGTAAAAATATAATTATGCAGGAAAAAATGAATTAAAAACGTAATTTGGCACTAAAAAGGAGATTAAAAAAGTTAGGGCAAAATCATATTTTTGACAAAGATTAGGGATTAAAATATAATTTACCATTTTATGAGTCAAAAGTAAGGAATAAAATGAAAATTTACCGTTTAAGGTGAAATAAGAGTTAAAGAAATAAAAATGAGTTAAATTGGAGTTGAATATGGAAGGTTAAGAAAAAAAATAAGAGTTTAAGGATCAAAAGATAATTTCCACAATATAAAGAAATAAATAGCTTTAATTAAGGAAATTTAGTAGTAAAGGTTAAAATAGTGATTTAAGATAACTAAACAATAAAAATTTAAGGTTATTAATTGAAAATTTGTACTAAAGATAAAATAGTAATTTTATTAAAATTAGTTTATTAAATGAAATTTTATATAGTCATATTCACTACTGGGCAATATTATTGCTTAGTCGTGGTTTGTTTTGCTTGTGCACAAGTATAGGTAAAGACGGGACAAATGGAGCATAACATGTGGCATGTATGTGAGAAAGTTTCATTGCCTATTTTGATATGTGTACTTGTGTTTTAAATAGAATTTAATGTATGTAAATTAAAAAAAATGTGATGTAACGAATAACAATACTTATACAGGTGATGATATGGATGATAAATGTGTGTATATGAATGTATGATGCGCTTACATAGAGGTGATATGCATGTAAATGAAGTATTGGAGGTGGAGGTTGCCATTTGAAAGTATAAATTTGATAATTGCAGGTTTAGGTAGGATAAATTACAAAACATAATGCTGCCAATTTTTTACTAAATAAATAGTGACTGATTGACCTTAAAATGAACATAAGTAAATAAGAATGCATATAGGATGTAACGTCCAAATCTAAATAGATCGAAAATATTTTATAATTTATGAATAATATTTTAATTTTGGTGAGTAAGGGTATAATTTTGTCGAGAATTTAGGATGACTAAGTAATTATTAAGACCTTTAAATTTGTGATTTTAAATTAAAATATATTTTTATAATAAATCACAAATTAACCTGAATTAAACATATGAGAAATAATAATAATAATAATAATAATAATAATAATAATAGAGGCAACAAGTCTAAAGGTCTTCAGAATTCTCTAGAAAAACAAAAAAACACAAGGAAATAGAATAAGAAAGAAAAGAGATGGGGGGCAGAGAAGGGGGATTGAGATAAGGAAAGGGGGAAGACCGACCAGCGGCACAAGTCTACGGCGAACCTTTCACAGCCGTTCTCCATCATCGTCCCTCCGATCTTCGGCCACACTGTCGTTACCCCGATACTCATGGCATTGGGTCTTGTCGCCTCCGCCCAATCCTCTCCCCGTAAAGGAAGCTCCCTTCTTTTCTCCGGTGACATAAGGCAGTAGCTAGTGGGTTGAGCAGTACCAGCGAGCTCCAGGCGGCTAGGTAGTTCCGACGACACCTCCCTCCGATCGTCATCCATCAGAAGTAAGCAGATCAGTGACCAAGGCATCCACAACTTCCAGTATAGATCTACACCGTGAATGGGGTTTGTTAGGCGCGTGACCACCGAAATTGGGAAGCCGGGGTTCTAACCTCCACGGCGGTAGGGATGGTGCGTCTCCGACTAGCCTCCGACAAAGCTCCGATCACCGGTCCGACAAGTACGTTGATGGATGAAAAATGAAGGAAAAACCGTAGAAAATGGTATGTGTATACCAATTTTATCTCTCTGAATGATTTGAATTAATTTAAAATTTTTGTTGAAACTTGTTTAATTTTCTTAGTTTAAATTGCTTGTCGCTTGGATATTTATTAAGCAATCTTTTTGAAGTAAAGACATGTGATTCCCTGCTATTTTAATTGGACTTGTTTTGTTGAATGTTTCAGTGCTGAGTTTTCTTCTTTTAGATTATTTGATTGGCGTTAATAATTTAAATACATAGCTAAAATTTTGTTCAATAGATTAAATCTTAGCTGCAAATGGAAGTTAAATAGGTAGGAACTGTGGTAGGGTATCGAACAACATGATAAATTGTTTGCGAACCTGAAGCTGAGTGATAAGTTGATAATTAGACTGTCTGAGAGAAGAATCAGGAATTCAATTAAATTAATTTATTGTTGTTTTTCATGGGTTAAATTATTTGGTGAATTGATGGAGTAAATTGTACCTTTAATTAGTACTGCCGTTTAGAAATTAGGACAATTATAAAGATAGAAATGTTAAATGTGGCTATAAAGATACTTGAAGTCAGTGAGTGACATCTTAGATTAAGACTTAATTTCTTATATGCCCTTGTTTAGTTTAATTAATTAATAATCGTAAATAAATTGTATTTGACAATTAGAGGTTATTAGGTTAAATGATGAATTTCTTATATGCTTAGAAATGTGTAAATTATCAGTAATATAATTGTGACAAGGAAAAATATTGTCTGAAACGCTTAAGGTGGTCTGAGGAACCAAGTCAAGACTTTAATTGGAGCTGTAGAAAATAAGTATTACAAGGTATGATTTAATAAATGAGGAGAGGCTTATGAAATTAATATTATAAATAGTTAAAACTAGGGGTCAAATGAACGGTAACCTATGTATATATATTTATATAAATTATTGTAGTTAAGTGGTAAAAGTGTAAAGTAAATAAGTATACAAATTATGCTTTTATTAGACAATTGGAATGCATTTTGTTTTGCTTAAGTAAATGGATAAATATTGGTTATTCATGCGTAATAGTAGGAAAACGATGATGACAATTTGTGTGGAATGCAAATGACTTTTTATGAGATATATTTAATTCTCTTTAATTAATAAGCTTTGTAGTAATTCAAAGAAAGGAATTAGCGAAATTGTTTGAAATGTTATGGTTGGAGCACGACTAACTTAATGGCGGGGTGCAACATGAATTTAATAATGCTTGCCCTTAGTAAATAATGTCTATGGAATTAAATACGTGTAACTTGAATTAAATAAATTCTTGATGAATGTTGTATGAGTTAGACTGCTTTGTGTACTTAGGAATATGATAAGTGTACTAAAAGGAGCATATATATATATATATATATATGTCTAATTTGAATAATGTATCTAGTGAAAAAAAATATATGATTAATGGAAATTTTGAAAAGTGGCAAATGGGACACTATGGTGCCCATGAGAATAAAAACGGCGAAAACGACATCATTGGTGAAATAGAGAAGTAATAAGGATGAAATAAAGTTGGTAAAGATAATGAAAATGTCAGGCATTGTGGGTATATAACGCTAAAATGTATTAATGATACTATTGATTTTATTTAATGATAATTTTGTATTTTCCCTTAGGAAAATTAGATAGGAATTGGGATAATCGGATAAGGTTGGCATGCTAATTAGGGTCGTATAGCAGTACTGCATCTGGATGTGACTACTGGATTGAATGGCTCCACGAGCTCTTTCGGTGGATGTGGTCAGATTGAGTCACGAGCTGAATGACTTCGAGAGCTCGGTCCATGTATGTGTGCGTGTGCGCGTACGCGTGCGCATTGAATGGCTCCGCGAGCTCTTTCGGTAGATGTGGTTAGATTGAGTCGTGGGTTGAATGGCTTCGAGAGCTCGGTCTACATGTGCGTGTGTGGGTGGGTGTGTGCGTGTGTGTGTGTGCGCGCGCGCGCGGTGTGTGTGTGAGAGTGAGTGTGGGCGTGTGCGTATGGGCGTGCGCGCGCGCGTGTGACAAGTAGGTAATATTGGTATAGTAAAATACTTTATTAAATAAGGCAAATAGTTTATTCATTCTGAATTTAATTATGTAATACATAAACTAGCTAATTTAATACAGTTAGAGGTATACATATATATTAGTGTGTGCGAGAGCGCGTGTGCCTGCGCATTGAATGGCTTCACGAGCTCTTTCGGTGGATGTAGTCAAATTGAGTCGTGGGCTGAATGGTTTCGAGAGCTCGGTCCACATGTGTGTGTGTGTGTGTGTGGGTGGGTGTGTGCGTGTGCGCCCGCGCGCGGTGGGTGTGTGATAGTGAGTGTGGGTGTGTGCGCGTGGGCGTGGCGCGCGCGCCCTCGTGCGTGCGTGTGTGTGTGTGACAAGTAGGTAATATTGGTATAGTAAAATACTTTATTAAATAAGGCAAATAGTTTATTCATACTGATTTTAATTATGTAATACATAAACTAGCTAATTTAATACAGTTAGAGGTATACATATATATTAGTTCGTGCTTATATATAATTGGATGTCTATATTAGTTCGTGCGTGTATATAATTGGGTGTGACTGTTATAAGATTTGGTGTTTGCGACTATCTGATACAAATTAGCAAATAAATTAAGTGAATCAAGGGCTGATTTTAGAAATAATAATTTAGCATAATAGCATTTTCTTTTTATATAGATCAATTTTTGTTATCGATTTAATTTTTTTTAATATATATATATATATATATATAAGCAATTGAGTATATTATTAAAAGATCATTTATTTTAAATTACATATGAAGCTTTCCTATTGATTTCTTGTGTAAATATGCATCTTGAATTTTGGATCTTATGATTGTGATATGTACGATATATGTTATTGTATGTGATTATTTGTAATTTTATAAATGTATTTTAAGCTGTAAAATTTGAAAAATAAATTTGGTAGTTACCACTAAACTTTTAGCTTAGCGTGTTGTTTCCTCCGCTCGTAGGTTGAGATTCCATACGTTTGAGGCAAATAAAAGCAGATGCTTTGGAAGTGCGGTAGCTGAGAATAATAGATGGATATGATTACATCAAGAAGAGGGTTATATTACTATGGCATGTACATGAAAAAAAAATTGTCATAGTATTTATAATGCCTTATTGATGTTGAGAAAGAAATTTTGTAATTGTAATAATTGTACGCTGAAACTGTATAGAATAGTTGAGAATGGAAATGTTGGTATAATGTTTATTTGACAGGTGAAATTTGATTTGATCAATTATTAAGGAGGATGGAAAAATTTGTGTTGGTGTTTGATTGAAGTTATGAGGATAGTTGTATGATTTAGAAGTGTTGATTTTTATATTCTTATTTCACAAAAAGTCAATATTTAGGGGAAATTATGTCAAAATTTCTAGAGAATGAATAGTAATTACGAAATAACAAGATTTTAAGAAGTAAATTTTATTAGTTAGTCATTTTGTGGGAAAATTTTTTATGTACCATATATTTCGATTATAAATTGTGAATGTATTTCTATTACAATTATATAGTGAATTATTTAAAAATAAAAAGAAAAAATTATTTAGATGGTAGAAAATGAATTGACTGTACATTAAAAATTGCATATAAATTAATTTCAAATTTTGATTTTTTAAAAATTTACTTTTATTAAAAAAATTTGAGGATCAAATTGAATTTTTAATTAATTTTTATAAGATAAAAATATTAAAATTAATAAAATTTAGATATATTAGAGTTAAAATAAAATGTTAATTTTAATTTTAATTTTTATAATTCTTAATACGTATTTTATTTATTTATATGCACAAAATTTGAGAATGTGTTGGATGGTACAATTGAAAAATTCATTCCGCAATCCATGGTTTTAATGTAATGCAACTTGGCACAAACCTGCATCTCGTCTTTGATATATTTTTTTTTTTTATTGAACCTCCAATAATTGACTAAAGAATTTCGTAAGACAATTATTGATTTAAAAAAAAAAAATTTATAATCGTCATCATTTGAAGGAAATATTTAATTGATGATTGGTATCTACTATCTATACATAAGAAAACTTCAACTTTCATAAAGAATCGAGTTTCTGCATAAAGTCTGATACTAATTGCTATTAATTTATAAAATCGTGACGTAAGAAATGACTCTATGAAGATAGGGAAATATCAAATATGCATAATTTATTATTCTTATTCAAGAAAAGGAAACAAAATTATTGTTTTCTAACCCAAGCAAACTGCTTAGGTCAGGAGTAGATGCTGTTCCAACAGTGGAATCCTTATTAAATTCATCTCAATGTTCTTATAGTTATAATAATCATACCAAAACATTTTAGTTTAGTTTATGTTTCATATAAAATATTTTAATATAATGTAATTTATAATATATTGATTATCTTGTTTGTTAACTCAAATTTTTTATAATATATTGTAATTATTGATATATTTCTTGATACATAATATTCAGTGGTATTTTACATTACATTACTTCATTTTAAATCAAATTATATTCTATCAAATTTAGTAGAAGATCATTTTACATGATATTGCATTTTGATAATACGATAAATATATAAAATAATTATAAGAAATAAAATAAAATAATTATATAAAAATTAGTTGATAATTACAAGTAGGCGAGGCTATGTGGCTGCCAAACATGACGTAATAAGCAGAAATCCGCTAAAGAGAAACCATTAGTGCAACAAAGAAACAAATTAATTAATCAATTAACATAAAAATAAAGTAATAAGAGTATATTCTAGCGAATGGTCAGCTTCAATAGATTCATTAACAGCAAAAACAAGTTAATGGGGAATGCACTTTGAGACTATTAATTAATCATAGTTAATGCGTATGCTGATCGCCACATCCCACGCATAATACCAATTACTTATACATATTAGTAATTATCAGTACCAAAGTGAAGCTTGGAAAAGAACATGAAACCAACATTTAATCTAAATTATCTAAGGATTATTATTTTGCAAGTAACCAATTCACTGGTATGTCTTATCTGTTGGCTATATAGCATTAACCAAGTTTTAAGTTCACTTTCAATGACTTGACAATATTAATTTAATATTCCAATGTTAGATTATATTATTTCCATTTCTCTTTTATCTTTTCAATAACAAAATATAACTAATAATATTTATTTATTAGTATTGTTCTTGAAAATTCACATAAATGTAAGTTATATTTATATTTGATTAGTTGGAATATTGAATGAGTGATTGACTATATGTCGTTTTTAAAAATATCGAAATGTTTTGATTTGGTGGAGTTTGCTCTGGCTGTTTTACGCAACAAACAAGTGGCTTAAGCCTTAAGTTTTTCATTTCTTTATAATTGTGTAGATGTCTACATTTCGTAATTACAATTATGTGAACTATATATGTGGCTAATTTAATCATTTAAATTTTATCATTTTCAATTTTTAACTGTAAAAGGAGATATAAATATATAATCCTAATTGATGATGGAAATATGGGTTAAATTTGATCCTTCCTCCATTATTGAAAATTTAATTTCCTCTCCATCAGGAGGATCACTAAAGTTTAAAACATTAATGACAAAAAAATAATAAATTTTATATCAAATTAAATTACAAAATTATTATAGAACAAGTTACATTTTCGATCTGTAATTATACATGTAATTAAATTATTACTTGCCCATTATATCACTTTTTTTTTTGAAAAAGTTTAAATGCCTTTTGAATTTCTTGAAAAATTTTATTAAACACATAATTATTTTTCGTATTAAAAATGTGACATTTGAATTCAAAATCTCACGGTACTAGATGTAGGGGTGAGCATGAACCGGTTAGCCAGTTTATAAGCAATAAAATTAACCAGTCCATTAATATCTTTTTTTTTAAATCATTAACCATTAATCAATCTATTACATTCGGTTAACAAATCAATTAGTTTTTATTTTTCGATTTGGTTAATCAATATTTTTCGGTTAACCATTAAAATTTATAACCTAAAATTATATTAAAAAAATAGACAAAGTTCAATTAAATTTTAAATGTGTAAAGTAATTTAATAGAAAAATTACGAAACAAACATAATTTACTAGCCAAAATTCATGTTCTATAAATTAATAGCTAATATTATAAAATAGATTTGATATTTATTGGAATTACTATATTTGATTTTAAGTCAAATAAAATTTTGGATAATATTAAATGTTATAATATAAACTCTAAAATATAAAAAAAAATGTAATTGAATACTATTAAGTAAAATATCAATACCAATATATGATAAAAAATAACATATATAAAAATTAATTAGATATTATATATAAATATTACTATATAAGTAAAGAGAATACCATAATATAAATTTAGTTTAAAGTATTATATAAATTTCATAGGAAAATATAAAAAATTAAGGTATAAAAATAAAAATATAATTTAAATATATTTTTAATTATTATTTTATGAAAATTTTAGAAAGAGAGAAAAAAAATGAAGATTATATATATATATATATATATATATATATATATATATATATATATATATATATATATATATATATATATATATATATATATATATATATATATGAATGAATCGGTTAATCATGGATTAACGGTTAACCAGTATTTAAAATTCAAATCGTAACTATTAACAAAAAAATGTAAAAATTAAAAACTATAGCTGAATCGAATTATCGATTAACAGTAAAAATCAGTTCGATTTGCTGTTAACCATATTTTCGATTTTTTTTGCTCACCCCTAACTAGATGACTATATTTTAACCGCCGAATACATAAATTAAAAAAAGAATAGCTAATTTTCACATACATGAATTGAATTCATATAACTTGTACTTTCCAAACACTTAAAATAAACTTTGATGATTAAATATGAATTAAAATACCTAAAATAAAAGACTAGTGTAAAATATTCAAAGTGATCAAAGTTATTAAATTTAATCTCTTTATATTTTGATGATGATAATGAATCAACTTAATCATTTATTGTCATATTAAGAAAGTATATTTTATGATTAATTTTATATTTAGAAATAAATGATGAATTTTATATGAGTATAGTATACACTTGATTTGATATGATTTAATTTAATTTTGTGCAGAAATAATTGTTTCCGTGGGATACACATGCGGGCCATGCCTGCTGGTTTTGCTGAAGCAAACGAGAAAGAAGATGCATTATGCAAAAAAAAATACACAGTTTGTTTTATTTTATTTAATAGGAATCTTTAAGTCCAAATCCACCATTAGAGGGGACCATTGGCAGATATAATTACTGCTAATTATCTTATTGGTTCAAATTACGTAGCGACCTGATCGAAAAAGCAAGAGACCATTTTAAATAAATTAATTATATTTTTCAATTTTGGTTATTTAAGAAGAAAGAATCAAACAACAATGCCAAATGGAGTAAACAGTACCAACTTCCCTTCTAATTCTAATCACATCTAAAAACAATAATAAAACTAACCAACCAACGCTTATTAAGTCTACTTTAAACATAATACAAATTATTAACTCTTTCGAAATGGAAAAACAATGGCAAAATTATGAGAAATTTACAACGGATTCTATAAATAACAACGCTTTTGTAATGAAAATTATTTATCGCAAAAAAAAAAAAGTTTTAAAAGGATAGTGGAATGCAGATTTGATTTCCTAGTTCTTTTTACCTAGCTAGATCATAGATAAGAGATACACTGAAATGGTAAATTATTAAGGGTGTGGTTGGTAATATTTTTTGTTTTTTATTTTTTAAAATTCATAAACTGTTTTTAGTTTTTGTTATTTGTTTTTTAAAAACTGTTTAAAAATTAATTTTCTATTTATTTTTTAAAAAATATTCTAATATCCATTAATACATATTATACATATATATAATCTAATTATTAATATTAAATGATAAATATTTAATAAAATTTAAAATATATTATATTAAAAAAATCATAATATGGTAATAGCGATGATAAAGGCAGCAGTGGCGACGGCAGTAGCATTATGGTGGTGGTAGCAACAACGATAGTCTGGTAGTGGTGGTGATGACAGTAGTAGAGATGGCAGTGCAGTGACAGTAGTAGAGATGATGGCGACGACAGTAGCAATGCCGGTGGTTATAGTAGCAATGATGATGGTGGTGGCGACGGTGTGGTAGTGGTGGTGGTGCTAGTAACAATATGGTGATGGTAGTGGTAGCAAAGATGGCAGCGGCAATGGTAATTGCGGCAATGGTGGTAACGACTGTGATGATATGGTGGTAGTGGTAACAGTAGTAGTGTGGTGGTGATGATGATGGCAAAAATGATAGCTACAGTGGTGGCGATGGTGGTGGTAATGGCGGCGGCGGCGACGTGGTGGTGGCAACGACGATATGGTGGCAGTAGCAGTGGTGGTGGTGGCGGCAACAACGGTGTGACGGTGGTGGTGGTGGCGGCAGCAACGGTGTGACGGTGGTGGCGGTGACGACAATAGTGATGGTGATGATGTGGTAGTGACGGTGGTGTGGTTGTAATAGCGGTAGTAGTAATAAGGATGAAATAATTAAATTATTGATAAAAATAAAATAATAAAAACCACATTTTAAAAATTTTTAATTTTTGTTTTTGTTGTCAAAATTACTTTTTAAATTTTTGTAAAAATGAAAACGGAAACAAATTTGCTAAACATATTTTTATTTTATTTTTAAGAAATAAAAAAATCAAAAATAAAATCGTCCCCGAACACACCTTAAGAAAAACATTATTAGCTTAATGGCTCATGATAATTTTGGGCTATAAATAAATATAAAAAAAAATTGAAATAGGTAGGACTGCTATAAATAATAAATCAAGACAAAATAATAAAATTCATGTAATTTAGCTCCGACCATAAAAAAAGACAAAAAACCTAATAGATTTATAACAAACTAAAAAAAAACCCTAATGGATTTGTTTTCTAATTAAAAGTATTGATCCAAATTTATTATATCACAAAAGGAACTAGTATTTATTTGTCTTCTTCTGTTTGGTTTGTAACATTATTTATTTAAACGAGTTTAAAATCGGATAATGGTTTAGGGATCTGAATTCTGAATCAATGAAACTAACAAACGGGACACAATGAGTTTAAGTTGGATCCCTTTTGTGGATTCTAACTTCATGCACTCTAATCAATTGCAAACTAGAAAAGGCAACTTGCTTTAATAATTAATATAATGTTTGTTTAAATATACTGTATGCAATTTTAACACCATGCTAGAGCTACGATTCTATACACCGAACGCTGCGTATTGTTTAACCGACGTAAAGTTATAAAAAAAAAAAAAAATTTAATGTAACAGTGCACAATATTCAGAGCATGAGAGCACGATAGGCAGAAAATATCGTTAATTTTTATATAATTATTTTTACTTTTAAAATTATTTCAACCAATCACATAAAATTTCAATAATTTTTATGTTTTGGAATTTAAATCTTTCGTATATATACTTTTATAATTTCTAAGACTCCATATTTATATACAAAAGATTACAGAGATTTTTTTTGAATTTTTTTTTTGAATGAATGTATGTATATAATTCAGTATTTAAGTATAATCAGTTTAACCTTTGTAACATGGCAAGAAGTTTTCTTAGTTAAAAATTCACGATTAAATGTGCATTTTTTTAGGTATAACTAAATGTTCATTTTAATAAAGTATTTTATTTATAAATATTGTATATCTAAATATTTTTATTACAATTATGCTCTATAATGGAGTAACATTAAATTGTCTTTTTTTTAAAATGACAAATTAGTAAAAGACTAGCATAATTAATGAATTTCTTAATTTTTTCTTAATTTTGGTCAGATAAAAAAAAGTGGATATTTAAACATGGGAGGGAAATATTAATTTTTAATTAGGCCAATTTCCTTTTTTTTTTTTAATTCTTAACCCTAGTAAGGCATTATATGGTTGACTTTATTATGGGAGTTACCTTGACAGGGAAGATTCTTCGCCTTCATAGCTTTATAAAAACAGCAACACATCTACCACACACTGCACCTATTCCATAACTCTTTTGGTGACTTCTTCGTTTTCTTAGGTTGCCTACTTCTTCTTCTTCCTTTGATTTTTTCAATATTATAGTTTCAAGAACCCAGTCTTTCAAGGATCTTCTAGAAGAGGGTGAGTTACTCTTTCATTTCTCGCTTTATTCATTTTCTTTTCTTTTTACAGGCTTAATTTCTGTTTAATGATCTTATATATACGTTCAGTCTTGTTTCTTTTTGTTTTATGTGTTAGAATTTCTGAAATGAATAAGATTAGGTGTTCATGTTTTCAACCAACATTCTTTTAAATTTCAACGTTAATATGGCCTTAGTTTGTTTGAAGTTAACGTTAGGCTAGGCAATTAAAAACTCCAACAAAGCCTGTAAAATTTGTAATTTGCGGTTTGATTTAGTTGCTTTTAGCAAAGATAAAGCCAACCCTTTAATCCTAATCTGAATCTGGTTTCAGGTATGGAATCTTTCTAAATCAACAATTTAACTAATTATAAAATGACTGTACTTAAGCTTAATAATGAATATTTTGTTGTTGGTTATCCATTGCAGTACTACTGTGGCAGGTTTCTGCCTCTGAAATGTATTTGTGATTGCAGTTCTCAAGCCAATTTTAATTGACGATGTTTCTGCAACTTGAGCTTATCGGATCTTTGGATACAAGCAATATCAATCATTCCCGGAAGTCCCTCTTTTTGTTTTTCCTTTTCAATCTTCTTAGTCCTTCAGGCTTCTGACAATTCTCTTCGAATTTCTTCTTCACAGGCTCTGGTATATTCAAATCGCTAGCAGATGACATTCTGGAACTTTTCAAGCTCTGCCATGGATTTAGATTTTACCACCGACAAGCTTAACTTCTTGGAGCCAGAACCCTTCATTTCCAGTGTTCTTTATGATCCTTCGAATCATCAAATTTATCGAAAAGAAATAGAAAATTTGTCCGAACACCCACCTCTACTTTATCCTGTAATTCATGAACATGCTGCTGAGATTACCACATCTTTTGTACAATCTCAAAGTTCTCCACTTGGAGTCTGTGAAGCAGATCGAATGTGGTCGATAGATGCATCTTCTGTGTTGAAAGATAAATTGATGGTAGCTATCGAGTACTTAAAGGAATATGTTGAAGATAGTGATGTACTTATTCAAATATGGATGCCTACCAAAAGAGGAGGTCGAATTGTGCTCACCACTATTGATCAGCCTTATTCCCTCAATCCAAATTGCAAGAGTCTTGCAAGTTACAGAAATGTTTCAAAATCGTTCCACCTTACAACTGAAGAGGATTCAAAAGAGTCTGCTGGCTTGCCTGGTAGAGTTTTCTTGGGGAGGTTTCCTGAATGGACTCCTGACGTTCGCTTCTTCAGGAGTGAAGAATGTCCACGGAAATATTATGCCAAGATGTATAACGTTAGTGGCTGTCTTGCTCTGCCCGTTCTCGATCAAGACAATGGCATGTGCTTGGCTGTTGTTGAGATCGTGACAACTACTCAAAAGATCAGTTACCATTTTGAACTAGAAATTGTCTGTAAAGCTCTTGAGGTCTGTTCCCATTCTTATACATCCAATCGAAACATTTTTTGTTCTTTTTGAACTTTTGTTAAGAAATTCCTCAATGGTTTGCAGGCTGTTGACCTTAGAAGTACACATGATTTTATCCCTCTTGGTGTAAAAGTAAGTGTTTAGTGTCTTATGAACACTATATTTAGAACCTCGAATTTAAGTTCTATTACTGATATAGTGTTTATGTATCCTTTTCAATAGGCTTGCAATGATTTATACCAAATTGCAGTTCCTGAGATATCAGAAATTCTGCAATCTATTTGTGAGACATACAGATTGCCTTTAGCTGAAACATGGGCCTTACATGACCGTCAATTCGAAAGTGAACAGCAGCAGTTTCCCGAGAAGTATGATTATTGTATATCCACCGTCGATTCTGCATGTTATTTAGCAGATGATGATCTATTGGGATTTCATGAATCATGCTCCGAGCAATATCTTTTTCTAGAACAAGGGATAGTGGGAAAAGCTTTCGCTACAAACAAGCAATGTTTTGCTACTGATATAACTTATTTTTGCAAAACGAATTATCCGCTCTCTCACAATGCTAGGATGTTTAATATGGGTGCAGCTATAGCAATTCCTCTACGAAACCTCTATAATGGATCGGTTCAATTAGTCTTGGAGCTTTTCTTGCCAAGGGAATGCAGAGATACTGAAAAACAAAAGGAAATGTGGAACTTATTGCCCATTGTCATACAACAGAACTGCAGGAGTTTTTATGTTATTATGGACAAGGAAATAGATGATGTAGTCAAGAAACAACCGACAATTGTTTCGGTTAGAAGGCCAGAAGATGAAGGAATTCAGAATTTTGTAACTTCCGCTGAAAATAACTATCAGAATAAATGTGGTTTTGTATCATGGGAGTGCATGAAAGAAGAACCTGAAGATGAGTTCAAGGTTATAACTCAATGGGATGACATTGATTTAGACTTATATGAAGAGCAGGTTTATTCAGATTTCCAACAACTTCAACAGAATTCTATGCCTAAACTTGCCGAGAAATCTGGTAGGCATCACTCATTAAGCAGCAGAAGAGCAGCTGATAAGAAACAGAATAAGATAGAAAGGAAAATCAGTTTGCAAATTCTTCGACAGCACTTTGCGGGGAGCCTTAAAGATGCTGCTAAGAGCATTGGAGGTGAGGAAATATGTGATCTCTCTTTTTGTGCATTTCTGACTTGAAATTGTCTTGATGCTTACCTTAGTCTCAATGTATTGCAGTTTGTCCCACTACTCTGAAAAGAATATGCAGGCAACATGGAATCGACCGTTGGCCAGCTCGAAAAATCAAGAAGATCAATCACTCTTTGAGAAAACTTCAACTAGTTGTCAACTCCATCCATGGCGCAGAGGGTCTTCTTCAGACCGATTCGTTCTATAAAACCTTTCCAGAATTGAACTCTTCAATTCCTGTGAAAGATCCCTTTTCACCATTCAAGAAAGTTGACGAGTCCAACAAAACAAATCCCAAACCTGACAGTGGCACCTTTAACCCCAAAGCCACCAATGATAAATCTCAGGCCTCTTCATGCAGTCAGAATTCAGATTCAAGCATCTGTTGCTCCACAAAAGCAAAGAAACTCAACGACAATGGATTTTCCTTGAAGGTAGAAGATCCGCTGGTACCGGGAAGAACTTATACTCAAGGAGAACTGCACTCCAACAAAATATCAGATAAAAATCAAAGTTTCCAGGCTGAGCCACCATTGCCAAAAAGTACAACTGGGTTCAGAGTGAAAGCCAGTTTTGGAGAAGAACACGTCAGATTCAGCTTCTTGCCAAGCTGGGGTTTCAAGGACTTGCAGCAAGAGATAGCTAAGCGTTTCAAAATAGATGATTTCAGCAGAATTGATATCAAGTACATGGATATCGAAAATGAATCGGTTCTTTTAACCTGTGATGCTGATCTTGAGGAATGTCTAGACTTACTTAGCTTCTCTGACAGCAGCACCATCAAAATATCTCTCCATCAAGCTTGTCAACTAAATCGAAGTAGCTCCTTCACCCGAAGAGGCCTAAGCTGATACCTAATTGGCAGTATTGTATTTCAGGTTTGCTTAGACTCCGTCATGTTTTCATTAGTGTATTTAGCAAATTATAGACTCATGTAAGAATAGTAATCTTTAGTTTTCTTGCTTGGCAGTTTATTATTACATGAACGACAACATGAACCGGAGTTCAGAAAAATTTTCATTAGGTTGTTAACTGGAAGTAGCTTAACAGACTTTGGTCTGGCAGAGGAGATGGCTAATATAGTGATTAATGGTGGGAGATTCTACTCTGAATCTTTTCAATTTCAATTTAGCAGTACAAGTCTTTGATCTTAGTTTATGTATCTGTTACAAGATTAGCTGCTGTAAATTAGCTATAATTTATTTTGTTTCCTTTTATTTTATTTTCCTGTACAGAATAGGAAATTTTCTAGTTATGATTTCTACACTTGTATAAATTTTGTATTCTTCCTTCATTTCAATACACAGAAAATCATTCTCCAATCTTATGGGTATTTTATTACATGGTATCAGAGCCTTTTAGGTTTGATTTGGGGTATTTTCTGGTTTATTTTGGGTTGGATAACTTGTTCCAACCGTTGAATTACAGTTAGGGTTACTGTTTGGGTTGGGTACCTATTTTCCGGTGACCATCTTGTCTCACCGCTGGCATCAGAAGAAGAACAAGGAGATTTTTGGCCGTTTTCCAAAATTCGGTTTTCTTTCGATCGGCGAGTGGTCCTCACGCACCGCCACAAGCTCACGCTCCGGCGCGTGACCTGACCTCCGGTCTTTCGATTTTGTCTCCGACGTCACCTGAAGATTTTCGGTCAGATTCTGATATTATCTTGGCTTGATTCTCTCTTCTGCTAGTACTTTTGTCTCCCATAAGGTGTTGTCCTTCTCTGTTATGTGTTATTCAATCTGTTAAGATCTTGTTGGTTGTTTGGATTTTCATTTTGGCTGGGTGTTCTGAGTTTATATTGGCTGCTTTGATTGTTTTTTATACAGTGCGGATATTATGGCTGACAATAAAGGAGTAGTGAGGAAAACTGTTAGTGAAATTATCCCTTTATCTAAGATTATAGAAGAAAAATTAGATGGAGCCAATTATCTTGATTGAAGTAGAACGATTAGAATCTATCTTCGTAGTATGGATAAAGATTATCATTTAACTGATGACCCTCCTACTGATAAAATTGAAAAGCAGATTTGGATGAGAGATGATTCTCAGTTACTTTTACAAATTCGAAATTCAATTGAAAGAAGTGTGCTTGGTTTAATTTCTCATTGTGAGCGTGTAAAAGAGTTAATGGATTATTTAACTTTTTTATATTCTAGAAAAAGAAATGAGTCTCGTATTTATGATGTTTGTAAAGCCTTTTATCGTGTTGAGAAGGAAGCAAAATCACTCACTACTTACTTTATGAAGTTTAAGAAAATTTATAAGGAATTGAACATGCTTCTACCTTTTAGTGTGGATATTAGAGAGCAACTGGCTCAGAGAGAAAAAATGGCAGTAATGAATTTTCTAGCCGGTTTGCCATCTGAATTTGAGATAGCCAAATCTCAAATTCTTTCTGGCTCTAAAATTCCTACTCTTGAAGATGTTCTTAGTAGGTTATTGCATGCTAATAATGCTTCTTCTAGTCAACTCAATAGTGATTTTGTTGTCAGAGAAAATGGAGGTAATAATGGTAAAAGAAATCTGTCGAAGGGAGGAAATAGATATAATGATAATCGAAATACTGATGTTGTTTGCTATTATTGTAAAGAATCAGGTCATACAAAGCGCTATTGTAAGAAATTGCAAAGTCTCAATCAGAGGTCACAAGTTGCTAATGTTGCGACTTTTGGTTCATCATCTGAGCATAATATCACTATCTCTGTCGAAGAGTATGCCAAGTACCAGGAATTGTTAAAGGGATCTTCAACTTCTGTTACTACTGAAGCAGGTAAAACATGTCTTATCTCATCTAGCAATAATTAGTTCATTGATTCTGGTGCCACAAATCATATGACAGGTAATCCTGATATTTTCTCTATTTTTCGATCCCATAAAATCCCTTTGCCTGTTATTATTACTGATGGGACATCATACAACATTGTGGGGTCTGGCACTGTCAAACCTACTCCTTCTATTACTTTATCCTCTGTTCTAAATCTGCCTAACCTAGCTTTTAATTTGATATCTGTGAGTAAACTTACCAAAAAAACTCAATTATTGTGTCTCATTTTTTCTTGATCATTGTCTTTTTTAGGATCTTATGATGAAGCAGATTTTTTATAAGGGACATGTATCTGGTGGTCTATACATTCTGGATTCTTGGGTACCATGACCTGTTGCTTGTTCTAGTGTAGTGTCTCCTTTTGAAGCACATTGTCGATTGGGGCATCCTTCTCTACCTATGTTAAAGAAGTTATGTCTGTAGTTTTATGATGTATCTTCTTTGGATTGTGAATCTTGTCATTTTGCTAAACATCATCGTAGCTCGTCTGGTTCTAAAATTAATAAATGAGTTGAGTTTTCTTTTCAACTTTTTGCATTCGGATGTTTGGGGTCCTTGTCCTGTTATGTCCAAAACTGGATACAAATATTTTGTTACTTTTGTGGATAATTTTTTCCGTATGACTTGAATTTATTTTATGAAGAATCATTTTGAAGTTTTTTTCTCATTTTTCTGCTTTTTGTGCTGAAGTTAAAACCCAATTTAATGTTTCTGTGAATATATTGCGAAGTGATAATGCTAAGAAATATATGTCAGATTCTTTTCAGCGGTATATGTCTCAACAGGGTATCCTTCCCCAGTCCTCTTATATTGATATTCCTTTTCAAAATGGAGTTGCTGAAAGAAAGAATAGACATTTACTTGAGACAGCTAGAGCTTTATTGTTTCAAATGAATGTTCCTAAGTGTTTTTGGGTCGATGCTATTTCTATAGCTTATTTTCTAATCAATCGGATGCCCTCTACGGTGTTAAATGGTGATGTCCCTTATAATGTGTTTTTTTCAAATAAAATACCGTTTCCAATGGAACCACGAATTTTTGGCAGTACTTGTTATGTTCGAGATGTTCGTCCTCATGTTACCAAACTTGATCCTAAGGCATTGAAGTGTGTGTTCTTGGGATACTCGCATCTCCAAAAGGGATATAGTTATTACTCTCCTGATCTGAAGTAACATTTGCTTTCTGTTGATGTGGTATTCTCAGAAGATAAGCCTTTCTTTTTATCTCCATCCAATCTTCCAAGTCAAGGGGAGGAAGATGAGTGGCTCATTTATAAGGTGACATCTTCCCGAGAATCATCTAATGTGTCTACTGTATCTTCTTGTACTGAGCAGTTAGCAAGTGATGATCTTTCAACATCAACAAGATCACAGATTGTTCAGGTCTATTCTAGATGAAGAGACACTAATGATACATGTCCCGCACCAGCACCTTCATCATCTGATCCTGCTCCTACCGATCCTGATCGATCTTTCCATTGCTCTTCATAAAGGTACACATAATTGTAAATTCACTTATTCTATTGTTAATTTTGTTTTCTATGATCGCCTATCTCCCTCGACATGTTCTTTAATTGCATCTTTAGATTCTATATCTATCCCCAAGACAATTAAAGATGCTTTGAGTCATCCTGAATGGTATGATGCTATGATTGAGGAGATGAATGCCTTGGATTCAAATCATACTTGGGAGTTGGTGCATATACCATAGGAAAAGAAGGCTGTGGGTTGCAAATGGGTCTTTACAGTCAAAGTTAATCCAGATGGTTCTGTGGCTCGACTGAAAGCTCGACTTGTTGCTAAAGGATATGCACAGACTTATGGGGTGAATTATTCTGATACTTTCTCTCCAGTTGCCAAATTGAGTTATGTTTGTCTTTTTATTTCTTTGGCAGCTTCTCATCATTGGCCCTTATATCAACTTGACATCAAAAATGTTTTCCTTCATGGAGATCTTCAGGAAGAAGTCTATATAGAGCAACCATCTGGTTTTGTTGCTCAGGGGGAGTATGAAAAAATTTGTCATCTGAAGAAGTCTTTGTATGGATGGAAGCAGAGTTCTCGTGCCTGGTTTGGTAAATTCAGTGAAGTTGTCCAAGAGTTTGGGCTAAAGAAGAGTTAGTGTGACCACTCTATTTTTTTATAGACAATCCAAAAATGACATTATTTTTCTTGTGGTTTATGTTGATGATATTGTGATTATAGGGAGTGATTCTGTATGTATCTTTTCACTTAAGTCTTTTTTGCATAGTAGATTTCATACTAAAGACTTGGGTCAGTTGAAATATTTCTTGGGAGTGAAAGTGACGAGAAGTAAGAAGGAAATTCTTCTATCCCAAAAAAAATATGTTCTTGACTTACTTGCTAAAACTGAAAAGTTAGGAGCTAAGCCATGCAATACTCCTATGGTTCCCAATATACAACTTACAAAAGATGACGGTGATCCTTATGCTGATCCAGAGAGATACCGAAGGTTAGTTGAAAAATTAAATTATCTCACTGTAACTCGGCCAGATATTGCATTTGCAGTAAGCATTGTCAGTCAATTTATGGCTGCTCCTACGATTAAATATTGGGAAATTCTATAGCATATTTTATGCTATTTAAAAGGGGCTCCTGAATTGGGTATACTGTACAGTGATCATGGGCATGCTCACATTGAGTGCTTTACAAATGCTGATTAGGCAGGTTCTAAGATTGATAGGAGATCAACAACAGGCTATTGTATCTTTATTGGAGGAAATTTAGTATCCTGGCAATGTAAGAAGCAAATTGTAGTATCCAGATCTAGTGCAGAATCTGAATACAGAGCTATGTCACAGTCTGCATGTGAAATTTTATGGATCCATCATTTGCTTGATGAAATTAGTATGAATCACTCGTTTCCAGCAAAACTTTGGTGTGATAATCAAGTTGTTCTTCATATTGCTTCTAATTCAGTGTATCATGAACAAACCAAGCATATTGAAGTTGATTATCACTTTATTCGTGAGAAAATTTAAGATAACATTATCTCAACAGGATATGTGAAGATAGAAGAACAGTTGGACGATTTATTTACAAAAGCCTTAAATGGCTCTCGAGTTGATTATTTGTGTAACAAGTTGGACATGATTAATATCTATGCTCCAACTTATGCTCCAACTTGAGGGGGAGTGTTACAAGATTAGCTGGTGTAAATTAGATATAATTTATTTTGTTTCCTTTTATTTTCTTTCCTTGTACAGAATATGAAGTTTCCTAGTTAGGGTTTCTACACTTATATAAATTCTGTATTTTTTCTTCATTTCAATACACAGAAAATCATTCTCCAAACTTATGAGTATTTTATTACAGTATCAAATGGCTTGACTATCTACAGGGACAACTCTTCATGTAAGACTTTTGTGAAATCTTAGGACCAAAATAAGCACTTTAGCATTTTCTTTTTTACAGTTAATGCAACTGATACTGTATCAAAAGTTAACTTAAATGCTTTTGCTTTACTTTAATATAGTATTGCAGGAAAAAGAAAAGATTGAAATTGCATGACTTCTACTTGGTTTCCAACTACCTCAATTTTATTAAAGAAGCTGATGGTTATTTAAGAATTAATTATGAGGTATATAAGAATGGTGAGAGGTCTGAATGCTCACCTTCATATACTAAAATATAAAAATAAAAAAGAATAAAATGATTTCTTGAAAAATTAACTGAAGTGACTGAACTGAATTGGATGCTCACATTCATATAATTAGCTAGTAGAAGATCATATAATTACAGGGTGCATGCATATTAAGATAGAGAAAAAAGATATGTAAATCTTATCAGAATTTAAAACTTCCCTTCAAGAAAAAAAGAACTTGAGCATGCAATTGATGAAAGGGAGGTGAAGAAAATAACAATGAAAGAGCAAATAATTCATGAAGAGAACTGTACAATAAAGAAAAGCAGAATCTCCTAAGTTTCAGGTACTTCTGAAAGCAATAAAACAGGAAAAAGCAGCCATGACAATTGCCAAAGCAAGAGAAGTGGCGTCATCAAAAATAGCAGCAAATCTCATTTCTTGCAAATCCCAAAGAGTTGAAACACATAAACACACTCCTTCAACTACTTCCACCAACATTCCCATTTTATATATTATCTTAAGTAAACTCTCTTCGTAATTACTAAAATATATATAAACTTGAACTTAAATAAAAACTAGTGAGAGAATGGGAATTTGTGGTAGAGATAGCTTTTGGAGTTTTGCTAATTCTTGAATTTAAAACGCAGCTTCCAGGATGTTTCCTCGTAATTTCTTGATAATCCGTGAAGCTGCAAAACTGCATATGATGATTTTGACATATTAATGCTCTTACTTGATAACAAGATATTGAGTTGATTTGTAAATTGAACTATGAGACAAATTTAGCTAAATAAGAAATTCCTACTATTAGGTTCAACAAATCTAGAATTTCTTGGTGAATATTTTTTAAATTTTAACCAACCAGTGCCAACTAATTTTAATCAATTCAATAGCCATAATTCTTAAAAATTAAAATTTCCCTACACATAACCGCATAAATCAATTTTAACTCTTTTTTTTTAATTAAAGCATAAATCTATTTAATCTCAATTTTAACGGATAATTTTTCTTTTTTTTCAGCCTATCAATAACTGATATCAAAAAGTTCAGCAATTGAAACAAATAGGCCAAATATAATTGGTTTTTCTTCTTCTTTTTTTTTTATGCTTTGATTTAATTTGAATATAGTTTCAAAATAAATAAATAAATTGAATTTGAAATGTCATAGTCAAACAAAAAAGTTCAATAGAATCCATAACGAATATTATAAAACTCAATTTTATTTAGCTCGGGGACTATCAATTAACATATATTACTATTTCTTAACTGCGTAGTTTTACTGCATTTCATTTTTTTTAAAAAAAAAACAATAGATTTATAATTATCATTGGTAAACCAATATTAACACTACAAGAAAATCCTGAAATAGCAACGGAAAAATAGCAACGGAATATATTCCGTTGCTAATTTAGCAACGGAAACATTATTCCGTTGCTATTTAGCAACGGAAAAAATTGGTTGAACTTTATAAAATTAGCAACGGAAAAATATTTGGTTAGCTTCCGTTGCTAAAAGTGGAGGGAATTTCTGGCGCCAATATTTAGCAACGAAAATTAGCAACGGAATTTTTATTCTGTTGCTAATTAAGGCGGCAACAAATGGCGGGACGAAAAATAGCAACGGAATTTAATTTCCGTTGCTAATTTAGCAACCGAAATATAATTCCGTTGCTATTTAGCAACGGAAATAGTATTCCGTTGCTAAATAGCAACGGAATGATATTTCAGTTGCTAAATTAGCAACGGAAATTAAATTCCGTTGCTAAATTTCACTTTGAAAGAAAAATAGCAACCGAATGATATTCGGTTGCTATTTAGCAACGAAATTTTGTTTCGGTTGCTAAAATAGCAACCGAATTAAGATTCCATTGCTAAATAGCAACCGAATTTAATTCGGTTGCAAAAATAGCAACCGCATTTAATTCGGTTGCAAAAATAGCAACCGAATTCAGATTTCGTTGCTAAATAGCAACCGAATTTAATTCGGTTGCAAAATAGCAACGGAATAATGATTCCGTTGCTAAATTTCACTTTGAAAGAAAAATAGCAACCGAATTATATTCGGTTGCTATTTAGCAACAGAATTTTGTTTCGGTTGCTATTGATTCCTTTGCTAAATAGCAACTGAATTTAATTCGGTTGCAAAAATAGCAACCGAATTAAGATTCTGTTGCTAAATAGCAACCGAATTGAATTTGGTTGCAAAATAGCAACGGAATAATGATTCCGTTGCTAAATTTATTCTAAATATTTACATATTTGCCATCGAGTATAAATACCCAACTAAAAATCCTAGGCTCTTATTCTTTCATTTCTTTCCCTCTCCTGCCGCCGTCTCCTCTTCTCCCTCTCACGACCAAAACCAGCTTCGTTAATCACGTCAAGGGTTTCTTCATCGACCACCACCACCATCCACCTCCTCCACCGTCAGCCTCGCCAGCACTTCAACCCGTCTTTGCTTTCAGCTTTCTGCTGCTGCGTTTTCCACTGAACTCGCCCCTCCACGTGCATTTCTGTGGCTCCAAGTGGGCCGGTGAGCAGAAGATCTTAGACGGACAATTCCACATCATGACGGCATTAACGAACAAGTGCAAAGCCGGATTCAGTTTCTTTGTTAAAATAGATTCAGTTGGTCGGGTTTGGCTAAACCCCTCAAAAACCTACCCAATCCTAATTCCTTTGACTCTTCTTTCGATTTTGCGACCCCAAATCCCTAATCCCACTCCTCTCGCCTCGTTCGTACCAAACAGGTCTCTCTCGTTTCGCCGCTCCTTGGCTTGCAAAAAGGTATGTCTCTGGTTCTCTGCTCTGCTGTTGTTCTTTCTTCTTCTCTGTTATGTTCTTTCATTTTTTCTTCTCTTTGAGCTTTTATGATATGCACATTTTCTTTTGGTGTTAATGGTTGGATGAAGTTGATGTGAGATACCGTTTTAGTATTTTGGTTTTTGTTTGTGTCCAGCAATTTCTTAGTGTCAGTCTGTTAAATTGCTTGCAAATTAACTTATGTGTGTTTATCATTCAAAATTGATTATTTTCGGGTGAGTGATGTTTTTGATAATTTAAGTTCTTTCATCATTTATTCTCTGGCTCTTGATCTTGAGATAACTTATGCTTAGTTCTTGCTTTGTTTCTTTTTCTTTTTTGGTTTCTTTCAGCGTGAAGGTACCATATACTGAATATTTGTGAATAATATTAATTCGCCAAGCAAACCATAATTTATGTTCTGGTTTGTTTTTTTGTAATTATTTTTTATTAACTAAGTTTAAGTTACTTAAAATTTTAGTTGTCTATATGTTTTTTCGCAATTAACTTAGGTACTGGTTTTTTATTTAGCTTGTGGAAAGGAGCAACATGTTTGTACAAAGTGTCGTTGCCGCGTGGGAAGTACAATTGGAAGGTGTATTAACTTTGTTCTACTTAAGAAATATGGGATTTTATGGTTATGGGGTTATCTGTTAATATGTTTCTGTGACATTATGTGCTAAATATCTTCTACTTTCTATTTGTAGAGACGCAGCTGAAGTAGAAGTAGAGATACATTGTTCTTCTACTGTAATCTCTGTTTTAATCTTTTTAGTGGGATACATTGTGCTATAGTATGCAGTCTCCTTTGTGAACTGCAGGTTTTAGAAATGTGGGTTAATAGAGGTCTGTGGTTTTTAATTTGGATCTACTAAGGGCTGTTCATCCCTATTTAGTGTCGGGAGTCTGATTCTGCACTCCCAGTTTGCTGTTGTTCTAGGATGGACCTTATATTTTCTGTAATATCCTTTTAATGACATTTTGGCTTATGAAAAAAAATTTATTAACTGATCTATCTTTTGTGTATCTTGTGATTATAACTTTTTTTGTTTTAATTTTAAATATTGAAGAAACCCAAAGTTAAGTAACAAGCTGTTTGAAAAATTTTAGTTCCATTTGTCATTAGCTCTGAATAAGACAATGCTTTGCCTTTTTTTGTTTGATTTATTAAGATTGATTGTTAATTTGCAGTGAATTTTCAGTATTTGATTCTTATGCTTATAAATAATAATAATTTTTTGGTCAATAGTTTGAAGAAGGTAAATTGCCACGTGTCTATATATATTAATCAACTGCATCAAAATTTCTTAGAGCATATAAGCATTTATTGTGTAAATATATCAGTGCTTCAAAAGATAATTCTGAAAGAAAAGACATCATCTTGTTGTTTTAGTGTAATTTGTTGGTTTTTCTTTTGTAGTGATGGAATAGCGACGAAAAAACTGTCACAAATTTTTTATACTAGTTGCTGAATTTAGCAACGGAATGCAACTCGATTGCTAAATTTAGCAACGGAAAAATAATTTCCGTTGCTAAAATTAGCAACGGAATTTTAATTTGGTTGCTAATTTAGCAACGGAATTTGAATTCGGTTGCTAATTTTGACCAATTTACCAGATGTTAGTGGTTAGATTTAGCAACGGAATTTAATTTCCGTTGCAAAATTTAGCAACGGATTGAACATTCCATTGCTAAATTAGCAACGGAATAAATATTCCGTTGCTAAAAATACCAACCGCCGAATTAGCAACCGAATTTTTCGTTGCTATTTTCCGTTGCTAATCTTTATTAGCAACGGAAATGCAACAAATTCGGTTGCTAATTTCCGTTGCTATTTGCTGATTTTCTTGTAGTGTAATAAACAAATTTTGATACAAATCATTTGCCGAAAGAAAATTTGTTTTTATTTTTTCAATAAATAAAAGATAACTTTATCATCATTTTGTGAATAAATAAACAAAAAATTTCAATTCAAATGAAGCAACGGGAAAAATATAGAACAAATCTTGATTAGGAAAAAAAAAAAACCAACTAGAATTGAAAATATTTGATGGCATCTACTAAGTACTTTGATGGTATCTCATCTTTCATTATTGTTTGAGCTTCCATAACAAGTAGTTTTGCTGCTAGACTGCTAAGTGGTGCCCTTTTTGTATCAATATAAATTTAAAATTTTATATTCATAATTTGACAAGATTATTGTCTAATTAACTGCTCCAATATTTGATAAACAAAACACGCAGAACATACTAATACCAAAACAGAATAAATACTTATTCTTGTGGGGTGGAGTTAGTATTCCAGCTATCATGCTGTAAAAGTTTAACTTCGATGGAAGCTAGGTGAAAGGAATCATTACTCTAATTTAATTTTAGATGCAAAAAATATATGAATTTTTCTTGTTCATGAATTCTAATAAATTTCAAGATTTCTTTAATTTCATATATATAGGAAAAATTATCAAGAGAACAAATACCAATCATCAGTAGAAATCATAAAAAAATCCCAGATCCTAAACCAAGAAAATAAGAAAAAAATACGAATCAATACCAAAATCATACAAAAAAAAAATCCAATTTCCTCACCTATATTCATCAGAGAAATCGATAAAACAACCAGAGACAAAGGAAACTGAAAACAAACTTAAATTTCTGTATTAAACGGATGAGCGGAAACCCAAAGAGATAGAATACCTTTTAGAGAGGTAGCGTAGACCAAAATCAGGAGATAGAAAAAAAAATAAAAACAATAATCAATCCCCGCCGGAGATGAAGGCGACGCCGGAGATGCGGGCAAATCAGCCGAGGAGTGTACACTAATAAGCGAACCAAACGTGGCCATGCTCAATTACTTGCAAATCTTACTTGAGGAGTTGAGGACAATGAAGGAACAACAGCCGACATTAATTAAAGCAAAAAAATAGAAAAAGTCGACCCAATCACACGGTGCCACCTATAAGTAGTAGTCGTTAGTCAAACCAAAAATAGACAACCTGGAGATTGCAACTGCCAACAGAGAAAAACTTAAAGTTGCCTCATCGCGCGATAAGCAAGGACAAATTGGAAATCCAAAGGCCCAAAACCGATGCCGTTTAATAGCCAATTGTCTTACTTTCCCTCTTCTCAGCTTTAGCGCGTGAAAATCTCTAACCAATAAGATCCTCACAGGTTCCATCAGAAATCACTACCATTGGCTTCTATTTCCACTACCCTTTCTTGGCGCGTGGAAACTAAACTATGCATTCTTTATTCTGTCCGATCTTGGGATTATTATGATTATCTATGGCGTTTGTATTTTGATTTTAAATAGGGAGGGTTTTCCATTCAATTATTGTTAGGACTTATAAAGCACTCAATAAGTTTTTATCTTTCCATGTAAGCAGATCGATCTCTTTTCTGGGTAGGATCAAAACCCTAATTTCTTGTTTATTTTTATTGAGATAGAAGGGATAATTTAAAGAGGAAAAGAGATGGGACTGTGGGAAGCTTTTCTCAATTGGCTTCGAAGGTAATGTCTTTCTTTCTTTCTCTATCTGTATTTTTTTTTTTTTAAAAAAGCTCTTCATGTTTTTCTTTTCTGTTTGGATGTCGAGAAAATTTGGTAGTTTGGATGACAAAGATTGATAATTGAACTTAAAGGCCAATATCAATTGTTCATGCATTGGATTCTTGATTTTATTTGAATGTCTCATCTTTTAATAGTTTTGTTCCTTTTTCGGTCAAAAAATAAAAACAAAAAATTGGCTGCTGTTTTCTTGATGGAGACTGGTGGAAGAATGGAGAGAACATTTTTGAGTTAATCTAACGGCTACTTAAATTGGTCTAGGTTACAACAATTATTATCTTATTTCGCACTTGGTCGAAATTATCTATGTTCAGAGAGGGAGAGAGGAATTTCAGTTGAGTAAGCTGAAATTCTTGGTTAAGTAATTTGGAAGGAAGTTTATGGGATCTGGATTGAGTATTTTGTCAGGGAATCATCTGCCTGAGTCGGTAACTAGGTGAAAAGTAATTGTCTAACTATTTAATAGGTTGCTCATCCTCGTGTATTGGAAAATCATTCAAATTTACTGCTTGATTTTAACACCTTCAATCAATTATCATCTGCTTTTGGTACATTGAACGGGTGAAATGAAAATGTTGATGGTTTTGAAGTATGGTCAGAAATAAAAGTATTGTGGGCGTGAAGATATCTTTCATCATGCTAATTTGTGATGCTAGTGGAGGAGGCAATGGCAACAATATGGAAGTTGTTGTAATTGGCATATTATCTTTCTCTTCATATTGAGAATTTGAAATATAGCGGCAGTTACAGTGAGATGGCAGTACCACAGCATGATTTTGAGAACACAATGATGGGACAAGTAGTTATCAGGTCATTGTGATATTAGAAATCTTAAGAATGCTTTTAGAAATTTCGTTGTGTTCATGATTTCTGCCAAATGGTACCAGTAGCAGTAGAACTTCTGCAGGTGCATAGGAAGCTTCCGTAGGATTAACGGGTTGAAACTGAGGTTTTCCTACTTCGAGGTCTCAACTCCAGAGTTTAAAAACTTGGATGAGATGTGGACCTCAAGAGGAGGATACCTTTCGTGATGCCAGTGCCCAATATGCAACTGGACAGTTGAAAGGAGAAAACATGTTTTAATCTGAAAGCCAGAGTTTATGCTAAAAAGGAAAACAAAAAGGACAGAGTAATATCGGTTGCATGTTTGGCAGTTAAACAGTCAGTCTCCTGTTCATTCTCAAATTCATGCAGAAATTGGAAATCTGGGAATCCTATGCACTGACATATGTCTGTATATGTATTTTGAGAGTTTCTATTGGCTGTGGACGCTTATGCTGAACATTATAATTTCATTTTTTAGTCTGATAAATATTCCAATTTTTATTTTTCTGCCAGCCTGAATTGATTAAAATGATCCTGGCTACTTGCCATTTCATGGAAGTATTTGATTTCAATTGACCCTCAAGTTGTAATTGGATGTTTGTTTTAACACTTTTACCTTGTTTCCCAATTGTAGTCTCTTTTTCAAGCAAGAGATGGAGTTGTCCCTGATAGGACTTCAGAATGCTGGGAAAACGTCACTTGTAAATGTTATTGCGGTAAGTTGAAAGTTCTCATGATATTATGTTCATACCTTTCCATTTCTATTTGGTTTTAATGCTGATGGTCAGAATTTCTGTTTGTGGTTTTTGTTTGTAGACTGGTGGGTATAGTGAAGACATGATTCCAACAGTTTGTCCTCTTCCCAAACTAACTTCTTTTATGATTAAGAGAAATTACTCTGCCTGAGTAATTCTCCTTAGTATTGCAGTAATTGTGTTTTGATTTGTAACTAGATTAACCCTTAAATGTCCATGAGTCATCTCTTTTATCTACAGGTAGGATTTAATATGAGGAAGGTAACAAAGGGAAACGTCACGATAAAGTTGTGGGATCTTGGAGGCCAACCAAGGTTTCGCAGTATGTGGGAGAGATACTGCCGTGCAGTCTCAGCTATAGTGTACGTCTAAACTTTTAACTATACTTGCCTGACTACGTTTCCAAAATTGAAAGATGTATAGTTTCTTTCTTTAGAGAGGTATTACTTAGATGTTTTCTTTATGAAATTTTATATATGTGCTTTTCCTTTTAGTTTTACTTTTGTCATTTCTTGCATGATAAATGCTCATCATGTTCACTCACTGTATATTTCTCTTTTTCTTTCCCTACATTATTTTCCTCTATTTTGTTTGATGAGATCATTAATTATAATATATTCAGTTTTGAAATTAAATTCTCCCCATTTCAAGTTCATAGTGCGAATGCTTAACTTCCTTTAGGACACGGTTTAATGTCTTTAGCCTGCAAAAATCTAGAACGATTTAATGTTTGTGTCTTCATGATTTGTGCTTCAAGAATGTGTGTTGCAAATATTAACAATATTTTAAGCATATTTTTTAAGAAATTGGGATTAGGATATGGATTCTTCAAACAATGTCTCTTCAATATGTGGCTTAACTCTACTTTGTGGTCCTAGGAACTTGAATGATAGTCTAAGTGTACAAGCCTGAAAAGGCTCTTTCTCCGACAATTCTTTGTCCTAGAATGTGCATGATATAGTGAACCAGTAGTTACACCTCATATCTTTTGATCGAAAAGTGAATGTTTAAACATTTCTGCAGAATGCCTTCACATTTTTGTCCACTTTCATTTGGTAAGTGTGGAAGTGAGGTACGAATTTATGGTATAAAAGAACTCAGAAGAGAATCTTACTTTGTCATTCATGCTTGTATGGACCCCCTATAATTTAAGAACTCAGAAGAGAATCTTACTCTGTCATTCATGCTTGTATTGACCCCCTATAATTTTGGGATTAGACTTTGTTAAGTGGGGCTTGTCATTGAAGTGACAGCCTTGAGTTCTACATAATTTTTTTTTCTCCCCCACAAGTTAGAGAGGAAGATCTTTGAGTCCATTCAATATCTCTTGTTTATTTACAAACTTGAAGTTCTGTTATATATTAAAGCAATACTCTATATTGGACCCCCAGGTTTCTTTTTTCTTTTCCCTCTCCAAGTGGTGATGAGTGATGATGTTTATATCTATGGCAGATGCAGTTAAGCATAAAAATTTCTTCCTTATGCTATATGATTTTGTAGAGCATCGTGATTGTCATATAGCTGTAGTTTTGCTTTATACAAATTTGGGATCCTGTTTTTGGAAAAGAATTATCAACAGGCCTATTATTAAGCAACTAAGCTTAATACTTTTGTATATGTGTTTGCAGATATGTTGTGGATGCAGCTGATTTTGATAATTTGTCTGTTTCAAGAGGTGAACTTCATGACCTTTTGAGTAAGCCCTCGCTGAATGGCATTCCCTTGTTGGTACTGGGGAACAAGATTGACAAACCTGGAGCTTTGTCGAAAGAAGATTTCATAGAACAAATGTAAGTGATAACAACTAACCATTTTCCTGATCAAAATGGAAGAATAATTTAATCATTCACTGAATTCATAACATATTAAACAAGTAAAATTCAAAACAGAGAATCCTGGACATATGGCCCATGAAATGTTAATCTTACGGCTTGTGTTACATTATCGTGTGTTTGGTAATATCACAACTAACTGCTTTCTAATGATAAAGATTTTGTCGTGTCATATAGGGGGCTCAAATCTATTACTGATAGAGAAGTGTGCTGCTTCATGATTTCCTGCAAGAACTCCACCAACATTGATACAGTTATCGATTGGCTTGTGAAGCATTCGAAATCAAAGAATTGAGTTTTAATTCTGTTTGAGGAGGTGAATATCACTTTGATTTAAGGTGGCATCCAGGTGTGTCTAACTGAGTTACAAATGTCTGACCATCATCATTATTCTCAAATGCATGGCTTTAATCACAACTATGTGTATGAAGGTTTTGCTCACACCCCTGTATTTTTTTTTTTTTTTCTGAGATGGAAACTAGTTTGATTTCTATGTACAGATATTAATTGTGATCCCATGCAAACTGGGAATATGGATTGTGATTTTGAGTGTAATGACCCTTGTTTATTTATTATCTTGTAACGATGATTTTTGGTATATTGTTGTTATTAACTGCCAACTGGGGATTATTTGTGACGGTTTATAGCAATTAGTACCTTCTTTTCCTTTTAAGCATAACTTTTTGGACATTTTTTTTCCCATTTTAAGTGTTATTTTTCAAAAATCAAAAAGAAATTTAATGTATTCTTCAGAATTTAAGAAAAAATTTAATGCATATATTTGTTTATTTATTTTACTCTTGTATTGATATTTTAAATGCATTTATATATTTATTATTTCTTATATTATTTAATAAAAGGACAATATAGTCAATTATTAATATTTTCTTATATATTAATATGTATTAATTATTTATTTAATTTTTGTGTTAATAGTTTAAACTAATTTTTAAAATAATGTTTTCAATCCAGAATCGCACATGAGATTTTTATCTCATATGGTTCATCTCTTATGTGCATAATAAAAATAATATCTAAAATAACTAAAAAAAACGAATGTAATTTTCTCATTATGAACTGAGCGGAGCTAGTGTTTTTATAAGAAATGTTTAGCCAACCTTCCTGCAGGAAAAAGATATTTTCTTAACAAAGTATGCGTAAATTTTATCTAAACTTTTAATTTAATCTAATTCACGTTCTAACAAATGTGTGTGTTTGGTCCTAATTTGTCCATCAACTTTTCAAAACATACGCATTTGCTCATTAATTTTCTTTTTTTCAATTCCCGCAACATTACAAAATTGAATCATATATATCCTTTCAAGAAGTTTGACATATTGCAAGTACTGAAATTATAATTTCGGTGAAGGTACAATTTGATCCCTGAAATTTTTCAAAATTTGCAATGTAGGATTTAATATTTCTTTTTGTGCAATGTTAATCCTGACATTTATAAATTAGTATAATATTATTCCTACCGTTAATTTGACCAGTAGATGTGGATTGACTAATGACGTGGCCCGTTAAGTGACACATGAATGGCAGTTCAGATGGCAACACGTGACGAATGACATAGCGAGTAGATGACACATAGACGACACGTGTACCTCATGCATGGCACGTGATCTTAGTAAATTAGCATCGGAAAAACCGTCGCTAGTAGCGTACGCCCATCGCTAATGTCCAAATTACTGCTCTGTATATCTTTACCAACTGAAAAAATAGTTGCTAATAGACTAAGTCCCGTCTCTTATTCCCTCAGTTTAATAGCAAATAAAATAGAATTACATGAATTCTGTCATTTACAATTCTCATCACATAAAGAATAATAGTATAACCTTTATAGTATCAAAATTCAACAATCTATTAAATGAAAAAAGAGCAAGTCATACTTAAAAATTTAAGTTGACTTCTAATAACAAATGCTGAAAATTTAATTATTTAAGAAAATTTGATTACTAATAACAAAATTTAATTCTCTTATTCTGATACAAGGACTCTAATATGATTTTAATCTATATACTGAATCATAATTGGCACAAACTTTTAAAGCAGTAACTATGAATAGTTAAGCACACTACTACAAGCATATACATAAAATCATTAATTAATCAATAATTGTTATCACACATTCATCTAAGATTCTCCATCATCATGGCAATTTTTCATTACTTGTAGCAGTTCAGGATCAATCACTCGCATTGTATTGGTGGAGAAAGTTGATTGCACCCATTCAACCCATTGTGCTCAACTCAGGTTCTTTCCACTTACAGAGCCTTCAATCCGTATTCCATCATTGGAGCATCTACTTGCCTCTTGACCTTCTTCAACTCTACACATTCCTTTTGGTAGGTAGCAGCAAGTGACTTTGTTACTATCATTCTTTACTTCTCATCACAAACTGTAAATTCTAGGGCTAAAATCTTGGCCAAAGATAAAAGAATGTCGCACTAAACTTAAACATAACCATAAAAACAAAACTGTTGGCTTAAATGGGTACAAAATGCATCTGTGGAAGGACAATTCCTAACAATATAACTCACCTTATTACTAATTCTTAAGAGCCAATTGGATTTGCAGTCTATGTCCACTCATATAGCAATGAATTGCCATTTGAGACTTCAATGGCCATAGATCATCTTCTACAAATAAAATTTGAAAAGGAAAAAAAATAAAGCAGGAACATAAACACCATGAATGCAACACTCCTCAAAAAAAAGTAAATGATTAATAGTATCTTGAAATTATATATCCTTGCCAGTTGAATGTTAACCTAATAGCTAACAATAAGTATCTAGAGAGGGGTTTCATCCCCTGGCCTTCCCTCGATGTGACAAAATACAATTTCACGGCCTTCTTCACAAGTAAGCATATTCACCCATCTACACTGCAGTCATTTCTTTATATTAGCTTCTTGCATCTCTAAGCATGATAATCTAAAACATTCCATAGCATAATCACAAAAGAAGCCCAGTCAAACTTATCCTTATTTTCGAAAATCAAAACTTAAGACTATGAACAAGCAGAAGCAGGGCATGAGGTAAGAACATGCTACCAAAATTTCTAGCACAACTAACTAGTACATCTTGGCCAAAAACTACCTTAAGAACCGATGAACCAAAAGTTCAATATATAGAAGCTCAAAGACTTTATAAGCATTGAAGTTAATAAAATAACTGCTTCTTCTTTGCGTTATTTAAATAATATAATTGGATGCATTACGAGCTTTTTCTTATGATTATAAGACAAATTAAGAATCCAACTCCATAGCGAATACATGAACTAAATTAATTTTGCGGATAAAATTGAACTCCACCGCCAACCAAAAGTTGGAGCAATTAGCACCTAAATATCTAATTTCCCAGATATATACATAAGCAAGAGCAATTAAAGAAACTCAAACCTTAGAAGTCCAAAGACAATTGTGCAAGCGATGCTATTCCAACCGCGAGAGACAAGGAGACTTAGTGCCACGCTGCGTGCGTCAAGAATACCAAGAATCTTCATCATTAAATTCCAGCCAAGAATGCGATGGTGACTATCAATGCTTCACAATACCGGCGTTCCAAAGAACCCGACGCTATCCCCTAAGTTCAGACCGTTGTTGGCGTAGTAAAGGCAGCTAAGGGTTTTAGGAGAAATCGATGGACGGTTGAAGAGATTGGGTTTTTTACCCTAATTTAACTAAGCACGTGTCTGCCACTTGTCGCTTACATTCCGTCTACTCGCCATGTCATTCGCCATATGTTGCTACCACATATCACTTAATGAGCATCACGTTATCGGTTAACTCACATCAACCGAATAAACTAACAATAGAGGTAACATTGCAACAATTTAAAAGCTCTAAGATCAATATTGCACCAATTTACAAACGTCATTATTAATATTGCACAAAAAAAAATTAATCCTAAATTACATATTTTAAAAAATTCTAGGAATAAAGTTGCACATTTACCCTTATAATTATGAAATTTGCAATTATATAATTATACTACTAAGTTTTAACTATTTCGCAACGGTTTAACTATGATAAGAGTTGCATCAATTAGTTATGTGATTAAAGGATATAGTTAATTATATCACTTTTAAATGGGATAATAAGTTATCAGATATTAAAGAGCTCGATATAATTAATTATTATTGCAAAATATGGCCCTTTCATTTTATTATAATTCTTTTTTTTTTTTGTGTCATATGGACAAGAACTTTTTCATTATTCATAAAAAAAGTATAAAAATGACCTCATGTTTTTATTTAGAGTGCTGAAATGCATTATCGTTTATTTGGAGCAAAAATACCCATAATATAATAGAAATTGGTATAAAAATATTTTTATGAGTAATTTTCATCAATTATAAATTAAAAGCGTTAAGGTGGGTACCGACACGGCAATGAAGTGATGTACATTGACATGCCGAAACTGGCAATATAATATTTTTAATAAAAAATATTTAAAAAGCAGCATATTTTACTATGCACTAGAGTTGAAGAAAGTGGCTTGTATGGATATTTTTATACCCATTTTTATGACACTAGTAGCATTTTAATACCAAAATAAATTATAGATATTTTAGTACCCTAAAAAAAAATGTAAGGGTATTTTTATATATTTTCCGTTATTCATAGTTATCTCAAGTTTTTCCATAAAAATTAATTATCTCAAATTTTTTTACTAATGGCTATAGTTTTTTTTTTCTTTTACATACCATAATTAGCCATATACATATATACACACAGAGCTTAACTTAGTTAAAATTAATTCAAAATATAAAATATAAACTTTAATATAATACGGATTATAAATTATAATTCAAGTGCGTATATGCTTTGAGAAAAAGTATCTATGTTGAATAGAAATCCAAACGAAGTTATATAATAAAAATTAAAACTAAATAAATATGTGCTGTCTTCAATTGTGGAGAGTTCTTTAATAGTTTCTCCTCCAATTAATTGCTCCATTTAAAAATGATACGATTAATTACCCTCTCTTGTTATTCGCCACAGTAATACTACCCAACTAATAAAATATTATTTCTTTTGTTTTTTTTATCAGTCATTTTTATTGTTTTTATTAGAATTAAAAAATAATAAATAAATTTAAATTTAATATTAAATTACGTGATTAAAATTAAATTATTAAATTTAATTGATTTTGACTTTGTTAAGGAAAAAAAATAAATTAAATTATATTAAAAATTTAAAAATAATAAATAAATAAAATTTAAAATTTATTCAAAAGTGACAGATAATAAAAAAGGGGAGTATAAGCAAACAATCAAGAATGTCAGCATTTTTTATTAACAAATAGAACCAAGAATGTCTCGGGAAGAGTCCAGCCTTTCTGACCCAAGTCAAAACTCGTACGGTTCTGATTGATTGCCGAGAAAACCCATCTCATAAACTTTGCCTTCTCTTTTCTTCGGTTTTCACTCTCTCAAGATTCGCACCTAAGTATGCTTAATCTTTTACTTGCTCTCTTTTTCTCTTGCCGTCTTATCTCTCATCTGTCATCTAATAATTGCTTTTGCTCGTTTGAGGAAGGAGAAGAAAATGTTCAGCGATATATTTTTGGGTTTTCCTGATTGCGTGGGTTTCTTATGCGTTTATGGTTCTTTATTAGAATATAAAAACATACTTTGTAACTCCTTTTTCTTCTTTTTGGCAGCTCTTGCATGCTTGGTTTAAGCTACAATCTGTTCTTTAATTTCCAGGTTCTTTTCCACTTTCTCTGTTGCTTAAGCTATGAATTTTGTTTTCCTAGGATTACCTGAAATCTGCAAATACTAGTGATTTCTTTTTTATCTCTAAAATCTTCTTCTTTGTTTTATCATTTCATTAATTCGCTTGGTAGTTGTATTTACCAATGATTCTGTATGTTGCTTTATGTTTGGTGATAATTGTTTTTTTTTTCTTTTTTTTTTTTTCTTTCATGATCTATTTATCTGGCTTTGTGACTTATGTCCATGCTGTGGCATATTGGTTGAATAGAAATTTCAACTGAAAATATATACTTGTGCCACTCCAGTTGATAAATATTGTATTCATTCTTTTACATGGTCCCTCGCACGCAGTTAAATCAAATTGGCATTATGTACCAAAAAATAAAAATTAAATTGACATTCTCTTTCTATGAGAAACTGTGATACCTCTTAAATTTATTGCCACGTAAGAATGTAACAATATGTGAACCCTCCATAACATTTTATTCTAGATCTGCAGATCACAGGACCAAAGTTTTTTAATATCATAAATGAAAACCTTAAGCGTATTAATTCTGAATTCTTGACATAGAAGAAAAAAAAAAAAAGAGAAATATATCACTGAAAGTTTGATATTGTAGAGCTGCGGTTGACTTTGGGCCAAAGTGTGTTGACTCTAGTCATATAATTAGTGAATTCTTGAATTTAGTAGTCTGCTGTTTTAACAAGCTCAGATTACAGGGCCGAAGAATCTGACTTTGTCATTGGTAACCAAAATAAAACCTTTTTAAATACTGAATTCTTGAAGCATAACAAAAGTGTCAGAACGCAAATGAATAAACATTTCATATTGTAGTTCTGGAGCTGGCTTTGGGCCAAAGTGTGTTGACTCTAGTCATATAACTAGTGAATTCTTGAATTTAGTAGTCTGCTGTTTTAACAAGCTCAGATTATAGGGCCGAAGAATCTGACTTTGTCGTTGGTAACCAAAATAAAACCTTTTTAAATACTGAATTCTTGAAGCATAACAAAAGTGTCAGAGCGCAAATGAATAAACATTTCATATTGTAGTTCTGGAGCCGGCTTTAGGCCAACGCATGTTCTAATTATGAACAAGAGCAAATAGTAACACAATTAATGAATTCTTAAAAGAAAAAAAGAACAGAAACTGAGGTGGGGCCAAACTCAGGACCTCTTGCACCCAAAGCAAGAATCATACTACTAGACCAAATGCCCATTGGTTGACATAAATTATGCGTAATTCGTGCTGATGATCCTGCAATTACTAGTAAGCAGGTTGGAACAGAGTTTTGTTGTGGAGATTGTTTAATTTGCAAGTATATTCATCAAGCAGACTTCCTTTGTGTCTTCCTACAATTTCAAAGAGATATTTTTTCCATCAGCCATTATGTCTTTTTTTCGGTCTAACAATCTAGCGATCTTGATTATTTTTTGAGTTATGGAAATGCTGTTTCAGGTTGGTTACGTGTTGGGTGGTTCTCTATTAACTGTTTGACATGATTCATGCATTCTGGACAAGCAATTATTATCATTCCTTTGGCATCGTTTATGATATGGGATGTAATTCTGAAATATTCTCAATTATGCTGATTTCAACTATCTTAGACTTGAAAACCTTATGGCCCCCTTATATATTTATTGACGTAGTACCAAGGCAATGATTGAGTGGATAAGTTCCTTGCTTTGCTATCGGATCTAGCTATGTTTGTTCTGTTGCGCAAGTCCTATATGATTGAAGTTTCTTGAAGAGTATTGTACCTTTTATGAATTCAAGTATCAGAATCCATAGCAGCCTTAGTGGTATAAATATGGGACAGAGCTAAGTTGACAGTTTTATTAAGTCAAAAGCAGACCACAGCGTGCCATAAGGGAGGGCAAAAGCTTTCTGTATGTAGACTCTATTGCATTTCTATGCATGTTTGGATCTTAGACTGTGTCCAATAGTGTTCGTGGTAAAAGCTTCTTCATTTTCATTTTGGATGTCTTTGGTTGGTCATTGTTGATCAGTAAACTTGCATTTGTTACATAGTAGTTGGTGGGGCAAGGTGAATTCCATCTTTCCTTATCCTAACATTTTTATAGATATTTACTGATAAATTGGCAAATAATATTGTCTGATAACAGGACATCTAGATTATCTATAGTTTTTATGTTGCATGAGGAGCTAAAAACGTATGTGTTAATCAATCCTTGATTGGAAAGAGGCATTCTGACAATTGAACTTGGGAGCTCTCCCACCCTATAGCAAGAATCATACCACTAGACCAAATTCCTAGCTGCTCGTGTTATTTCCCCACGAGGTTTCTAAACAAATGAATTCTGACATATTTCATATGTATAGTTACATTGTTTCCTTTTCATATCTTGACCTGCTCTGCTTGTGGAGTGTTGGTTATTAAGCTGGGCCTCAAGCAATTATTTAAAAAATGGCTCGTCTCATCAGTTGTATGCAAAAACAAGGGTTTATTTAATAACAAAATCCATATGGGGCATTCCAAGAATCGAACTTGGGACCTCTCGCACCCAAAGCAAGAATCATACCACTAGACCAAATGCTCATTTGTTGATGCTTGCCATTTGTAATTCTTGGTGATGTTCAGGAAAATACAACCTTGAAGGTTTTGAGCACATTTTTCTTTGATGATTGGTTCTTGATTAGCAAAGACACTAAACTTTGTTACCTAGTAATAGAAATGGCATTTCTTTCCTACCAAAAGGATGCTGCTTGCCAGTTGTAATTTTTGTCGGTGTTCACGCAAATACAACTTTGAAGGTTTTGAGCACATATTTCTTTTGATGATTGGTTCTTGATTAGCAAAGACACTAAACTTACTCTGTTACCTGGTGATAGAAACGGCATTTCTTTCATACCAAAAGGATGCTAGCCTGACCATAGTATTCATATAGGGACAGTGTATAGGTATAAGCTTATGCTTGTCCATCCAAATGTCAAAGCTTGATTGTCTCAAAGACATTGATGCAAATGGTCTCAGGAAATTTAATTCCAAGAATCAAACTTAGGTTCTCTTGCACCTGAAGCAGAATCATACTACTGCCCTGAATGCCCATTCTTCAATACTTATATTGTTAATTGTCTTAGTTTGTAATTAATGATCTCCAATTTATCCTATTAATTTGAAGCAGATTTGCTTATTAAGATTTTGTGGCAGTCCTTAATTTATAGAATGGGATTCAAAAGATTTCAAAATTGCATTTCTTTGAGATCTTTACTCTTGTATTCTATTAAATTTGCAGTGGTAACATAAGATTAATGTGGTTATCTTTCAGTTTTTCTTTTCTTTTTTAATTATTCTTATTACTTATGGCTGCAACAGAAACGACTAAAATCAACAGTCAATTTACTTGTTGATTTATGTCTTAATGATGGTATACTTTGTAGCTTCTATGGACAAGTTGGATGATCTATCTGACTCATGTAGTACACTAAACAGAGACTCATCTTATGATACTCTCAGAACCCATCTTATTCTCTTTGGTGTGATGTTCTACAGATTGTACAAAAGTACCTATTACATGATATCTTATCAAAATACTTCTTAATGTATAACTAAGGTTTGGATGCATCAGAATGGTTGAAAAGGACTTTTTTGGTTCTCAATAAATGGATTCAACGTTTTTGGTTTAGTTTGAGAGATCAATTGCCTTTTAATGAAGTTTCTTGATTAGTAGTCTGCCGTCGTGAGTTTTCTGTTATTCCAAACCATGACAGTCGTGTTCTATTTTTAAATATATGGAGTAGAGATGAAATGACCTATGAATCTGATGGAATATGATTACGAATGCCTTAGCAGAAACGAGAACTGTGTCTATTGAATGCATTTTGGAATATGTTTGGTGGTCTGTGCTTCTGTTCTTTAATTTTTTCTGTGTTTGATTGTCTATTTTCCTTGAAGTTGCTCTTAATTTATATCTATTGGCTGATTTTGGTATAATTCCTTTTTTCTTGGTCAGCACTATGTACAGGTATGATCCTAAGCTTGCTAATCTTGATTTGACTATCATCCTCCTATATTATTCAAAAATTAACGGTGAATAATCTTTTGGGAAAACATCTATCTGGTTCCCCTTATTATTACTTGATGGAAATTAGGATAAATTCGAAACAAAATATATGAAATACTAAATTTCCAATCTAATGGGGCATCCTAAGAAATAAACTTTGGGCCTCAGGCAAGCAAATCATACCACTAGACTAAATGCCAAATTCTAAATCTTCTTTTCCAATATGATTCTTGATGTGTTGGCATGAAATATTATCAAAAGACTAAATATTTAATTTCATGTTTAGTTTTTATTTTTGACTTGGTGTTGATTCTGGTCAAAGATCATATGAACTGAAACCATGTGCCACTGGTTTGCTTTCTGAATATATTGGTGTGCATCAGAAAGTTTTCTGATCTGAGGACGTCTAATATTATTCTAATAGAACCATATAACTCGATCTACTGCAAAACCATAAAAGATAAAAATGAGAAAGTGGGCGCATTCCGAGAATCAAACTCGGGACCTCTCGCACCCAAAGCGAGAATCATACCACTAGACCAAATGCCCTTTTGTTGATGCTTGACATTTGCAATTTTTTTGATGTTCAGGCAAATACAGCTTTGAAGGGTTTGAGCACATTTTTCTATGATGATTGGTTCTTGATTAGCAAAGACACCAGACTGACTTTGTTACCTAGTGATAGTATTGGCATTTCTTTCCTACCAAAAGGATGCTAGCTTGACCATAGTATTCATATAAGGTTGGTGTATGGGTATAAGCTTTTACCTGTCTATCCATTGCAATTCTGCTTGATTTCCTCAATGACCCTGATGCAAAATGCTCTCAGGAAATTTAATCCAAGAATCAAACTCAGGTTCTCTTGCACATGAAGCAAGAATCATACTCCAGCACCAAATGCCCATTGTTCAATATTTATATTGTCTTAGTTTGTAACTAAAGATCTCTGATTGATCCTATTAATTCAAAGAGGATTTGCTGATTTATTTTTGTTAGGATTTTGTGGCAGTCTTTAATTTATAGGATGGGATTTAACAGATTTCAAAATTGCATTTCTTTGAGATTTTTCTTCTTTTATTCTACTAAATGCAATGGTGGTAACCTTAGATTTATGTGGTTATCTTTCAGGGTTGTTTTTGTTTTTATTTTATATGGCTCCAATTATAATTTGGATGGCCTATCTGACTTGTAGGATGGGAATATGTCTTTCTCATAGAGACTCAACTTATGACACTCTTAGAATCCATCTTATAATCTTTGGTGTGCTTTTCCACAGATTTCTGTACAAAAGTGAATTATTACATGATATCTTATTAAAATACTTCTTAATGTATAACTGAGGTTTGGATGCATCAGAATGGTTGAAAAGTTTTATTTGGTTCCCTTCATTGGATTCAACATTTTTGGTTTAGGTTGGGAGATCAATTGTCTTTTAGTGAAGTTTCTTGCATGGTAGTCTGCCATCATGAGTTTTCTGTTACTCCAAGCCATAGAAGTCGCATTCTATTTTTTAACATATGGAGTGGAGATGAAATGACCTATAAATCTGGTGGAATATGATTACAAATGCCTTAGCAGAAATAAGAACTGTGTCTATTGAATGTTTTTTGGCATATTTTTGGTGGTCTATACTTCTGTTCTTTTATTTTCTGTGTTTGATTGGTCTATTTTCTTTGAAGTAGCTCTTAATTTATATCGATTGGCTTATTTTGCTATAATTCCTTTTATCTTGGTCAGCACTACATACATGTATGATCCTAAGCTTGCTAATCTTGATTTGAATATTGATTTCCTATATCATTCAAAAATTCACGGTGAAGGATCTTTGGGAAAACATCTATATGGGTTCTCTGGCAAGTTTTATATGTCCCCTTTTTATTGCTTGATGAAAATTAGGATAAATTCAAAACAAAATATATGAAATACTTAATTTCCAATCTAATCTGGCACCCTAAGAAATAAACTTTGGGCCTCAGGCACGCAAATCATACCACTAGACTAAATGCCGAATTCTAGATGTTCTTTTCCAATATGATTCTTGATGTGTTGGCATGAAATATTATCAAATGACTAAATATTTAACTTCATGTTTAGTTTTTATTTTTGACTTGGTGTTGATTCCTTTGGTCAAAGATCGTATGAACTGAAACCATGTGCCACTGGTTTGCTTTCTGAATATATTGGTCTGTGTCAGAAAGCATGCAGATCTGAGGACGTCTAATATTATTCTAATAGAACCATAAAACTTGTTCTACTGCAAAACCATAAAAGAAAAAAAATGAGAGAGTGGGGGCATTCCGAGAATCGAACTCGGGACCTCTAGCACCCAAAGCGAGAATCATACCACTAGACCAAATGCCCTTTTGTTGATCTTAACATTTGCAATTTTTTGTTGATGTTCAGGCAAATACAGCTTTGAAGGTTTTGAGCACATTTTTCTTTGATGATTGGCAAATACACCAGACTGACTTTGTTACCTAATGATAGTATTGGCATTTCTTTCCTACCAAAAGGATGCTAGCTTGACAATAGTATTCATATAAGGTTGGTGTATAGGTATATGCTTATGCTTGCCCATCCATGTCAATTTTGCTTGATTTCCTCAAAGACATTGATGCAAAATGCTCTCAGGAAATTTAATCCAAGAATTCAACTCAGGTTCTCTTGCACCTGAAGCAAGAATCATACTACAGCACCAAATGCCCATTGTTTAATATTTTTATTGTCTTAGTTTGTAATTAAAGATCTCTGATTGATCCTATTAATTTAAAGAGGATTTGCTTATTTATTTCTGTTAGGATTTTGTGGCAGTCTTTAATTTATAGGATGGGATTTAGCAGATTTCAAAATTGCATTTCTTTGAGATTTTTCCTCTTTTATTCTACTAAATGCAATGGTGGTAACCTTAAATTAATGTGGTTATCTTTCAGGGCTGTTTTTTTTTTTTTTTAATTTTATGTGGCTCCAATTATAATTTGAATGACCTATTTGACTCGTAGGGTGAGATGTCTTTCTCACAGAGACTCATCTTTGATACTCTTAGAATCCATCTTATTATCTTTGGTGTGATTTTCTACAGATTTCTGTCCAAAAGTGCATTATTACATGATATCTTATTAAAATTCTTCTTAATGTATAACTGAGGTTTGGATGCATCTGAATGGTTGAAAAGTTTTATTTGGTTCCCTATACTGGATTCAACATTTTTGGTTTAGGTTGGGAGATCAATTGTCTTTTAGTGAAGTTTCTTGCTTAGTAGTCTGCCATCATGAGTTTTCTCTTACTTCAAACTATAGCAGTCAGTCATTTGTTTAACATATGTAGTGGAGATGAAATGACATATAAATCTGGTGGAATATGATGACAAATGCCCTGGCAGAAGCGAGAACTGTGTTTCAATTGAATATGTTTTGGCATATGTTTGGTAGTCTATGCTTCTGTTCTTTAATTTTCTGTGTTTGATTGGTCTATTTTCTGTGAAATTACGCCTAATTTATATCTGATTGGCTGATTTTGGTATATTTCCTTTTATCTTGGTCCGCACTACATACAGGTATGATCCTAAGCTTGCTAATCTTGATTTGAATATCATTTTTCCTATATTATTAAAAAATTCATGGTGAAGAATCTTTTAGGAAAACATCAATCTGGGTTCTCGGGCAAGTTTTTATGTTCCCCTTTGGGTTGCCCGAAGAAATTTAGGAATAAATTCAAAACAAAATATATGAAATACTTAATTTCCAATCAAATGGCGCATACTGAGAATTGAACTTGGGGCCTCAGGCCTCCTGCACAGGAATCATTAAATGCAGAATTCTGGATGTTCTTTTCCATTGTGATTCTTGATGTCTTGGCTTGAAATATTATCAAAAGACTAAATATTCAATTTCATGTTTAGTTTTTCTTTTTGACTTGGTGTTGATTCCTCTCCTCAAAGACCATATGGACTGAAACCACATGCCCCTGGTTTACTTTCTGAATCTATTGGTGTACGTCAGAAAGCTTGCAGATCTGGGGACATCTAATGTTATTTTAATAAAACAATAAAACTTGATCTACTGCAAAACCATGAAAGATAAAAACGAGAAAGTGGGGGCATTCCGAGAATCGAACTCGGGACCTCTCGCACCCAAAGCGAGAATCATACCACTAGACCAAATGCCCAGTTGTTGATAGTTATTATGGGCAATATTGATATTGATGCAATTTCTAGTTTGAAGGTTTGAACACAATTCGCCAACTGAAGTTACATTTATGACCTCATAGATGTATATTCTGGCATTTCCTATTCTTTTGTTCATCCCAATGGAGAGAATGAAAGCAAGGCCTGATATAAGCACTCGTGATAATGTCCATGTAATTTGAACTGAAGTCCTTGAAAACCTATTTGACTCAGATGAAATTGCCTTAAAAGAAGATGATAACTTGCTTATGAAGAAAATAACTCTAGAGTAGATATTCATATATACTTTCAATGTGCACATGCATATTTGTTGCACTGCTAGCCAAGTTTGATTCGACATGTTTTTCTCAACCAAACATTTGTACCATTTGGCAGGGTTGAGATGGATTGCCCACTTTCTCAATAAATGGAGCTAGATACAGGTATATAATTTCGACCTGATTGCCATCTTACTTCTATCTGTGGAAAAAAAAATATAGGAAGGGGCATTCCGAGAATTGAACTAGACCAAATGCCCAATAATTGATATTTCTTGAGAAGCTCCTTGTCAAATTTCTGCAATTTAGTTAGATTTGGGCGCAAAGGACTTTATTTATTGTCCTTGACTATGACCTTGGAGTTATGTTTGGGTGCAATAGACTTTATTTGTTATCTTTGACTATGATAATGGAGTTGTTATTGTCCACCTAAATGTCAATTTTTGCCTGTCATTTATATTTATAAAAACTTATCGGCAAGGAATCTGGTCAGAATATTTGCATACTTAATGTTGTGTCCCAGTTTTTTTTGTTTGACAACATCAATATTCTCCCTCCAACAAATGTTAGAGCACTGACCCATATTTATTATATTTTAGTGTAAAGATGAAACAAAATATTGTGCTTCTGCTTGACTTATGATTTGAGTGCCAAAACAATTGTGTGATGGGGGGCATTCCAAGAATCGAACTCGGGCGCTCCTGCTTGACTTAAGATTTGGCCCCCAAAACAATTGCGTGATGGGGAATGCTTACTCCTACTTGACTTAAAGATTTGAGTGTCAAAACAACTGTGTGATGGGGGGCATTCCGGGAATCAAACTCGGAACCTTTCGCACCCAAAGCGAGAATCATACCACTAGACCAAATGCCCATTTGTTTTCTTTCACCTTGTCTTCCTAGATTTCTTTTTTCATCCGTGGCAAAAATGAAAGCAAGCCTTGATATAACTATTTATAGGATAGTTTTAAATTTAATTTGAATTGAAGTCCTAGGCAATAACCTATCTGACTTACAAGAAGACAGGAACTTGCTTATGTGTGACAAAAACTTTGAAATCATATTTTGGTGTAATCTATCTTCAAACACATTTGTCGAAACATGTTGTCACCTGCCTAAACTAGGTCCATGATGCAGAGTTTAGTGTAGGTCTATGAAGACTTGATCTGGATAGCTATAGTCCAATTTTTCTTAGCCAGCATACTCTTAATGTTTTGCACCATTTGAGGTTTTAGGTTTGTATAATTTATATCTGGTTAACATCTTCATGCTTCTATTTTCACCGGATGAATTAGAATCATTTTTGGGGAAAAAAGAAAGCAAAGGAAATGGAGGGGCATTCCAAGAATTGAACGCGGGAAGGTGAGGTTTCTTCAGAAACCCTTTATCACATTTCCATTCTAAGTTTTTCCGTTAGCAGTTCAAATGCGGACTCATTTGATGGGGGGAAAATAGTTACATATCATGGGCATTCCAGGGATCAGATTCGGGACATGGGAAAAAAAGTAACATATCAGGGGCATTCCGAGAATCGAACTCGGGACCTCTCGCACCCAAAGCGAGAATCATACCACTAGACCAAATGCCCTCTATGAGTAATTAAAAATTACTAAATCTAAGACATGTTTGTTTTTGTATGTATTGCTACTCAATTTCGCAGCAGATGGAATAATGGAGTGGCTCACAGATTTTACCGAAAAGTCATTTAATTCGGCGTGTTGCAGAAAGTGATCGTCTATCTTTCATATATATGCAAGGAAAAGAGCTAATGAGGCTCAAATTCAAGACTCTTCAGTACATTTACTTTGAACATCTCTCTCCAAACAAATTGATTGTGTCCATTTATTTTTCGCTTTTGATTTTTGGTGCACAAATTAAGAAAATGATTAATATATTTTAATATTATAAAAATATTAAATGATTGACTATATTATCATTTTATTAATTAATGTAGAAAAATAATAACAAAATATAAAAATGCACTTTTTATTATTTAAAATATCAAAATAATGGTAAAATAGAAAAAGTATATTAAATTGTTTTTTAAAATTTTAAAAAGCCAAATTTAAAAGAGAATGAAATAAATTTTCAAAAGACATTTAAAACTGCATGGAAGGGTTTTTTTTTTTTGCCAACAACATTCTTAATTATCAATTATCTATTTTTATAAATAAAATAATAACAAGGATGCTAAATTGTTAATAATAATTTATTCCTTTTTTACCGTTTTGTTTTTTCTCATTTATGTGAGGTGGGAGATAGGCAGTTATTATGGATTAGGGTACAAGGTACAATGGTTATTTTAAGTCAGCATTTTATGTATTAAAAAAAGAAGAAAGAGAAAAAGATGAAAGATGTGCATTACCAACTTAATATACTATTGATCATCTAAATAGTTTCTTTCTTAATTATGATTTTGATGCATTGCCAATTCAGTGATATTTAAATTGTAATTAACCATCTAAAAAGTCCTTAATACGAAAAATAATATGAAGCTAAACTAATGAGGCATCTAGCTAGGAAAATTCATCATTAAATTCTACTACTCTACTCTAAAACCTTTAGACCCACCAATACATCTTTTGCAAAAGAAGCCAAAATCAATGTCCTTCCAAAATTTATTAAAAATTGCATTTTTTATGTTTTATTCCTCCAAATATCAATAATACAAAGTTATTCAACACCCAAGATTAGGATATTCTCTTTTTATATACTAAAATTTATCCACACACCCATATATATATATATATATATATATATATATGCCATTAAGAGTAATTACAGATGTGATGTGATGAGGTAACTTTCCAATTATGAGATATTTTATTAGCATGCTGGTTTTGATTTAAGTAGTAATTCGAGTTTTCCCATTTCCTTTTCACTATCCTTTTATCAAAAAAATAATTAATAAAAAAAAAGCAAAATAATATGTAATAAGAAAAGGCAATAGCATAGGATACATGCATATAATAAAGATGGTATGAACTATAAAATTGCTTTGCAAGGGGACAAAATGATGGCTAAGTGCACATACCTAATCCTAAGAATCATGTATAAATTTGCTTTTTAAGTTACCATCGATTCATAAAATAAAGTTTTATTTATTTTAATTGATGTTGCTACCATACCACATACTCTGTATTAAAAAAGAGAGACTGAGGCAAAGGCATTACAAAGAGAAGAAAGAAAGAAGAATTGATAATAATCCTTAGGGTGTGGGATATACATGAAAATGGCCACATTTGGAGGAACTCAACAAAAATGCATGGTCTGCGAAAAGACTGTTTATCTTGTTGATAAGTTGACTGTTGATAATAGGGTTTATCATAAGGCCTGCTTTAGATGCCACCATTGCAAGGGTACTCTTAAGGTAACAATTCCTTCTTCTTTCTTCTTATTCTGCAAACCAAACAAGCCCATTTCTCTCACCAACCTATTCCAAGAACAGATCTTTGACGTGTGATTTCATTCATTTTTGCAGCTAAGCAATTACTGTTCTTTTGAAGGGGTTCTATACTGCAGACCTCACTATGATCAACTCTTCAAGAGAACTGGCAGTCTGGACAAGAGTTTTGAAGGTAATTAATTTACCTACATATTGGATCCATATATATATATCAGTTTTGCAAAATCATAATCAATATAAATCGAGATATTATGAATCTAAGTAGGCAAAAAACTTCATAAATGTCACAGCCCGTGATCAAAATTGGAGGGTTTTTCTAGGGAAATTTAGATCTAGTCCATTTGTAATTAAAAAATATATATATATTTCTTTGACATGGTAGTGTATTATCGACTTCATCAATGAATAATACAAGAATTAAGTCCTGATAATATATTGGAAATTCTCACCTACTTCCTCTATTTTTTCAGGCATACCAAAAATTGCAAAACAAGAAAAAACCATCGATAACGAGGTAATTAATCCTGGGACCATTAGAAATTAATTATGTGTGCATAATTTAATTTTTTTGCACAATTTATTGCTGCTAATTACTTCACTTGAATCCCACAGATGGCAAGCAAAGTGTCAAATATGTTTGCAGGCACTAGAGAAAAATGTGTGGGTTGCGATAAGACTGTTTATCCTATTGAAAGAGTATGTCAATTACAGCATTATTAATATAACTTTTGCTCATAAGTATTGTTAATAATCTCCATGCCATGCATGTGCATGTATTTAACTAGAGATGGTGGTGAAGATGAATGACTGTTGAAATTTTGTCGGTAAAGGTTACAGTGAATGGAACTCCATACCATAGGAGCTGCTTCAAATGCAGCCATGGAGGTTGTACTATAAGCCCATCAAACTACATTGCACATGAAGGAAAGCTCTACTGTAAGCATCACCACATCCAACTCTTTAAGGAGAAAGGAAACTACAGCCAGCTCGAGACCGAACGCCACCAGGTCACCGATGAAATTACTACTGAATCATAAGACAGCTTTAATTCACGTCTATATGTAAACCTATGCTCCTCTTTTTATGCATGTGTTTTTCAATCAACAAAGCGTTGAGGTTTATGTTTGTTTATTTGCACTTGCGAGATCACACTTAATCATAGTGTTCTGAGGCTGATGGCTATTTTTTGTGACTGAACAAGTTGAGACAATTTCACATTTTCACCATCTGCTTCAGATTTGGAAATGCTATGTGATATCACTTTCTTCGCCCTTTTCACTTCCACCCTTATTCATCCATGTTATTATTAGGATTTTTTTAAGTTTTCAAATTATGTTAATGTTATTTATTTGTGAAACTTATTTAAAATTGTAATGGATTTAAGAATTATAAATAAGGCCAAACTCAAAAAATAAAACCAAAATCTTTTGGTTATTTCAATTCAATTATATAACCTTATTATGTTCGGTTTTATAATTAAATTTTCAATTTAATTCGGTCCAGTTAGTGAACCAAGCCAACTGATGCTCACCCCTAAGCCCTAGAATCAAACTGTTCAGACAAACGGATACGCTGATGGACCATCTGTGAGATAAATCATAAGCTCTGCCAGAAATCTGTAACGACTGATGAGACATCAAAAAATTGAATAATGTGCAAGAACTAGATATGTTACACCCACTCGCCGCTCAGCCACACCCACGCGCAAAATCTACACTACATTACTAATATGTCAGATTGAATCAGTTCTACTGCTTAGATGGAAACTAAAATTAACACCAAAACAACTTCAGAACCATCTTCTTTGCCATTGAAATCACACTGAGAGTCTGATATATCTGTACATAAAGCAAGCAATTTAGTTATCTACATGCACAACTCCATTCCATAACCATTTCCCTCCACCAAAACAAGCACACCAGAAGCTTTATAATGCATAATCACACCATACTACTTGCCATTTCCAGCCACTATAATGCACAATAAGCTGGAACTTTTTCCGCCTTCATCTTGCGCAGGAGGATTTCACTATTTCCTCGGGAAGAAGACGTCCATTTTTAGCACCTTTCTTTGGCCAGCTTAATGCAAGGTTGAATCTTTACGATTATCAAGTGCTTCACACTTGGCATTACATGTATGTGGAAGCAGACTGGAGGTTGAATCTTTACAATTATCAAATGCTTCACACTTGGCATTACACGTACATGGAAGCAGACGGGAAGAGGATCAGCTTTCTCGGAAACCTTTTCTGGTTGAACTTTCTTGTAGTATCTGAGCTGAGAGAATCAAGAGCTCTACCATCTCAAATCCTGCAGCAGAAACAGTATCCATCTTCTCACTGCTAGGGTCCTCGAGGAAATTACATATATCGTTGTGGGGATTTCCTCCTATTGACGTATCATCTGAATCAGCTGACCAACTAATTGGTAAGGAGCTGCCCAGAGCAGTCTTTAGAAGTTTGGCCTCAGAAATGATTTCTTGAATTGCTTCTGGCATGCTGACGGCTGAACCTTCAAAAGCAACGGACTCTTTGACCTATAAATTCCATCACATCAGTGACAAAAAGAATTAGTATCAAGCTAAGAAGCAAAAACTAAGTAACCCATTAATCAAAACATCCATTAAAAAGCAAAGAAAAGTAGAAACACATTATTATGAATCCTTCACCCTACTTATGGAGATACTTTTGACCCTTGAACAATCAAGTATCAAATGCAACAAAAACAAAACCTAGATCCTGTCCGTGCAAAAATAGACAACAGACACCTTATTGCCTGGCAGGGCAATTTTGTACATACAGATGACATTGAAAAACTACCTTTAGAAGTGCGAAACGAAGTCTATGAATTGAAGAAGTCAGATGATCGATACTTTCCATGCTCTCTTTGAGTGTGGCATTTTCAATCTTCACCCTGAGGATAACAAAAAATTCAATTTCATAGTGATCCTCTGGCAACGGATTCTATGAAGTAAAGTTAAAATGCTGTGTAGGAAGGAGAGAAAAGAGGAAAGCAATATATATATATATATATATATAAGAACTCACATTACAATTTCAGTCGTCTAGTGTGTCACATGTGTAATTCAAAGTATCTTTACTCACCTTGCAAAATCTATGTTATTGGACCTTCTCCTAGAGAAATTCCCTTCATTATTCAGGTGTCCTTCTTCGCCTCCACCAGGATCAGATGCACCAATCCAACGTTTCAGATATGTTTTCTTCAGCAAGTTTCTTAACCTTCCATCTCTGTCATGAGTAAAAAGCCTTTTCTCCCCACTGTCAGCCAATGAATTTCCCTGCTGTATTCCATGACCTATTATTTTCCTGCACAATAATGTGGTCAAGTCATCAGTAGTAAAATCAAGTTTGCACCTACAAGGGCATAGGAACTAAGCAATACATTCTTTTGACACAGTTTTTTAGCACATATTCTGATAATGTGGTTAAGTCATGCTACTTTTTCATGTTTATCCTTATCTAAAACTTTTTGAAGTATTTCATGTTTGTATTTTTCTTTTCTAACTTTTTGAATCCAGATTATAACTGGCTGGCAGTACTATAACTGCTAGATTTTCAGTTCCATGTATTGAAAAAAGAAATGGAAGGTAAGCCTAAAATATAGATTTTCCAAAGCAGCCAAAAAAAAAAACAAGTGGAGGATATGACAAAAATTATGACTTCATTGACTAGATATTGCAAAAACATGTTCAGAAGGGGGGAAAAGTGGAAAGAAGAATACTTTCCAGCTGGAATGTGTTTATTTTGGCATTGAACAGTAGCTGGTCTTGTCAACCCAATATATATATATATATATATATATATATATATATCATTCATGATTTAGGATGTCTGTGAAAAACAGTTTTAGTTAAGGAGCCAGCAAACAAGTTCTCATCAAGTTCCAATGAATAAAGAGACTGTAGAAAGCAAAGTTTAGTTCAGTAATATAGAATTTTTATGTTGCTCTGCTTTAGTTTGAAAGTTTTCAACGGCATTACAAATTGGATAAACAAAAGATAATATGAAGAATAAATGGAGCAAGGTGTTTTCAAATGTGTTTTCTCATTTTTAAGTTTTACTTATTTACTCATTTTCTTTTTGCCAATTGATGCTCTCTGTTTTTTATTCATATATCAAATATCAAAGTTTTCCTTTTCTGAATAAAATAAAATAAAATATATATATTTTTTTTAAGATAGAAAAGAATTAATATATAGATTAACAACATACCTAGTTAGTAAAATAAAGTTGAACTCAGAAGTTGCATAGGTTCTAGAACAATCAAGGTCAATTACTGAAATTACTAAAAAAATTTGAGCTTTCCGACAGCGAAACATTTAGTAGAACCAAAAACATTTGCAGAAACAAGTTCAATAATGCATACACAGAAATCCCATAATTTTCAGAAAAGAAGAAAGCATACTCTTGATATTGTTGAAATTCCTGCTTTAAATGTGCCAACTCCACGAGAGCTTTAACCTTTTCATTGGTAACCTAGAAGCAAAATCAACAGTTGGACAGCCCATTACCAACAAGCTCCTATATTAATTAGACAAGTATCAATGGAAAGGAAATAGGCAACATGAACTCCAAATCAGGATGTACATAGTTCATATTGAAAGAAGCACATCAAACTTTTAGACTAGAACATATTCATGCACAGAGATGAGAAAGCTTTTCAAGCAATTCACTCTGCAAGCCTTGTAAGTTCATAGAACCCAAACTTCTCATGATCAAATTCAAAATAATGATAAAAAAGAAGCTCGAGGTCTACATCTCATGACCTCATTCGTACAGATGCAGCAAAAAGTTCGTCCAGTGCAATATATTTCAGTCTCTGTACCAATATTGACAATTATATAATTTATTTGGATGGAACAAGTTGCAACAGCTAGCTTCTTTTGGGAGAAAGCAACAAATCCAGAAAACAATTCTATTCAGCATTTTGTTTTTCATTTTTGTTCTCTCGTAAACCATTGAAATAGGTTATTAAAAAAACAAAAAAGATATAGGAGAAAACCAACGAGTATATTGAAAAGCAGCACATCAAACCCAAGAAACCAAAATGACCAAAGAACAATGTCTAATAAATATTAGGATAACATTATTTATTGCATAACTATTCAATATCACATTATAATGTGATGCAAAATATACTGGAAATATCTTGTCCGCTATGTTTTGTGAACTGGCAGCAGATGCTTGAATTGATTTATGAAAGAAGCTATGAATATGTCATTGATGATCAATATCTAGACATGCATAATATTCAAATAACTGACAGACTAACATGCTTTCAGTACAGAAACTACATGCCAAAAGTTTCCACAGGGATTACTTGCAGCAAGTTTCTCTGAAGACCCTCTATTTTTTTCTGAAGAGCTCCACTCACATTTCTCTCCAGTAAATGCCTTTCTTCTTGTTGCGACAAAAGCAACAATGCTGCAACCTGGTAAACAGTTGATGGAGCGTAAAGACAAATAATTTTGCATTAGTAGCATGCACTCAACTGAAAACATACAAACATGGAACAAACAGAAAGCAAAAATTGTGGGAGACATGTAGCCACACTGAACCTTTTCTTGCATTGCTTGTGCTAGGGCTTCAGACATATTGCTTTTTCTGTTAGCCATTGTATCTGACAACTCATGTCTATGTTCCTGCAACAGGTAACGTAGATAAACTATGAATAAATTTAAATTTGGCAAACACAGGGGCCAAGGAAAAAGAATCTATCATAAGCATAAATCAGCATCATCATTCATATACAAGAAGAATCCAACAACTATCAAGTTTCAAAATTTTGAATTTCTTCTAATGGATATACAAACATCTTTAATGAGTCTTGTATGTTCAGTACTATTGCAGGTCTAATGGTATCCAATTGACATCTAAAATTAAGAAATGGCTTAATACAAGTGTAGCCCCTCGTACTTGCCCAAATCTTTTCACTAAACTCTTTGCACTAGTTTTTTTTTTTCCTTAAATTACCCATTATACTTGCCATTTCTCCTTACTAGTCTCCCATAAAGTCAATTTCCATTCCACTTAGCCCCTTTTCTGCTGATGTGGCAGCCAAATGCTGACCTGAACTGAACTCCATGTCAGCTACATGGGGCTAAATGGAATGAAAAGCAACTACATGGAGAGCTAGTTAGGAAAATAAAAGGTGAGTATAAGGGGCAGTTTAAGTAAAAAATGAGTGCAGGGGGCTAAGTAAAAAATATGAGGAAATAGGAGGGGCTACACACATATAAATCTAATCACATGTCGCAGAGAAAAATGAAGATAAGTGGCAAGCTTATAGTAATCGAACCTTATATGACAAAGCTGGAGTAATGTCATTGCTTATGTGTACATCTCGACAACTATATTCATCAAGGTTTACAGTTCTGTGAGTAAGACCAAAATCCTTCTCTCTTTTCAGATCAATTTGTCCAACCTTTTCTTCTAGAATATCAGCGATTGATTTGATATGAAATCTTCCCTCGTTCAGTAAATTCATGATATCAACTCTGTGCTGAGCATGGTAATGGCGTAACTCTGTTATACCATTCACTATCACTTGCTCCAATTGAATCTGCATGCAAGTCAAACGTTCAAAAGTTAGAAAATAAATTTGGTATAATTAAATCTAAATAAATTAGTGTACCACCTGCTTATTTTCCAGTTCACGAAATTTCTTCTTCAAGTGATTTTCTATTTCCAAACCCTGATGCATAAGAAAATCCATTATCACAAACCTGAAAACAGAATATTCCATTTGCAGGCCACAAATCAGAACTAACCACCCCCCTCCCCAAACCAGCCAAAAAAAACAAAAAGAAGAAGAAAAAGAATCCTACCACTCGTAGTTTACTTTGAAGGTTATCCACAGATTTCCTCACTTTCTCCAGCTCTTCTTCCAATGCACTCTGTCTGATGAGAAAGTTAATCAAGTTGCAAAAAGAAGCAATGATTTTTCTTCTTAGGATTAAATTACTAATTCAAATGCCTAGAGACTAAATTTTGGACCAAGTTAACAGATAAATTATCATCTAAGGCAAGGTGACAGATCTAATTTATCACCACAACCTGCAGAGAGCTTAGATATTCAAATAGTTCTTGTCACTTTCCTTCTACATCATGTGAAATTACAGCATACAAGCGAAATAAGAGGACTGCTTTTTGAACTAAAAACAGGTCTAGTAAATGTGAAAGAAGCAGGACAAAGACTAGATACCAATTGTGTAATGAATATCCGTAGATTTACAGACTTCTTAAGCAGTAAGGAAGACAATCACATGCACCACGTAATAAGCAGATACTGGTAATATGAGGTAGTTGAAGAATAATGAATAGATAAAGGTCTAGAAAATTCACAATGTATTTAGAGGTGGAGTTATCATAATAACTCCACAATTCGGATGAGTCATGTAACAGACATGCACATTTATCATCCCAACTTGCGTCCTCTAAGCCATCAAGTGAATGCTGCCTGATCTCATAAAACTTATTGACTACCTGCAATTGTGGAAACAATTAATTGAAGAAACCAGGGAATAGAGAAAAGAACTGAAATGTCTAAAGAAGCTAGTCTGAATGTATTAATTTGATTTCAGAGGTTGACCCAACAAGAAACATATCCAGCCAGCAGGAAAGTGAATTGATATCAGTAATGGTCATTCTAAGGAAATAAGAGAGGAATATGAATACATTGATTGGCAGGCTTTAAATACACACTCTGTTCTATTTTTAATAACCATGCATTCTTTCAAGTGAAGACCACATCAGTTTAAACAAGAAACTATGAAAAAGAATTTTATGAAGAAAAAATGGAGTATACATCATGAAGAACAAAGGATTCTACTAATATAACTCTAACCAAGAAAAGTAGAGAACACAAAAGCAGGTTAAGAGAGTAGCACCCTCAACTCAAATTGCTTAACATTCACAAACCCACCTTAAAAATTATGGACACATATGCTCATATATAAGTCAAAATACACTATATTTCCCAGCAAAAATTAAAGGCCAAAGTAAAATTTTTAAGGATATATTCAAGTTTTTCCCTACAAATACGCCACAAAAAAGCAAAAGGTGAAAAGTTCCAAAGAGCTTTGATGTCTTTGAGTCATTCCTTGCACCAAACAGCATAGTAGCACCTGGGGCATAGCCATGTTGTTTGTGTAAAAATGTAAATTTGCTCCTAATTTTAGTTTTTCTTTTTATTCATTGCATTTTTACTCGTTAAATTTCATCAACAGTTTAATATATTGACCCTAAAAGGCTTAAAAGAAAGTATACAATTTTTATATTAAGAAAATTAAAATTGGCTTAATTTATCATGTACTCTCTATTTTTCAACTACCTTGATGTATTATATATATACTTTTCCTATTTTTTCTTTTGTTATTATTGTTTTCTTCGCCTTCTTTCTCATCAGCAAGACTATTGACATTTCTAAACTTCTTATGTTCTTGTAAAATCCAGTAAATATCTACGCATTTCCTTTTTCAAAATTATATAGCCATACATTTTTACATTTTACAAGTTTGAGCATTTATTGTCATAAAATTGCAAGAAATTGAGAAATTAAAAATCTCTGACCCCACACTGAATCAACATTCTACTTATGTCCCTCAGTGGCACCATGAAAATTTGGAAAAGGGTAGTCAGAAGGTTTACTCTATCCCTAGCATGACAAATTATACTAGTCCACTACAATCTCATACAAGCTCAGATAAATTCTTCCAAAGGATATATTTAGCGAAAACTGGAAAACAATTACTTTTCTCAAAGTTTCAATCTGCTCTTCTTGCTTCGATAGATCAAACTTCAGTGCATCATTTAGTCTCTTCTCTTCAAGACAATCTGAGGTGAGCTCTTCTAACCTGTTTAAGAATTAACTAATCATCAGATGAAATCCATGTAAAAAGAATCACTCATTTCAAGGGATGAGTTCTAGGGTTAAGTGTAAAATGCAACTGCTCTCTTCCCAACATTCTAATTTCTATTTGCTAAATAACCACCTTGAAAAACTAAGAAGGGAATGGAGAATGATATTTCATTCTGCACCTCCCAAAAGTTAACATTTAGAGAATTAAAGATGACAAGTACCTATTCTGAATATCATTAAATTTTTGGGACATAAGCTCTTCCTTCTCCTTAGCCTTCTCAGCCTGTGTCACATTGTTCAATATATTCAAATCTTTAAATATTGAAGATAGGAAGTCTCTAAAAAAAATAAAATAAAATAAGAATTTTAAGGTAAATTTTCTAACCTCCATTATTGAATGATCACGTTCAGCAAAAGCAGAAGCTACACAACCTTGAAAAAATTTAACCTGCTTTTCTGACTCCATATTCTGGAATAAGAAAATGAAAACAGTCAACTCCAATCATGAAGCACAATTTCTAGATATTGCCAAATGTTTATAAAACATTTCGCTTGCTTGAAGCAATACAAAAGTCAGATAATAAGTGTTTCATGGAACTTGGTTTATGTAGCTTGAATAGCTATATCAGTCAAGGACTTCACTTGTTTCTAGCTGAAACCTGAATGTTGATTTTCCTATCAAAAATCTGCAGCAGTCCTTAGCATATCTTAACTCTAATATTGGAAAAGTTGATTCTCCGCAAAAACTAAACATAACCATAGATCATGCATATCCTTGATGAACTTAGGACAGTCCATCAGTTACTGGAACTTAAAGGAAAAGAGAGTCTAGAATGAAACATTTAGAAAATACATTTACTTATCACACACTACGTCATGTAAAAAGAATTTTGTGTTCACCCATGTTATTGTTGATCTGCTCAAGGAAGCTGTCTAATAATTTGGGTCGACATAGTTTAAAATAAAAAAAATAAAAAAAAAACCCATTTGAGGAGAGAGAGATAGAGACCTTTGCAACCTCCGCTTGATGCAGATCTGCCAGTTGAGTCTGGATACAGAAGGAAATGCATAAGATTTTAAAGTGTTCTGCAGAAATTCTTAAATGGGAAAGCCTAAACTCTTACTTTGATTCGGTAAGCCTCTGAAAGCTCCTCCTGAAGATTCAGATTCTCTCTTGTGCAGGCAGCTAACTTCTTTTTCAAGTTTTCAATCTCCTGCTCCAAGTTAGCTGTCCTAATATGGCATAATTTAAGACAATATTATTGTGTTATCATAGTAAAAACCACAGACCAAAGCATTCCTTTTCTCTGCTACATGTGCATCCCATTCCTTTTCCCACAGAGCACAGTATTTATAACAAAGGAAATCGAAACCTGATCTCATGGACAGGAAAGTATGCATCATATAATTTACATATGTACCTTTGGAAATGCATTTTTGTAGCCACAACAAGGTAGCTAGGTCCAGCTTGCTGCATGCACAACTGTTCTATATCTTTGTGTAATTCATCACGCTCTGCACAACATTATGGCACAAATATATTGTGCCCAAAACACTTAGTAGATATAATACTGCAAATATATTGTACCCAAAACACTTAGTAGATTACTAAAGTTTTTTCTTTTTTAGGTGCACACGCCATTTTGGCTGTTTTTGCACCTCAGCAGAAGTTGTTTTGCTCATGCTTTGCTTATGCCTATTTGTACTAGTCCTTTGGGACCACTAATGATTACGAAATCAGAAAAAAGGCAATCCTCATGATTTTCTCTTTCTCCTTTCTTCTCTCTCTCTCTTTTCTGCTCTCTCTTCCATTCTAATCTTCTACTCTATCTATCAAACTCTACTCCTAACCTCTTTTCTGAAATTCAACCCAGAATTATTTATTCAATCCATCTTTTGTTGGGAATTAAACCTAACAAACTGGTATCAGAGCAGCCACTATCTCTGGGTCAGATGGCGAAGAACACAGGAGCTAAGAGAAACAAGGAAGCCGAGGAATCGATGGTGTCTATGGGGGAACTTGAAGAACAACTTCGGTTTTTGAATTCCAGATTTGAAGAACAAATGGAGACCAGATTCAGTTCCTTGGAATCTAAGCTACAAGAGATCATAATGGATCAAACCAGTATGAAGGCCAAGCAAAGGAAGAACCAAAACCAATATGAAGAGCTCAAGCTGGAAAACCAAAGATCGGTGGCTTACTTGGCTCTGCTAATCCAAGGCCAAGCTCCAGCACCAGCATCCAGTAGTAGCACTCCACTTCCTTCGGCTAACAGAGGTAATGACACTATTAACTTCACTTCAGATGTTAGGAACGGAAGGGGGTTATTGCCTACTCCTCATGAAAGAGAAGGAGTAGAGGAAGTGTGCCAAGGGAAAACTTATTATAATAAGTTACTACCAAAGCTGGATTTGCATAGCTTTGAAGGGACTGATGTCCAGAGCTGGATCTCTAAGTGCAAGAAATATTTTCTTGTGTATGAAGTTATTTCCGAGAGACAGGTGAAATTAGCTAGCCTGTATCTACAAGGAAGGGCAGAAATGTGGTACCAGAATTGGAGTAGACAAAGGGGAGAAGTAGACTGGGATGAATTTGCGGAGGCAATTGCTAAAAGGTTTAAAGAGATTGGGGAAGATAATGTGGTAGAAGAGATGCAGAGACTCGGACAAACCACCTCTGTTGATGAGTATTTGGACAGATTTGAGCTTCTTAAGCTCAAAATGGAGAGGTTATACCCCAACCAGCCCGAAAACTACTATGTCTACAGCTTCATTGGAGGCCTTAACGATGAGATAAGGTCCCTTGTTAAGATGTTCAAACCCTCAAACTTGTATACTGCCATTGAACAAGCCAAGCTGCAAGAGTCTCATTTGGAGGCCTTTAAACCTAAACATTCCTACAAACCCAACACCCAACCATGGAACCCAAACAACCAGACTTTCCACAGTAGAAATTTTCCTCCAAACATGGCCACACCTAGACCACACAACCAGCCCCCATCAACTACTAACCCAAGAACCCCCCAAGAACATAAGCCAAACACTGCTATCACCCTTTATACACAGCCTAAATCCAACCCCTCCAACATGAATAGAACCCCAGGATCCTGCTACAAATGCGGAGACCGGTATAGACCAGGCCACCAATGCAATCCTAGGGGATTGAGGGCAGTGCAAGTGACTGAAGGTGATGAATCGGGTGATGAGGATTGGCAGGAAGTGGAAGAAGAGGAGCCGCCTGTCGTGGAAGAGCTTTCTAATGAGCACATAGCCCTGTCCTTGAATGCTCTTGAAGGGGGACTCAACGATTGCACGATCAAGGTTAAAGGGCAGCTCAGTGGGAAATCGGTAATGATCCTAATTGACAGTGGAAGTACTCACTGCTTTGTGGATTCTAAGGTGGCTAAGAGTCTCAAACTCTCATTCACCACAGTACCTCCTGCTACAGTCGCAGTGGCAGATGGAAGGAGAGTCACGGTGGCAGTCAAATGCAAGGGAGTGAGCTAGTTAATGCAAGGTAGCAAGTTCGAGTTTGATATGAGGCCCTTGGAACTAGGAGAGTATGACATCATACTAGGGTCGGATTGGATGAAGTGTCACTCTCCAATAACCCTTGACTATGATGCCAATGAACTAACAATCAAGAAGGACGGCAAACCTTTCAAAATTAAAGGGATGACAGAACAAGTGTCCCTCAAGGCAATTACAGCCAAAAGACTCTCCAAGGCAGTTCAACAAGGCTGGAAGGGTATCACTACTAAGCTGTTTATCATTAGCTTGAAGCCTAGCATCGAGGAGAAGGTGCAGCATGAAGAGAGTGCCACTCCTACGGAAATTTCAAGGTTGCTAAAGCAATACCAGGCTGTTTTCCAAGTGCCTACATCCTTACCCCCCTTTAGATCACATGACCACAAAATCCCACTCAAACCTAACACAGAGCCAGTGAATATCAGACCCTACAGGTATTCACATCAACAGAAAACTGAAATTGAAAGACTAGTAGCCGAAATGTTGGAGAACAACATCATCTAGCCCAGTACTAGTCCCTATGCCTCTCCGATTTTGCTAGTCAAGAAAAAGGATGGTACTTGGAGGTTTTGTGTTAACTATAGAGAGCTCAACTAGCATACCATCAAAGACAAATTCCCCATTCCCATCATAGAGGACCTCCTAGATGAGCTACATGGGGCAGCCTATTTCTTCAAGATAGACTTGAGGTCTGGTTACCATCAAATCAGAATGTGGAAGGAGGATACATTCAAGACTGCCTTTAAGATGCACTCAGGGCATTATGAATTTCGGGTTATGCCTTTTGGCCTAACCAATGGCCCGGCAACATTTCAGTCACTCATGAACCACATCTTCCAGCCTTATATACGGCAGTTTGTGTTGGTTTTCTTTGATAATATCCTAGTTTACAGTCCCTCCTTGGAGCTCCATATCAAGCACCTACAATTAGTCTTCCATAAGCTGCAGGAACATCAGCTATTTGCTAAGGAGACCAAGTGCGAATTTGGCAGAGACAAGGTGAATTACTTGGGGTATGTGATATCTTCTAAAGGGATCTCTACTGACCCTAGCAAGATTACAGCCATGCTCCAATGGCCTACTCCTAAAAACCTGAAATCCTTAAGGGGATTCTTGGGACTCACGGGGTACTACAGAAGATTTATTGCTGGCTATAGGATCATTTGCAAACCCCTCACTGATCTACTTAAAAAGGATCAGTTCCTTTGGACCTCAGTTGCCCAAACAGCATTTGAAGAACTAAAGAACCTCATGACCCAAGCACCATTGCTGGCACCACCAGACTTCAAGGAGCCTTTTGTTTTAGAGTGTGATGCTAGTAACACTGGCTTGGGGGCTGTTCTAATGCAGAAGGAAAGACCTTTAGCCTATATATCCAAGCCATTGAGTACTCGAAACCAGCAATTATCTGCCTATGAGAGGGAATTAATGGCCATAATACTGGCTGTGACCAAATGGAGGCATTATTTAGAAGGTTCTAGTTTCATCATCAAAACTGACCATGAAAGCATAAAGCACCTACTAGAGCAGCTACTACATAATTACATCCAGCAGAAGGGGATCTCTAAGTTGCTCGGCTTGGACTATACCATCCACTACAAAAAGGGGACTGAAAATAAAGTGGCCGATGCACTATCTAGACAGCATGAAGGGTCTTCCATACATCACCTCACTCTCTCTACATACACCCCAAGTTGTCTAACTGAAGTTATCAATTCTTATGAAGGAGATACTGTCCTTCAAGGGTTGATTACCACTTTATCTATCACACCCCAGGATCTTCCTAATTACTCTCTCTCTCTAAAGGCCTGGTTAAGTACAAAGGCCGACTGTATATTGGCTGTTCAACATCCCTTAGGCAGCAGCTTCTTGCTACTTGCCATGATTCTCCCATAGGTGGCCACTCAGGAGTTAGGGGCACACTCCAAAGGCTGCAACAAACTTTTTACTAGCCTGGCATGCAAAGGGAGGTGGTAAAATGGATAGCACAGTGTGATGTTTGCAAGAGACGCAAGTCTGAATCAGTGGCATACCCGGGACTTCTTCAACCCCTACCATTACCTTCCCACATTTGGAGAGATATCTCCATGGATTTCATTGAGAAGCTTCCTAAATCGGCTGGCAAGGATACTATCCTAGTAGTAGTTGACAGGTTTTCCAAAATGGGCCACTTCCTTGCCCTCAAACACCCCTTCACGGCTGCTGAATAACAATATTTGCGATGGAAAAGCTCCCTTTCATTCAATAAAATCTCAGAATATATACAAGAGATTAGAGACCAAAAAATGAAAGATTAAGGAAAGGAAACTAAGAAATATTAGCCTAGAAATCAGCTAAACGTATATACAAGGAAAGCTATACAAGGAAAGAAATCAGCTAGACATATATACACTGATATCCCCCCTCAAATTGATGCTGGGCGATCCAGAAGCATCAATTTGTTAATAAGAAACTGATGTCGACCACTAGAAAGAGTCTTAGTAAACACATCTGCAGTCTGGTGCTCTGTAGTGATGTGTGGTAGAGAAATGACATGGGAATCATATGCCTCACGAATAGAGTGACAATCCACTTCAATATGCTTTGTACGTTCATGAAATACTGGATTAGCTGTAATCTGAATAGCACTAGTATTATCAGCATGGAGAGGTGTAGGATTAGCTTGGCAGAAGCCGAGCTCAGCCAAAAGTCCTCGAAGCCAAAGGATTTCTGAACAAGCAGAGGACATAGCTCGATATTCAGACTCAGTGGAGGACTTAGATACACGATCTTGCTTCTTACTTTTCCAAGAAATCAGTGATGAACTGAGAAACATGCACCAACCAGTAATGGATCGTCGAGTATCCGAGCACCCAGCCCAATCAGCATCACTATAAGCAACAAGATGGATTGGAGAGTCAACTGGGAAAAACAAACCTCATGTAGAAGTACCATGCAAATAACGGATGATGCGACGGACAGCAGCTAGATGAAAATGCCTGGGTGCTTGCATAAATTGACTGACCTGTTGAACAGCAAAAGAAATGTCTGGACGAGTAATAGTCAGATAGTTTAGGCTGCCGACGAGGCGTCTATACAAAGAAGGATCAGAAAGAAAATCACCCTCATCACGACAATATTTAACATTCACTTCCAAAGGAGTATGAACAGGACGACCATCCTGAAGACCAGCCAAAGAAATTAGCTCTTGAATATACTTATGTTGATGCAAAAAAAGACCAGTCGTGGTAGAACACACTTCAAGACCCAAAAAATAGTGTAAAAGACCCAAATCTTTCATATGAAAGGCACCTTGAAGGCGCTCCTGAAGCTGAGAAATCAAGTCAGAATCATCCCCAGTAATAACAATGTCATCGACATATACTAAAAGCAAGACAATTCCCTTAGAAGTTTTGCACAGAAACAAGGAAGAATCATACTGACTCTGAATAAAAGAGAAACTGAGAAGTGCAGCACGAAATTTATTAAACCAGGCTCGAGGAGTCTGTTTCAAACCATAGAGTGATCTCTTTAACTTACAAACATCTGAAGAGGGAGTAGAAAATAATCCAGATGGTGGCGTCATGTATACATCTTCCTGAAGATCTCCATGCAAAAAGGCATTTTTCACATCCATCTGTCGTAAGGGCCACCCCTTTGAAGCAGAAATAGCAAGAATGAGTCGCACAGTTGTCATCTTGGCAACAGGAGCAAATGTCTCCTCATAGTCTAGTCCATACTCTTGCCTATTACCGAGAGCGACCAACCTTGCTTTATATCGGTCAAGTGAGCCATCAGATCTTAGCTTAATTGAGTATACCCATTTACAACCAATGGGCTTAATTCCAGCAGGACAAGGAATAAGATCCCATGTATGATTCTCCTGAAGAGCCTGGAGTTCTTCTTGCACGGCTTTGACCCAACATGCTTGTTTAGCTGCCTGAGAATAAGAAGTAGGAACTACAGCATGAGATAACGTGGCAGAGAAACCATACCTATCTGGAGGCCGACGAACACGAGTGCTTCTTCTAGGGGTCATTGAAGATGGCAACGGATCAGGGTCGGAAAGATCATGTGATGATGGAGGGGGCTGACATCGCTGATAGACCATTCCTGGCTGAAAACGTTCAATTGGGCGAGACGTGCCATCAAAGTGAGGTAGAAGAACACATTCCGAAGGAGAAACATGTTGAAAATAGTACTCATGTTCAAAGAAAATCACATTTTTAGAAACACGCATGCGATTAGCAACAGCATCATAGCATAGAAATCCCTTGTGAGCAGTACTATATCCCATAAAAGCACACCGAACTGATTGAGCTACAAGCTTGTGATGCTCATGAGGAGGCAAGTGAACAAAACAAACACAACCAAATGTGCGTAATGTATGATAATCAGGGTGCATACGAAATAGACGATAATAAGGGGAATCAAAATTCAACTGCTGAGAAGGAAGACGATTGATTAAATAAACTGCAGTAGCCAAAGCTTCCACCCAAAATTTAGATGGAACTGAAGACTGCAGAAGCAATGTGCGAACCATATCTAACAAGTGACGGTTCTTTCGCTCAGCCAACCCATTCTGTTGAGGAGTATAAGGACATGATCGCTGAGATATAATACCTTTTTGTTGCAAGAAACCTTGAAATTTATGTGACATATATTCCCCACCATTGTCTGATCGTAAAACTCTTATGTAGGTAGAAAATTGTGTCTCAACATAAGCCACAAAAGCGCGAAATGCAGTTAGCACCTCAGCTTTGGAATGCAAAAAATATATCCAAGTGAAACGGCTGTAGTCATCAATAAACGTAACAAAATATTTATGCTGTCCATGTGAAATTACAGGAGTAATACCCCAAACATCACTATGTATAACTGCAAAACAAGTATCAGCACGACTAGCACAAGCTGGAAAAGGCAATGTCTTACTTTTTCCCAATTTACAAGTAGAACAATCAAGAGATAATATATGACCAGAAGACTGAACTTTATTCCCAAGAAAACCACGTTCCATTAACTTATTCAAAATAACATTGTTCGGATGGCCTAACCGTTTATGCCAAACTTCAGCCTTATTGTCAACAACATTAGAAACTAAAGACAAAGTACTAGGAACAGTAAACTGTAATGGAAACAATCTGCCCACTTTAGGCCCCCTCGCGATCACCTTCCCCGACACCTGATCCTGCACAAGACAACCACCACGAGAGAAGTTTACATTACAGTTATTTTTCACCATTTGACCAACCGAAATCAAATTAGTAGACAATTCAGGAGAAACAAACACATTACAAAAAGAAGGTCCAATATCACCAATGGCAGTAATGGGAAGGTCATTTCCATTAGCAATCTGAATATTTTGTGTGCCAGTATATTTTCGAAGATTGTGTAACAAATGAAAAGACCCAGTCATATGATTAGATGCACCAGAATCAACAAGCCAAGGAGAATAAACATTTTTACCTAGCCCCTGAAGATTAAAAGCAGAGAATGCTGATAAAATCATCTGTTGTACCATTTCTGGAGTAACAGTAGACTGATTAATGGTAGGTATAGCATTGAGAGATGGTGTAGGTGGTGGAAAATCACAGCTACTGGCTGGAATTGCAGCTTGTAAGCCTCGAACTCTACGATTTTCTGGACGAGTAGGACAATCCTTTATAATGTGTCCAGTCTGCTTACAATAATTGCAGAATTTCTTACTGCAATTACGAGCAATATGCCCATACTCCTTGCAACTAAAACATTGCACCTGTCCCTTTCCACGATTCTTTCCTTGAGCAGTATAAGCAACATTGACAATTTCAGATGACTCCCTAGATGCACCAATAACAGCCTGTGTAGCCAACCTCTGCTCCTCACGCAATAATTCACCAAAGCACACATCCAATGATGGAACCGGATTTCTATTCAGCAATCCAGCTCGAGTAACTTCAAATTCTGGCCTTAATTTCATCAAGAACTGATCACGCCGACTGTCTTCATGAATCGCTTGAAGACTAGTTAATACCTCTCTAGGAACTTTTGCATAAATAATACCAGAATACTCGCTCCATAAATTCAGAAATCCAGAATAATACTGCTCAATAGAAAGATTACCTTGACTAAAGTTGCTAAGCTCAAGTTCTAATTGAAACCGACGAGCTGTATTATCTTGATGGTATATTCTCCTAAGATAATCCCACATCTCTTTGGCAGTAGCAAAGGAACGCAAATTATTCACCATATGAGCTTCAATAGAACCAATGATCCAAGAAGCAACCCTGGCATCTTTTGTCTCCCAATCATTTCGTCCTGTCCCATCTGCTGGAGCAGTTGAAGACCCGTCAATGTGTCCCCAAAGCTCCTTTCCCTTCAAGAACATTCTAAATTGAAACTCCCATGCAGCATAATTCTTTCCTGTGAATCTAATACCCAAAATCTCGGAAGAAAACATATTGAGAAAGCAAAATAAATGACTGACCCAAGAAAAATTGCTAGGTTAACTAACCAAAACCAAAAACAGCAACCAAAATACGTATAAGATGACAAACCAAAACCAGAAGCAGAAACCAAATCAATTGCAAGTTACAGGAGCAAAATCAGAAACAAGAACCCTAACCAAACCAGAAGTAAAAGCACGGTCCACCCTCCTAACCAAGTCGGACAGCCAAATCAACACCGTAGAACCACCGGAAAGAGGATTGCGACGTCAGAGAAGAAAACGGAGAAGAAACGGCCGCCGCACGTGCCTCCACGCGCCACCACGTGCCTGCGCGTGAACAGTACACCGAGAGCTTCAGACGGCACGTGAGGTACACTCGCTCAACACCCGATCACCGGACTTTGGGAACAGGCCGGAAAACACCCTGCGCTACCTTCCTGATGGGTGGTGAGATCCCGACAGACACAAAGAACCGTGACCCAAAGAAAATCAAAAATCCAGAATTTACAGCCTCACAGAAAACAAACGCTCAAAACAACAAAACCAGCTCTGATACCATAACAATATTTGCGATGAAAAAGCTCCCTTTCATTCAATAAAATCTCAGAATATATACGAGAGATTAGAGACCAAAAAAGAAAAGATTAAGGAAAGGAAACTAAGAAATATTAGCCTAGAAATCAGCTAAACGTATATACAAGGAAAGCTATACAAGGAAAGAAATCAGCTAGACATATATACACTGATACTGAAGTGGCTCAACTATTCCTGGATCAGATTTTTAAGCTACATGGGATGCCTCACTCAATTGTTACGGATAGGGACAAGGTGTTTATAGGAGGATTTTGGAGAGAGCTGATGAAGCTTCTAGGCACCAAATTGCTTTTTAGTTCAGCCTACCACCCTCAAACCGATGCCAGACAGAAAGGCTGAATCGGTGCCTTGAAACCTACTTACAATGCATGACTTTCCACCACCCCACCCACTGGTTCAGATGGCTTCGCTTGGCAAAGTACTGGTACAATACCAGTTACCATTCAGTAATCAACATGAGTCCTTTCCAAGCTGTTTATGGCTACGCTCCTAATCTACCCAATCTGCCAACCGACACCAATTCAGTAGCAGCAATGGAGGATTTTCTACAAGCTAGAGACTCTCTGACGACCTATCTAAGGGATCGTCTGGCGCACTCTCAGAACAAGATGAAGCAATATGCTGATAGGGGACGAACTGAGCGGGAATTCTCTGTAGGCAACTGGGTTTATCTTAAAATTCAGCCCTATAGACAGACCACCCTAACCTTAAGAAGGTCTCTCAAGTTTGCTGCAAGATACTATGGGCCATTCCGGGTGCTACAACGAGTCGGCAAGGTAGCTTACAAGTTGGAACTCCCTCCCAACTGCAAAATCCACCCTATCTTCCACGTCTCACTGCTCAAGAAGAGGGTGGAACCCAATCATCCAGTCCAGGTCACTCTCCCTCACCACAATGAGACTGAGTTTGTTGTTCTACCCGAAAAGGTCATTAACACAAGAACAGCTCTGATTAATGACTTCCCCATCCCACAACTCCTTATCAAATGGCAACACCTTCCAACTATAAAAGCTACATGGGAAGACAGTGCCTTCATCCAGCAACAATTTCCAGAATTTTATCATTCTTGGGGATAAGAATGTGCAAAAGGGGAGGGTATTGTTAGATATAAACGGAGGCAAAGGTGTAAAATTGCCAAAAGTTAGTTAAGTTAGTTATTGGCTGTTAGTTTGTTATTTCAGAATTACTAAAGTTTTTTCTTTTTTAGGTGCACACGCCATTTTGGCTGTTTTTGCACCTCAGCAGAAGTTGTTTTGCTCATGCTTTGATTATGCCTATTTGTACTAGTCCTTTGGGACCACTAATGATTACAAAATCAGAAAAAAGGCAATCCTCATGATTTTCTCTTCCTCCTTTCTTCTCTCTCTCTCTTTTCTGCTCTCTCTTCCGTTCTAATCTTCTACTCTATCTATCAAAGTCTACTCCTAACCTCTTTTCTGAAATTCAACCCAGAATTATTTATTCAATCCATCTTTTGTTGGGAATTAAACCTAACAAAAGAATACAAAGAAATCGAAATGTAAATACATATCAGAAAAATAAAATTGATCTAACAAGGAATCTGTTCAATAAACCATTTGATTACTTTAAAAGGAAGCTTTATAATATCCACTGCCAAATTTGCCAGACCAGCACAGCATACACAGCAAGGGCACAAGCATCTCACCACACTCCTGCCATTGCAATTTGTTCAATTTCCATTGTCAATTATTTTTACCGAAATTTAACTCCTAAATGTTGGTTATATATGGTTTCAATTAAGCAATTGGATCGAGTACCCAAGATATTAAGAAATCGATGTTTTTGTTAATTAAATGATTGCAGATTTCAGGTGAACAAGAAACCAGAAATGCGAAAGAAGAAGAACAAGAAGAAGATTAGAACTTACCCGATGATCCAAACAAACAGCACCAACTAGAGATAAAACAAGAGCAATCAAGGCAAATGGAAGCCCTAATAAAAACCCTAATGGCCTGCAATCTCCCATTTTTATGATTCTGATGATTTCCCCAAATTTTGATTTGGAGAAGGAAAGGAAGTTTGATAGTTATAAAGAAACTACTGAAGAAGCTGCAATATACTGAGCATTGGATTAATACCCAATGGGTCAAGATTTTTGAATTTTGAAAACACCCGTTGGGTTAATACCCAATAAGTTGGAAAGTGAGATGGATTAATTTTGGGTTGACCCATTGAGTATTAGGTTGAGTTGAAAAATAAAATGAATCAATTTTGGATTGATCCAATGGATATTTATGTAAATTGGGTTGGATTTGAACCTTTTTTTTTTTAATTTGGGTCGACGCATAGATTTGGATCAATTTTGTCAGGTCTATACATAAGCAATAAAAGCATCCCTCTAATGATCCTTTAAATTAATGATCAAGGATCCTTTGATTTGAAGAAGTCAGGACATATTGTTACCATTGGCTAGCCATTTCAATCTAAACCCACCATCTTAGAAGCCATTTCTATGGAAAATCCAGCAGCAACTTTATAGAAAATAATATATTTGTGAAATGACACTAGAGGATGAACCTTGACATAATAAAATTTCTACTGTGACCCAAAGCTCAAAAATTTGAGTAGCGGATATCACCTCTTTCCAAAAACTCAGATCTTTCTCAAACACACACAAAATAGGAAGCCTCATGTTCAAGGGATGCCCTTTTGGTAAGATAACAAATTACATCCAAAACAATTACGGGGTAGAAGTATTGTTATTGTTGTAAGATAAAGATGTTCAAGTCTAATAAAAAGTTTTTAACACTGCTCAGATTCAATCGACCAACAGACTACCATTGCCAAGCCTATAATTCACAGGAAAAGCAACTTGATATAAACAATAACCCAATAGTGAATTACCAATAAGTGACAAATAACCACCAAAAGTTTAAGAGAAAAGCTACAAGTTGCATGAAGTTATCACGTTGTAAGAAATGAAATAAAAAAAGATTGAGATACGGAATAACATTTAACAAAATCCAAAATGCATCTAATATATTTGTTTTAGCATGCTACAAAGCCAATCGAGTGAATATCAGACTCTTAATAAATACAGTAAACTGACACATCAAAAGTTACACATTTAAGGACCACGCATAAACAAAAGCGTTATTGAATAATGAAAGGGAAAAAAAAAAAATACCATGCTCTAGTTGCTGGATACGAGCCACCAAGGACTCATTTCCATTCACATTTGAGTCCATATCTGAAGAAAATAGAAGGATACGAAATTACTAATGAATTAGATGGTACAACTGGACTGACAATATTAATAAACAGCATTGGAATCCCTAACCACAGCAGAATTAACATCACACATGACCTAAACAAGAGCATAACCAATTCTTATGTTAATATACAAAATTACACTGTGTCGAGAAAAGCACTTAAATTACTAGTTTGCAAAATAAATTGGGGAAGTTTAAATTCAGATAATATCAACAACAACAACGAACAAAGCAAGAAAGCTTTAAAAACTACAATGGTAAATGGTAACTGTGCAGAAATTCTCTCATAGCCACGATCTTTGGCCTTGTACGTATAAACATGGAGAACGATTTAACATTTAAATAACTTTAAAAAACGAATTTTTTTCTAACCCATGAATGAAAATCCCCTTTAAAAAAAAAAAAAGAATCTGGAAGGAAACCTTATGGTGAAAGAGAAGAAGATCTAAAATTCAGAAGAGTACCTGAAAGTTAATGCGTCAAGTCTGAAATTAAGAAATACAGAGAGCTTTTCAGCAGAAGAAATACAAACTAAAGACCCAAAGAGATAAAAATTAGAGGGAGAGAGACCCAATTCTCGCCCCTTTCAATCTTCAACTCTACCAACGACCAATGCCTTGTACGACCCAGCTGACAACTTCTTTTCCTGTCTAGCTGGAAAATGGAGATGCTTTTTTGGTTTTCTCTTGGTCAAGTTTGGTTTACGGTAATTTGTGATTCATTACTGTATAATTTTAACAATTTAAAAAAATTATATAAAAGTAAATAATTTTATAATATTTTTTATTTTGTTCAATGTTATGATATTATATAATTTTAGTATAAAAATAACTTAGTTATCTTTCAATTTTTAAAAATATAGATATTTTTATAATTATTAATATTTCTAAAATAATGAATTTAAAATTTATTTAATAAATATTAACGTAAAAATTTAATAAATATTATGTCCATAATATTTAAACATTAGTTGAAGTAATGGTAATTTATTACAAGTAGATGAATATTTATAAAATTAATTATAATAAAAAATAAAAGTAATAAGGTTAGAATAGTAAAAATAAATAATAAAAATTATAGAAAATCATCAAATTGATGATTTTCAAAATTAGATAAAATTATGATTTAAGAATTACGGATTAAAATTATGAAGTACAATATCATGAGAAAAATTATGCTCTCAAATATTGTACTTAAAAAATAATATATTAATTAATCATATCATACCAAAAATCAAATAAGACCTTAACTTGTTAGGAAAATTCCTTTTTTTTATTTTCTTCTTTCTATTCCACTTAATTTTTAAAGGTTAGAATGATTATTAAATTTTAAATTTTAATTTTATACTTTTTAAATATCAATATATTTTAATTATTTTTTAATTTTAATACTAATATTTATAAATTTTAAAAAATATCATGAACATATATTATAAAAAATTCAATTAAATTATCATTTTAAATTAATTAATCCGTTTGAATACATAAAACAGTAAGAAAGGACAATTATTTATTATTATTATTATTATTATTATATGCACATGTGTAGATCTGATAAAATAGATTTAAATTCAAAATTTCATCCAAATGCATAAAAAATAATTTAAATTTAATTTAATCCAAAAAACATACCGAACGCAAAAATAACCCATTAAAATTGTGAGTCGTTTGGGTCTGATCCTTGTGCCCAACGGGGACCTCCTGAAAAATCCTAATACAGCCGTGTAATCGTATATGCCTTTAAAATCTGCATTTTCCCAGTTCATCATTTCGTGTCTCTTTAAATTCCTCCATTTTTCTCTCAAATTTCAGCATTCCTCTGCATTCTCAAGCGACATTCGCCAAGTAGGTTACCTTTTCCCTCAATCTTCTCTATAATTTGTCTTTATGAGTTACTCCCTCTACTTCCATTCTCTGCTTTCATGTGAGATTCCATACGTTCGTTTCTCTGTGCTTATTTTTCTTCATAGATTAGAGTTTCATATTAAATGTTAATTTCATTCGGGTAAGTTTAATGAGGAGCTTTATGGCTATGCTTTTATTGTTGTTATCGTGTTGTTTGGCATTGCTTGATTGTGTAATTTCATTCAAATTTGTGTTTGACAAATGCTGCACACAAACTGTTCTATAAAATGCCTCAATGAGTATATGCTAGTTTCTCTTCTCGATTACTGTATTTCAAATTACGCTATCTCAACCCTTTCTCTATTTTTATGGTCTAGATTTTTAAGAACTTCAATTTATATATAATTCCCATACTTGGTACTTTAATCACTGCAACGTTTACACATGAATTACAACAGTTGGTCTTGTTTGAGTCAAAGCAGATAATATTTTATCGGTTGTCATTTTATATGCACAGCACTTTGAATAATTTTCTCAACATCTTTTGGTTTTTTATAGATTTAATTCAACGCAGATATGAATGAATAATAGCAATCAATTGTGAACATCCAATTATTTAAATTATGTAAATAGTTATATTGAGTATTAATAGAAATTTTTAGTAAAGTTGATAACTTTGATATTTATTCATCTTGAATGTTTTTCGTATTCACAATCAGGTTTTGAGAGTTCTGATACTGGTTTAGCATCAATCTTGGAGTCCCTGGAGCTCTGTTTGAAGTTTCGTGGCTCTGAGGCTAGTGTATTGGAGGACTTGGCAAAGGCAATCAACCTTGTCCATGTATGAGAAGATCTTGCTGGCAAAGGCAATCAAGTTTTGGCATTATGCTACTGCATAATGTTTTTAATGACTTTCGAATGGCTATTAGGACCAATTTGAGCTATCTTTTAGTTGAATTTGTATATCTAGTATTTATGTTATTAAATATAATAACATTTTTTATTGTAGTTTTTTTAGTATCACTTTATTATATTCAGGATTACTTTCTTTAAAAAATGGATTGAATGGATTAACGTATATCTTAAAAAATGATGCCTTGTAACTAGATTTGGTAAAATTGGTCCAAACTCAAAATACCGTCCAAACCTATCCATCAAGGTCATCTAGGTCAAATGGGTTAATTTTTAATATTACATTATATTGAGGGTTAATTTTATTAAAAAATTGATCAAATAGATTGATTTATATTTGCGATCCATCTAGGCCATTCAATCATTTGGGTTATCCAATATATTTGGATCAATTTTTTTTATTATTGTATTTTTGGTATCACGTTATTTTATAAAAATGTTAATTTCATTAAAAAAAATATCTCAAATAAGTTGATTCACATCTGGATTAACTAACTTTGACAGATTTGAAAATATTTTACGGGCTTTTAAAAATTATTCCGATCACATGAAATATCTTAAAATAATGAATATTAATTTTCAGAAGTGAAAAATAAATTTTTAGAGACTTTTAAAATTTAGGGTTTTCGGATCAACATAAATTTGGTGCCCTGAAACCTATCGAAATGAACTCCGATTGACTCAAAATTTTAAAAACATCTTAATTATAATATTTAGGAATTTTTGGTGGAAAAATAAAATAAGAATAAATGAGCCAATGAGAAATAAACCAACATGCATTAAACCTATTGTTTAATCCAAATTCGTCCAATCCATTTTGATATTGGCCCATTTATGATTCATATTTTTTAGCCAATTTTGACTCGCCCATTTATGGTCTAATCCAAATCCGTCCAACCCACCCATTTACCACATGTATATATATATATATATATATATATATATATATATATATATATATATATATATATATATATATATATATATATATATAACTAGATTGGGCTTTGGGTCCAGGCCCATAGCCCGGATTCTTGGCTGTTCGAATCATCTAGGGTCCATGTTACCTAAATGGTGCCATTTCCCTTAGTCCTGTTAGGATATGGATTGCAGTTCAACTTTCTATTCTGGTGAAGCTTCCCATTCTAGGAAAATTTTCCTATCTTGGCGAGACTCCTCCTTCAGTAGGACTCCTATGGACATCAGAATTCCTAACCAGGGTAGGATGCTCATTCCTATAAATAGTCAAGGTTATCAAGTATTGCTCTTTCTTAGCTATATTTTACTAAAATTGCCCTTTTTTCTATTTATTGACTTGACCGTCGGAGAATTCCCTAACAGAATCCCACCTGAGTTTTATTATTTTAGGAACCCTTGGAGTAGAAGTCAGGCAGAATGACCTGATAATAGTCCGATAAGTTTCAAACTGTTATCATTTGGTATAGTGAATGTGGACCGTCTTGCCTTCATTCTCGAAAAAAACCATGAATTCTGATGATGAAAACACCCAAGCTGAAAATGACCAAAATAACACACCATCACCTCCACACATACCTATGTTTTTGCCCCTTGAGCCCACTCCCCAGAATGCCTCAACGAACCTCCCTATCACTAACCTACCCAGTATGATTTCCTAACTGGCCTAAGCTCTTCTGACGACATTGATGTACCGGCAATGGCAATCCCGTACTCTCTACCACAAACCCCTAGAGTGAGAACCACCCATAGCTTCGAAGATCCAATCCCAGCAACCCAGTTGGGCAAGATAACATCCTCGATCACCTTGGCAAGGGATGAGCTTGATAAGTTAATTAAAGAAAGGTTACAACAAAAGCAGAGTCACAATGTGGTGCAATACCAAGATGATTTCCAATCCCTTCTCTCCAAAGCCATACTTGTTGCCTCTTTTTTGAACATAAAGCTACCGAACCTACCACAATACAATAGAAACATAAATCCCAAAGCACACATTTGCCAATTCAACCACTTTATGCTAATTTGTACTATAGAAGATGCCACCCACTATAAGATTTTTCCACATATCTTAACATAGTTTATCTATGTATGTTTTAAAAACTTGCCTAAGCATTTAATAAATAGCTTCCAACAATTTACGAAGATGTTTGAGGTGAATTTTATGGTTGTCATTCAGCCAACCTGAGTTTCAGCTAATTTGCACCATGTAGTCTAAGAAAGGGGAAATCCTTATAAAGTTACTAAGATAGGTTTAATATGGTAATAATGGATATCCAAAACTTGAACTTGGAGGTTTCCATGAATGCGTTGAGCAAAAACACAAGGTGTCAAAATTTTAGTGATTCTTTGAATAAGAAACCTCCAGCTGGTTTTATTGAGCTCATGACTTAGGCTCATAAGTATATCCAAATGGACGAAGCTAGGAGACTCGGGTATAGTGATAACGAAAGAGATAGCGAAAGCTTCTAAGGAGCAGATTGGGAGAAAAGAGGTTTTAAAAGGACTGATTTAAGAATTATGAGGGGGACATACATAACCTACATGGTCTCAAAAGCCATACTCAGGCAGTTGAAGTGAGGAGTAGTTTACCGAGCTAAATGCCTCACCCGTGCAAGTTCTATTCCTAATGAAGACGAACTACGATGTGAAATGGCCAAAACCTATAGAAGATAATCCAGATAGAGACCAAAGCCTATGTTGCACCTTTCACAAAGATAAGAGGCACGAGACCAACGATTACAAGCAACTTAAGAGAGAAATCAAGTATCAGATCAAAAAGGGTAAGCTCAAATAGTTTATGAAGGGGAGTAAGAATGACAATAAACGAACACCACCTTGGCAGTCAGGAAGGGGGCAAGAAAGTAGTAGCAAGAAAGCCCTAACCAGGGTAATCCACATAATAGCAGAAGGGAAATACTACGATGTGTTCAAAAACTCTAAAAAGTGCAAAGCAAATGAGGTTTTTTCAAGTGGGCCCAGTTTGCCTGTCACATCGAATATCATTCAGTTCTTGACTAGAGATGAGAAGTATGTTTGTCAACCTTATAACGATGCTTTGGTAGTGGAAGCACTGATTGAGGATTTTCTAGTACAGTAGATTTTAGTAGATACAAGTAGTGCGATCAACCTAATTACTTTACAAGCTTACAAAGCTTTAGGTATGCCCAGCTCGATGGAGGAGGCTACAGTTCATTTGATCGGCATTTTTGGATAGTCGATCAAGGTGAAAGGCTCAGCTAATCTAAACATGCAGCTTGGAGATGAATCTATAATCAAGTCATATATAGCAAGCTTTATGGTAGTAAATATGCCACTATCTTATAATGTAATTTTTGGTCAACCTCTATTGGTCATGGTAGATGCTTACATATTTATGCATAAATTGGTTATGAAAATCCCAACAGCAATACTTCAGGAAAACCAGATAGTCACTCAAGAAATATATGTTACTATGTTGAAAGAGGCAAATTAAGCACTTCTGATGGATGCACTGGATGTCCTATCGAGATCCAACCTGAAAGGCTGAGCCAATGGATACTTTGCAGGGGGTTGAACTTTTACCAGGAAAGGTGGTAAAGATCACCTCCTGAAAAATAAGCTCAGATATGAAGCCACTGCTAGTAGTTCTCAAGTCTTATAAAGATGTGTTTTCCTAGAAACCTTCGAATATAACTGGTATTTCACTTGAGGTTATATCTCACTGCTTGAGCGTCTAACTTGGCTATAAACCAATCAAGCAAAAGAAGCGTAACCACTGCTAGAATGGTAAATAGCGATAAATGAAGAAATAGATACATTATTGAAGCATGGGTTCATCAGATAGGTACTTTATCCGAACTAGATGTCCAACATGGTGCTGATAAATAAATCTAACAAAAAGTGAAAAATGTGTACAGACTTTACAGATCTAAATATGGTCTTCCCAAAAGATAGTTACCCACTGTCAAACATTGATATGTTAATAGATTTGACGGTTGGATTTAAAGAATATGCTTTCCTGGATGCTTTTACAGGTTATCATCAAATTTCCATGAGTTGGAAGATAAGGAGAAAGCAATATTCATAACCCATAGGGCAACTTACTATTACAAGATGTGCCATTTAGACTTAAAAATGTAGGGGCTACTTGATAATTGTGAGATTAATTATATTTTTAATATGTTTTTAGGTATTTAATTGAGTTACTTTAGTGTTAATTTGGTTGAATTTTAGTTTAATTGGTTAATTTTATATTTTTGGAGTGAATTATAAGTTTTGATATTTTTCAGGATTAAAATGAAGAAAAAAGGACTTAATTGAGAAAAATACAAAGTTCTAGGACAATATTGTAAATTTCAAAATTTTATGCCTGAGAATTAGACGATTAGCCCAAAATATTTTTTCACTACCGCATGAACAATTTGGATTGGCCGTGCATTAGCATTTTATTTTAACGAAGACAAAAGAGAAAAAATTTAAGTTATGCATAAGGCAATGCACGGCCGCCCATCACCAAGAAGAAATTCATGCACATTCGTGTGAGGAGAAGTTTGTTTGTGCATGACAGTGCTCTGGAAAGAAGAAAGTCATGCACGGCCATGCATCACAAAGAAGGAACCATGCACGACCGCGCATGCTATTTGGTTTTTCTTTAACCGGCCGCATCTCCAGTTTTCCTATTTTAACGAAACTTCCTGAATTAAAAGAATCATTTTCCTATTATGATTCAGGAAGTCACGGGAAGCCAACACTTGAAAATTTTGCCTATAAAATTCAATCTAAAACACCAGAATAAGGGGGAAATCATAGAAGCTACATTAGGATTTTTTTTTAATTTTTTTCATCTAAATTTCTTTATTTTTTACAGTAGTTTTCTCTGTTTTCTTAAGTTGGAAATTTTTGTTGGTTATTTTGTTTTAGTTGTTCTTTTATTTTTATTATGAAGTATTTTTTTTTTGTTAACGGATTCTTGAAATCTTAAATTTTCATTGTTATGATTTAATTGAGCTTTAAATTCAATATTAGTTGATTATTTTTTGGTTTTAAGTATATTCTTATCTTTGATTGTATTGAGATTAATTGTTGGTTTATTGAGTAAATAACTAAAAATTGATTTAGGCATTGTCATTGATTTGCATGTTCTTAGATTAACTCTTTAATATTTATGCATGATTTTTTTCTAAAATATGAGATAATTATGTGTTAATTTTATTAATTAATATTAAGAGATGAGGAATTAAGAATAAATTGAAGTTGAATTTACTTGCAAGAGAGTTCAATGAATGTTTAGGAAGTTAAACTAAATTTTGATGCTAAGTATTAGATTTGTTTATAAGTTTAATACGAATAATGATATTCTTGCATAAAGATATCTGGCTTTATTATTAGTTTTTTCATAATCACTAATATTTCTACAGAATTTAAGTCATTCCAATGGAAGTTAAAGTGGATAGTTTCTTTAGCAAGATAATTTGAGTCATCATTTTGTTTTTAATTTATATTAGTTTAATTTTAGTTTTTGTTTTGTTTAATTGTTTATTTAGTTTAGTTTTTGCCTTTCAATCAAAAACATTGGGAAATAATTTCATATTAATTTAATTGATACATAGATATTATCCTTAGCAATCTATGTTCCCTTGGGTACAAAATTTGGATCTTAATTTATATTTTCCTATATTACTAGCCGATCTAGTACACTTGCTAGAATTCGATCACTACTTATCAAAGGTTGATGAACAAGTTGTTTGCAAGGCACATAGGTCGAAATATGGAAGTATATGTTGATGATATGATTGTTAAAAGTAAAACTCCATTAGATCTGCCTAGAGAGCTCGAAGAAACATTCTCTACTTTTAGAAAGTTTAGGCTCAAGTTGAATCCAGATAAGTGTGCCTTTAGAGTTTGGTCTGGTAAGTTTCTTGGCTTTATGATTTCAAAGAGAGGAATAGAAGCCAATCCTTTAAAAATTAAAGCTATTTTGAGTATGGAGCCGCCAAAGTCAATCAGGGAAGTGCGGACACTAAATGGGAAGATTACTGCTCTTGGTAAATTTATCTCTTGTTCTAGCTAAGCGATGCCTTCCTTTCTATAAAGTCTTGAAAAATCTGAAGAATTTTGAATGGAGTTTGGCATGTCAATCCACCTTTGAAGCTTTGAAACAATTTTTAAGTTCACCTCCGCTACTTAGTCAACCACAGCAAGGTGAGAACTTGTTCATATACTTGTCAATTTCTGAGGAAGCTGTAGGTTCAGTTTTGGTTAAGGAATAGTGTACTCAATAGTTCCTTATCTATTACACAAGTAAGGTTATTCGAGGTGCCAAACTAAGATATGTTATTCTCGAACAATTGGCTCTGGCCTTATTCACCTTGGTAATAAAGTTATAGCCTTACTTTTAGGCACATAGAGTATTTATTTTGACCAATGCCTCACTCAAAAAAGTAATGAAAAAGTTGATGGCCTCGCGAAGAATAACTAATTGGGTAGCCCATCTTGGTGCGTTTGATGTCCGGTATGAACCCCATTTAGCGATAAAAGTGTAAATTTTGGTTGATTTTATAATCGAACTAATTCCCCTCCATCTGAGCCAACTAAAGTAGTATGGAAGTTATATGTTGATGGGGTAGCCTCATCAGAATATGCTGAGGTAGGAGTTATGTTATCCAGCCTGGTTAAAATATACGTACGAGCAATGGCCAGGTTATCCTTCCTAGCATCTAACAATATTACAGAATACAAAGCACTCAGTTTTGGGTTACAGCTCACTATTGAGGTAAAAATCGATTCTTTATTAATCCACTATGACTTTTAATTGGTCATTAGCCAACTATTAGGAAAGTTCGAAGCTAAAAAGCAGTCAATGTTAAAGTATTGTGACTTTATATCTACTTAACTAGCTCAGTTGGAAAGAAAAGGAAGTTCATGGATAATGGAACAAATACCCCGGGAAGAAAATAAAAGAGTGGACTCATTAGCCAAACAGGCATCCTCAAATAGTGCGATACAGTCAAAAGATATAATTTGGATAGTCATCGAACAATCATCCTATGAAACTTACTCAGTCCAGTTGAACGAGCAGACAGAAAGATGGAGACTGCCGATTTATCAGTTTCTTGGTACAGACATTCTCCCAGAAGATCAGGTAGAAGCCAAAAAGATAGTTAGTATTCTAATTTGTACTCTATTTTGAATGGCAAATTATATAAAAGATCATTTTCGCACCCCAGGTCATTATGCTTGAGTTCGGAGGAAGGCAAATATATCCTTAGAGAAATTCATAAAAGCATTTGTGGTGCTCATAAAGAAGCTCAAACAATAGCTCGAAAAGTATTATTACAGAGGTACTATTGGTCGAAAATGGAAGATGACACCAAGGGCTTAGCTAGTCAATATGATAAATGACAGCAGTTCAAAAAGATAATCCACCAAGGATTAGTTCAATAAATTCCAATTTACAGTCCGTGGCCTTTAGTGCAGTGGGGGATAGACACACTGGAACCTTTTTCAGTGGCCACCAAGTAGAGAAAATTCCTCATAGTAGCAATGGATCATTTTACTAAATGGGTAGACGTGGAACCATTGGCAATCATCACTCCGACAAACATAATCAAGTTCATCCAAAGGTCCATTATCACCAAGTTTGGTATTCCACAAACTTTCATTACTAATAATGGAAAATAGTTCGATTGTTAATCTTGCAGGAACTTTTGCAAAGAATTACACATTCAACTCAGGTTTACATCAGTTTATCATCTCCAATCAAATGGCATGATCGAGGTAACCAATAGAACAATCTTAACGGAGTTGAAGAAAAGGCTTGATGAGGCTAAGGACTTTTAGGTGGATGAGTTGAATAATGTACTTTAGGCATACCAAACATCACCTCGGTTGGCAACTAGAGCAACTTTTTTTCCCTAACTTATGGAGTAGAAGCAATGATTTCCTATGAAATTGGAACATCGAATGTAAGGACTACTCTAGCCCCTCCTATTATCTATAATCTTACATACTATTCTACCTATGGTCAAACTATTTGTGCCATTGTCATTTTAATTCATGTTGTTTATACATATACATACATTAATATAAAGTGAAGACTTTATAAACAATGCTCTTGGATGCATTACATAACCCTTACACTATTCCTTAGATTATGTTTTACTTAGCACAATATAAGATTATAAAGATAAAAATAAAATATAACTTCATACTATGACTATTCCTATCTCTTGTGTTGGCCTGACGACAACAGATCTTATCCCTATAAAAAAAATTCTGACTTCTTGTACCTACACGAATAAACACCCATGCTAAGCTATACAGCTTAGTGGGGAACATAAATTATAATGACAACCCCTCACAGGAGTCATCAATAACATACACATATATGAGCATACAATTAAACATATAAAAAGAAAATATCAAAAGCATACAATGTGTTCATAATATTGCAAACATTATGCATCTTACCCCATCATGCACAGTTTTGGTTTGTTTATCACTATTGAGTCAATTTTATATTTCTTACCTACTTGCTAATTTGGTAATTCATTAATATAGTAACTGATACTTAACCATTAAAATTAACTATATATATATATATATATATATATATATATATATATATATATATATATATATATATATATATATATATATATATATATATATATATATATATATATATATATATATATATATATATATATATATATATATATATATATATATATATATATATATATGCATTTGAAACATAACTATCGGTAAACCATTAAGTAATCATACATGTTCATTTATAGTTTATAACTTTAAGTGAAGAAAGTATTAGATAAATTTCAACATCAAATGCATATGATATCATACTATCATAAAATTTAATGTTTACTTATAGTTTTATTTAATCTCATGTTTCGCATTTACAATGCATAGCTTCATGGAATACAATATTTAAATCAAGCCATGAACTATCATATCATCTCTTTTATACTGTTGTTCACAGTGTTATTAACATCTTGTATTAAGCCTGCACCTTTTCTGAGGGTCTGGATATGACCGATACTATAGTACCCGAAGGTATGAAAGGATACCTGAAGGTATTAATCATAGATCCAAACGGGGCCAACTGTCGTATGCACCGGTCAACTGAACCCAAACAGGTTAACTAGATAGCAGCTACAATATACCCATATAGACATGCCTATCTATCCACGGCCTAGACATAGATGCAGACAACTATAGTTCTTTACTTTAATCTCTTTACTCTTTCTTTTCATATCTTATTTATTTGTGACTCATATGCAGGAGCATAACTGGGAATAAAGAATCATATGTATATTCATTCATATGTTATCATTCAATTCTTGTATTCCGGTACATTAACTTATATATTCTTATTCATAAAATAATTATAATAATATAATATACTTATCCTCATATTACTTCGATAGTATAAACACACATATATATACGTTTATACACATGTGCATTATCTCATTGAAATACCATAATTTATATATATTCATTGATGCCTTTATATATGTTCAAACACAACTTAAAGGCTTTATATCTCCTAATATTGGTGTTCATTTCATCACTTTATTCTTATATTCAAATATTCTTTTTACATGTTTAATGTCACAATTTATCTTTAGTTTTATACATATAAAGCTCTAACAATATTTAGAACTTGTCAATACATGGTCAATGCTTCTATGTTATCATTCATAATTTACATGTACAATATACTTTACTTTTATATATATATATATAGCACTATATTTTCACATATTTAAGGTCCTAAATTACCTTTATTCTTATGGTTAGAGTGCTATAAATAAATTTAGTAGGGTTTGGACTAACTTTGATAACAATTTGGAACCTAAAATCAACTTTAGGAATGAATAGCGAAGGGTCACGGCCATTAGGTAATAGCTATTGACCGTGACATAGGTTACATCTCAGTTTTGGACTAACTCCAAACTACCTCATGGTCAGTACCAAAAGAGTATTGACAGTGAACTAGGTTAAAGGAGGGGGTCACGGTCATTAGATAATACATGCTTACTGTAACATAGATTCCATTTTGGTTCTGAACTGGATTTAAGCTATGTCATGGTTAGTAGGTTATACCTGCTGATTGTAAGGTCCATTCTGCCCAGAGGCAGATTCCCAGTTCCAACTTGTATATCATTTTTTACCTAGTAAAAGATATTTTCAAGGAAAATTATCTTCTACAAAGTTGTTATACCATGTCTTTAGTTTCCAAAAAATCAAAAATCACCCTAATAAGACCTGTAAATCTCTAGATATTCAACAAAAACCATAGAATTCTCCCAATGATAGGGCAGCAACTACAAGCAAAATTAAAGATAAATTAGATTCAGCCTTTGATTTCTTCATAAAAAAATAAGATATATGAGTCTAGTTTCTGCTTCAATTAAAATTTCTTAATTTGAGTTACTGTAGCTCAAGATATCATCAAAATAGTGCAGACTGGTCATTTAAACCCTATAACAGTTTTTGATAAATTCAAGAGTAGCTTTCCTATTTAGGTTTTAAAACATTCTTGAGCTAAATTTCCATAATACTAACCCATCATAGCATCTTATAATTAATTTATCACATCACCTACTCAAACATAAATAATCAAAATAAGAAAAGTTCCCATACCTTGTTTTTAACAAATTTTTCCAACTAGTACCTTGCCTTTCCATCTCTTGCTTGCTCCTTTTCTTGGTTGCTATCTCTTCTCTTTAGTCATGTAAATTTCCTCACATACATCAAGTATGAATCTATAAAATTTAGCCTATCTTATATATACAAAAAATAGCTAAGAATTAAAGTGAAAATTCCATAAATCTCACCTGGTTTACTTGGAAACATTGATTTATTTTCCTTGAGTTCCTAACACATAATTGAGTGTGAATAAATGGATAAAGAAGATAAGAAAATCTGCCACTTTTTCTTAGGTTGGCCGACCACTTTCCCTTTAAATACCATGAGTTTTCTTCCTTATTCAAGAATTGTAAGGCCCCAATGTACACCCTAGAAGGAATTGAGTAGCTTTAGGGTATATTAGGAAGGTGATACAAAGATTTAAGTGCTTTGAGAGTAGTAAATAACCTAAAGAAAATTTATTTAAAGGTCAAGGGCAAAATGGTCATTTTACATTAAGTCAAGTGTGTGTGTGTGTGTGTGTGTGTGTGATTTGGGGGCTTAATTGAAAAGAAAGAGTGTAAGTATGGTGGTAAAAATAGAAAATAAAGGAATATTAAGGGGCTATGTGCAATTAAGATTAGCTAAATGCGTGACCAATAGGATATAGACATTTAGCCATGTCTAGAATCTTCATGAAAGTGGAAATAAATTCATGAGAATTGAAAGAAGAAAAGTGGCCGACCATTTAAGGGGTTCCCCGCAAGTGAGATTTCTGTTCATCTTCTTCAATTCCCTCTTAAGAACCCTTTTGTTCATGGTTACTTAAAGGATGTAGAGAGAGAATTTAAGGTTTAGCTATTTTAAGGTAAGAATCTTCTTTCTTTTCGTTCTTTATGTTTCATGTTAGGAGTTGAGATTGATGAGTTATAACGATATTCATATGCTTAATTTGTTATATGAGGAAGAATAAAATAGCAGGAAGAATGTACAGATGGTGGAAAGAGGCTAAAATGGAGAAAGAAATATTAGTACATCAATAAGGTATGGAAACTTTTTATCTCAAATATATGTGTATGGACATGTATGAGGTATAATATATATGTAATAAAGGTCATAATGAAGTATTAATATGAATATTAGCCTTAAAATCTGATGGGAACCGAATTGGTAAAGGAATCCTTAAGATACCTAAAATCTGTCTTAGGGTTCATTAGACCTACCTAGACTGTTTTGACTATATCTCAAGATAGAGAGATGAAAATTAAGTGATTCCAGTTACTATAGAAACTAGACTCATATACCTATATTTCATATGAAGAACACGAAAACTGAATCCCCTTGCATAATGATGAAAACTGGACTTAAATTTTGCTTTTGGTTGTTGCCCTGTCAATGGGAGCATTCGGTGGTTTTATTGAATATTTTGAGATATACATATTTTATTGGAGTGATTTTTAATATTTTGAAAACTAGAGACATAGGGGAATAACTTTTTAGAAAGACATTTTGGCAAAAAATGATGTTTTACAGGTCAAAAAGTGTGTACAAGTCAAGACTAGATATCTACCTCTGGGCTGAATAGACCTCACGGTCAGCAGAATTGAGCTAATGATTGTGAGGTTATTCCATTTTCAATCCAGAACCGAAGTGAAAACTATGTCACGGTTAGCAGCTATTATCTAATGACCGTGACCCTTCCCTGTCCCAACCTAAAAATGATTTTTAGATCCTAAATTGATACCAAAGCCTACCTAAACATTTCTAGAGCATTATAAGCATAACACTGAAGATGATTTATAACATTAAACATGTAAAAAAAGCATATTAAAATAAAGAATAAAATTATATAATGAACACCAATACTAGGAGATATGAAGACTTCAAGTTATGTATGAGTTACGGTATTTCAATAAGATGATGTACATATATATAAATGTATATATGGGTGGTTACGTTATTAAAGTTTTATGATAGTAAGTAAGTTATATTGTTATAATTATTCATGAATAAGAGTATAAATGTTAATCTATATAAGTTTGAACATGTGTTGATATGTAGATGTTCCAATGAAATGACACATTCATGTATTTGTAGTTAAATAGTTTATTCATTTCTAATGCACGAAAACAAGTTATGTTGAACATGAATGAACATGCATATGACTCCTTATTCCTAAATTATAGATATCTGTATATATGAGACAGGAGAGAGAGAGAGAAGTAAAGAAGTAAAATAAAAAGTTATAGTTGTTTGCTTCTATGTCTAGGTTGTGGATAGATAGACATGCCTATAAGGGTTTATTGCAACTGTCCTATGTTCGATCCCATTTGGATCCCTATGATTTGACCTCATGTAGGTCCCTATGATTCGACCCCGTTTGGGTGATAAATAGCCTCGTTTGGATTGTAGTCGATCCCATTTGGGTCAGCTTGGCTGGTCAAATAGTACAATACAGTTTTATACTTTTGGGTACTATAATTCAATATCACCCATTATCCACACATTTAAAGAGGTGCAGGCTTGTTACAAGAGATTAAAAAAAAGCATTATGAACAGCTATATGATAGAAATGTTATGATATTTAATAGCCAATGATAATTACTAAATTGATGAAAGATACCATTAAAAGTATATAATTATATAGTATTATAGCATCACATGTAAGAAATTTATTGTTGCAAATACATAATGCTTTCTTCAGTTAAATCGGAAATATATAGATGAATACTCGTGATTATTTAATGGACCATTATTAATTATCCTGTTAGTATATGTTCTTTATAGTTATAATGTTGCATGCTTTATATTGAATAGTTAATGTATAAACTATATATAATTTTAGATTATAGCACTTAACGAGTAGATAGGCCTTTAAACTTATGAATTTACAACCCAAATAAATAAGTTGAGTTAAGTCATGGGAAAGATACAAGCTATTATCCTAACCTATCAATATACTAGAATTAACATGTAAAAGATAAATAACTGACATGATAACAATAATACAATCAAGGCTATTAATAAATACATATAGAACAACAATAGTAGAATAACATAAGTGTTTGTATGTTATAAAGCATAATAGTTATAATAGATGCTTATAGAACTAATTGACAACAATTAATCACTAATAACAACCAATCAATTTCAATTGTAATAAGACTAATTAGGTATCTTAATAGGGGCCAAATAAATTGGATGGATATACTTAAACCAATAAAGATTACCGAGCGAACACAAAGGTTACAAGGAGTCAAATGACTTAGCATATCAGTAATCAATGATTAAATGGGATAGGAGCGTTATTTATGGCAACGTTAAGGAAATAGGTGAACACAACCAATAAGTATATAGATTAGCCTATATAACTTTATGTACTTGACCAATTGTTTTGCTAGACAATTTAATGGATCATATATTCGAATGTTAAATAGGTTGAGGTTTTAATGATAAAAGTATAATGATAGTTTAGTGATTGTTTATACTAATGTAAATCACATAATGTTTTGGTAGTATTATAAGAATATTAGTTGTGAGTTGTTATTATCTCATTACATGTTTGGCTAAATGCTCATATGTGTTCGTATTATTGATGACTTATGTGAGAAGTCATCTTCATAACTTTACTTTGTTCCCCACTAAGCTAGTAAGCTTAGCACGGGTGTTTATCCGTGTAGATACAAGAGGTTAAAATTCATTTCGAGGGGCAAGATTTGTTATCGCAAGGCCAACACTAGAGATAGGAAGGGTTAAAGTATAGAGTTGTATTATGTAATGGCATCAACACCGAATCAGCCATGAACAGTACTTTATGATGGTGAATAGTGCTTTTCGGGCTCTAAAGGACACCCGAAAGTCAAAAAATATTTTATTGGACCATCGAAAAGTATTGGTCATGGGGAGTCCATGATTGAAATTTGAAGTGAAATTGAGGTCAAATGTGTCTCCAAAGGTCAAAAATACGAAAAAGATAGCTAGTCAATTTCTCTGGTAGGGAAAGTGACTTAATTTTGCGTAAATAATTTGCTTCAATTATTAGTTTAAAAATCATAAATAAGCTTATAATGGCAAAATTGTAGTTATGCGATTGAAATGAATAATCTTATAGAAAAGTTAAATTAATGTTTTGAATATGATATCAAATGATTTTATAAATATGTTTATATATATGTTAATATATAAGAATAATAATGATAATGTTAGGAAATATATCGATTATTAGTCATCACTAAGCATGTTGAGTGCTCAGCGTGTAGTTTTTACTGCGTGCAGTTAAGCAAGAGCAGGAGCAGGAATACACTTTAAAAGACTTTTTTTAGGATGCTCTAGTTGTATAAATTTTAGCATGTATATATATATGTACAAACTTTACTTTGGATATATAATGTAAACTGAAGTTATTTTAGTAAGCTATATTTGAGTTGTGAATGAAATGGAATGAATGGCAGTAAATGGATATGGTTGATATTATTGATTGTTGTGTCTCTAAGAGGCTGTGTGACTTGTCTGCGTTTCAAGGGCTAGTACTATGTACAGCCGTCATATTGCAAAAATTTTATTAAATGCATAGTAAATTGAACAGTTATAGGTCATCGACAATGTAGTTTCAATTATTTAAGTAAATGCTATTAAGGTATTGAAATATAAAGATTAAGTTGAAAAAAAAATTTTCCGATCTTCGGTACACCGGTACAATGTAGGAGGGATAAGTGTAACACCCTTACTGAACAGTTTGACTGAACATGATATAACCTGAAATTTTTTTTTTCTTTTTTCCAAGGACCATTGGTCAGATACTGGTCATTGACCCTTTGAGGAACAATGCACTGAGTGACAATTCCAAAATCAGCAAGATTTTTCTTTTGAATCTTAACTATCCCATCGACCCAGGCTGGACTAATAAGAAATACTTATAAAGTAAGTAAGCCGATAAAGCTATAATTGTCCAAGTGACTGAATACCAAATAAAAAATTCGGCAATATCACGCCTTAAAACTTATCTAACCCACCTGTAAATCAAACAATTTCTCAGCCCTTCAAGGGCACCACAAAGCATAAATAATTTTTCACATACATCTCATACATTCATTCTCATTATTAATCATATTTCCTAAAACAAATCAATATTACATATTACATTTTAAAACTATTCTAATACTCCAAAATAAAGAATAATTTACATTAAAAGTTCCTTGTTACATATATACACCTCAAAGGTGATCAGTCCACACTAGATCTCCTCTTCTGATGGAGAACCGAAGCAGCTGTCCAACTAAGGACACACCTATCCTGATACCTACACGGATAGTAAAACCCGTGCTAAGCTATAAAGCTTAGTGGGGAACAAAATAATTTAAAGATACTCTTTACAACACAGTACATAACCTCAATTATAAAAATATAAAGTTTAATAATATTGTCGTTAATACCTCTAATTACCTTGGATCCAAGCTTTTACATTTAGCAATAAGCACAAACATAAAAGAACATCATTAATTGTTACGACAGAAAACGTTTAGCATAATTCTTACATATCTATATATATACATCAGTAAAATATAGTATGCAATATAATTTCATTTTCATGTAATCATTAAAACAATCTTAGTCAGGTTCATTATATATTACATGCCCACATCATATCACATATTATGCACTTGACCTATAACAGAATTGTATACATACTCATATATATATATAAACAAATATAACCAATTAAGAAATTAGCTTATGATTTTTAGAAGCTATATAATTGAAGACAAATTCCTCGTGTACTATACGTACTCATAATATACAGATACATAATATAGATATATCGAATTATTGATTCACATGCTTATCAATATTATAACTTTGCAATTTAATATCCATTTGATGTACTTCTTACACATTTTAGTTCTGAACTATAACATTTCTTATATTTTATACTTTTTAACTTATTTTCATATTAATGCCCCTAGAACAGTACCGACAGAAATACTCAGACTGGATATACAGGATGTGGACCCCATGGGCCACAACAGAATGAGAAATGACCTCCAGAATCATTTCTCATATAACATATGAACAGATGACAGTACGTATAATATATGTACTATGGAGATCAACGATCCAACCATAGTAAAGCAAGTCGCCATGACTTGCACCGCGGTATAGAATCCCTATGGCTAGCCAATTATATCCTGAGCTAGTTTTTACTGCCAGACTATTTCTAAGAGCGCAAAAGATCACTTACTTTCAGTACATTTATCAACTTTATCATCAATTCAATTCAGATAATACAGTTATTCAGAACATTCAATATTTTTGTACAATTTGTGAACCATCATTCACTTAAGTCAGGAATTATTTCACAATTAAAACATTTTTCAGTCATCAGAGAAGTCTATTTTATACATAATCTTTCACTTTACTTTAAACAATCTAATAATCATATGTGAACAATACTTGTACTAGTCATGATAGTTCATTTCTGACTATATTTGAACTATTGATGCGAGAATCAACTTATAAACACAATCACTATAAAAAAAACATACCTGTATAGTTCTTCAGAATCATTTCCATTGTTCCACTGTACTTAATTTAATAATTAAACATTCATACTCTAATACGATATTTGATACATGCACTCAATGCATCATTCTTAATAAAAATGTCTGTATATGTATCTACATTTCATAACAGACTTATAAATGGAACTATATGATCTTAAATAGTCATATACTAAAACAATCATCGTAATACACACATCATATATAGTCATGCCCTTTCTAACAAGTAATATAGAATTATCCATATATTAAGATTGCATACATATATATAAGTAATGATCGTCATATTTGTTCAAGTATAGGCCTTATACTAGACTATAAACCCATTCTTATACACATATACTTATACTGGTCTTGTATGTTTAAATACTGGAATATAATGCTCACCGGTTTACGATCACCTCAACCAAATGTATTAATCTTCACTTAATTTATATTTTATTTCCTTAATCCACTTTTAACACCTATTAGATTAAAGAGAATCAATTATATGTTCTTTAACAACACCTAAGGTAATTCTTGGACAAACTAATAGGCTAGTATAAACGCTACTCCTTATAACTAAAGATACTAAGTTCTCTAAAACATCAATTGAGAGCACTTAACATATTCAAGTCAAGTTTACATAAGCTTTATGGCTCATTTTACATTTAACAATCTAATAAATTACATGTATGTTATTCATCATTTATAAAATTATCAATTCACTTCCATGCTACATATTATAATGGCTTAACCTGTTAATCTATGCCTATATATATATATATATATATATATATATATATTCTCTATGATCTATAAAGTCTCTGAAACTTCCAGATGATTCTGACATTACAAACAAATCATAAGTGGTTCATATAATATAACCGTACATCCATATATATATAGACCAGTTCATTTCAACAATTAAGAGTTATATCAAAACTCCTGCTTTACAATGAACTTACTTTTGCAATTACATTATAGTTAACAATGGTGTTCAATATCTAATTCGTATAAATCTCAGAAAAGTATGTACTCATATCTATGATGAGAATTACCTTCAAATATATTTATTAGATGCCTATTTATCTTGTGAAATAGATACTTTAAACTTCCCTATAAGCATAATAGATCAATGATTATACATACTGTATCACGCAATTGTCAAAACTTATAGAAAGACCAAATAAAATCCTTACATAGTTATAATACAACTTCACAGTTGATTACTCTTAACTTACTATATTCCCACATCATATTATACTCACCATTTCAATTAAACTTAGTTCCTGTATTCTATCAATTCATACACACAGAGACAACATTTATATCAAGTCATATTCAATATTATCTATATGCCTTAAATCAAACTGTCGTATACATAACATTTCCTCAAAATATTATTATTTGGCATAAACTCTCCAACAAACATCTATACATGTATTAAAAACTAAATTATGCATCATGCATAAAATTTAAGAGAATTCCTTGAGCAAGTTTAGTTCCCATACCGAAAAATCGAAGCCCAGAATGCCCTCTCCATTCTGCCTCGCCGGAGAGCTACCAAAGCCATCCATCGGAAGATCAAGCCGCTGGCGACAGTCCGGCGACACTCACGCACCCCAACACCGTCGCACTTGGTTGGGATCTAAGCTGGAAGATCCTGCTTCGCCAGAGGCCGATCTACCTACTACCGGCGAGTGAGGAGAAACGAAAGGCACGAGGAAGACCGCCTCATCACAGGGAGTTCACCGGCGCCACTCATGCCATCAGCCGCTGTCACCGATCACCGGAAGGAGGAGAAATGAGTTCGGTAAGAGAGAGAGAAAATCGGGCAAAAATAACGCCATAGGTGGAGGTAGACGCCGGCGATGGAGAAGAAATGGCACGTAAGCTGCCGCCGACGGGAGTGGCCGGCGAAATACCGATCGGCGCTCTCTCTCTCTCTCTCTCCTTCCTTTCCTTGTTCTTCTCCTTCCCCGATCCTCTTCTTTTTTTTTCGTTTTTCTTTTTCTCTTTTTTTATACTAATAATAATAATAAGAATTATAATTACCCCCATTTATTTTCCTTTTTAATTATTGACCCAAACCTTTAATCAAATCACAAAAATGTCTAATATATATATATACCTATATACACATATATACTTTAGTCTTACTCAAACATAAATTTACACATTTAATCAATTTAAATTAAAAATTAATACCATGAATCATGACATTTCAACTAGGATCATTTTTGGGACATTACAATTTTCTCCCCCTTAAAGAATTTCGTCCTCGAAATTCAAACTGATAAACTATACCACTATTGCTATCAACTTCCTAAAACTATTCTTTATCAAACGTCCTAGTACAATAGTTCTTGTAACTTGGCATATATAAAGTTCAAATACGTTATAACCTAATACTTGTATATATGTGACCGAGAATAAACCTTTAGTTAACTTTAACTATCTCCAAAGAGTAAATTTTGTTTTAACTTAATAAAATACTGTTTTCTTAAGACTTTAACCCTTTCTTCACTTAACTAAATCACTCATTTAAACTCTTGGTTATCCTGATCTGCGTCATTCAACTCTAATATTTGATTTCTGTACATCGGCTCCTTATTTAATATAACTGACGAAGTCTATGCTGGTTTTCCACTATAACCTCTTACTAGTATAACAAAACTGCCACTAACAAAACCAAATACAAGGCATGTAACTGTATGACTATGTAATAACAAATGCATGGGTAGACTATGAAGCATGTGGCCACATGACTGAACTGTATGCATGTATATCGTATAGCTATGCATGGACTGTAACACAAATGTACACATGAATGAATGATGCATAATATTAGCGGCAGTATATACTAATTGGGTTAACGGAATCACCCAGAAACATTACTTCATAACTAACGAGATAACAAAAAGTTAAACTCTGGTCCTAAATCACCAACTTACTTATTTATACTCACATTATCTGAGGAATCTGATAACAACACACTTGCCACTTTACAATTCACTCATTTCATATGGCATGTACATAAGTTACTTATAATAATACCTTCGCTTACATACTCACGCCGACCTTAAGATCAGTTAAATCTCATCAGAACATATAACATTCTTTCTGACACATAATATTGCAATAATCTCTACTTACGCTACCTAATATTCAATCAAAATCTATGGTCTTCTTAACATCACTACTTTTTACAACTATACCAATATAAGGAAACGATTTTTGCCTATAGTCCTCACATAATATCCTTAACACTTCTCAGCTTATTTGACATTTCCAGACTGCTTACAATCATTTTCTAACTTTAAATTCAATCATCACCAACAACTATCAATCAAGAGATGAGAAACATATAAGAAACTCCGTCAAAACATTTCCCTCCATATAGGTCAAGACCATAATTTTATCTCCTGATTATCAAAGTTTCGCTCTTATACTATCATCCGTTTTCCTCAATTATACATTCACATATTACACTTGGTTCCTTTCATTACCATTATATCACTATACTGTGATCACTTCCTATTTTATACAACAATATCATCTATACTGCCTCATTCAAATATAAACATATACCTCATCTTCGTTCGCTGTCATCCAAACAATGCTCTTATATCTATTCTTTCCAACTTACTTCCCTAATATTTTCTAAATCATTCCATTGCGGCCTAAAGCAAAATTCCAAATGATTAACATTAGGCCAAGGAACCATAACTTTCAAACACCTTTTCTATTAACCAGAACCGACTAAACCAAGCTGCTCTGATACCACAAAATGTAACACCCTTACTGAACAGTTTGACTGAACATGATATAACCTGAAATTTTTTTTTTCTTTTTTCCAAGGACCATTGGTCAGATACTGGTCATTGACCCTTTGAGGAACAATGCACTGAATGACAATTCCAAAATCAGCAAGATTTTTCTTTTGAATCTTAACTATCCCATCGACCCAGGCTGGACTAATAAGAAATACTTATAAAGTAAGTAAACCGATAAAGCTATAATTGTCCAAGTGACTGAATACCAAATAAAAAATTCGACAATATAACGCCTTAAAACTTATCTAACCCACCTGTAAATCAAACAATTTCTCAGCCCTTCAAGGGCACCACAAAGCATAAATAATTTTCCACATACATCTCATACATTCATTCTCATTATTAATCATATTTCCTAAAACAAATCAATATTACATATTACATTTTAAAACTATTCTAATACTCCAAAATAAAGAACAATTTACATTAAAAGTTCCTTGTTACATATATACACCTCAAAGGTGATCAGTCCACACTAGATCCCCTCTTCTGATGGAGAACCGAAGCAGCTGTCCAACTAAGGACACACCTATCCTGATACCTACACGGATAGTAAAACCCGTGCTAAGCTATAAAGCTTAGTGGGGAACAAAATAATTTAAAGATACTCTTTACAACACAGTACATAACCTCAATTATAAAAATATAAAGTTTAATAATATTGTCGTTAATACCTCTAATTACCTTGGATCCAAGCTTTTACATTTAGCAATAAGCACAAACATAAAAGAACATCATTAATTGTTACGACAGAAAACGTTTAGCATAATTCTTACATATCTATATATATACATCAGTAAATATAGTTGATAAATGCAAGTTTATCTATGTTTTTAGTGTGTTTTTACTATATTTTTAGGATAGTTTTGTGTTAATTTAGTTGTTTTAGTAGTTGGTTTCTTTAATTGATGTTTTAATTATCTAATTAAGTATTTTTGATGTTTTTAGGACTTAATTGAAAGAATGAAGGAAGTTGAAGGATTTGATGGGAAGTTTGCCTTTTGGGATGCATGATTAACTCACGATTTTGGCAGTAGCTTAACACTCCGTGGAGTGTAAATCCACTCCGTGGAGTGTCAAGACACTCTGCCGAGTGATAGAAGGAAGGAATTGCTTTGCTCTGCCGAGTAGAACCACCTTGCTCTACCGAGTGAAGATCAAGTACTTGCCTTGCTCTGCCGAGTGAATGAAAGGGGAAACTTCTTGCTCCACCGAGTGAAGTGCTTGCTCCACCGAGTGTGTAGGTTCTCCAAGGCACGCAGACTTTCCAAAACTCTTAAATAAGAAGTTTTGTTTTGGGAATGAAAAAGGAAGTAGGGTTAGGGTTAAACTCTTCCTTACATAATATAAAAGGGGCATTTTGAGACTCTTACGGGGGACGGCGGCTTGGTTTTATTATTTTTCCTGAGTTCTTGAGTTTTATTTTCTTCTTTTATCTTTTACAATGTTTTTGATGGAGAACATGAGCGGCTAAGTTTCTAATTCCGATTCAAGGGTGATTCGATTCCAATTGTAATTTTGTGAGGCTTCGAACTCAACAAGGATTTCTTCAATCTAAGTAATTCTATTTCCTTGTTCTTAATTTCTATGAATTATTTGTATTGATTAACTTGACGCCTTAATTCAATATGAATTTTTCAATTGCTATCCATGAGTTTGTGATCCGTAATTGTCATGAATGATTGATTCTAGTAGCAAAGAATTGGCTTATGTGTGTGTGAATTCGGCTTTCCGATTTACATAGCTTGCATAATAAATTCTAGGGAAATAAGATGCAAAATTAATTGACTTGTAGCTATCTCAATCGATTAATCTTTGTCTTAGTCATTCGCATTAACTCTTAATGCTATCATTGAAATAATATGGAACGCTATCGTGCCCAGTTAAATCAATGGTAAGATTTGATTTTAAATGCTTTGTTTGAGTCAATTACATTAGGAGAATTATTGCTTTCTACGGCTTTTCCGATTAAGTAGACTAAGTTCTTGGATTGAGAAATTAATCTTTAAGCCTATGATCAAAGTTACAATTGGATGAGATTTACGCCTTTGAATTGGAAGTTTGGTAAGATTGATTTTCATTTAATTCAATATTTTTGCTTTCTGTTAATTTCTTATTAATTTACTTTTAGTTTTAATCCAAAGATTCAAAACCCCCCATTTACTTTATACTTTTGTTTTAACATTGAGAAATTAATCATCATAGTTCTCTTGGGATTCGACCTGGTTCCACTATTTCTACAAGTTAGTTTAGGTGAATCAGTATTTATTTTTGGAGGGCGTCGACAACCCGACCAATAGTATGCAATATAATTTCATTTTCATGTAATCATTAAAACAATCTTAGTCAGGTTCATTATATATTACATGCCCACATCATATCACATATTATGCACTTGACCTATAACAGAATTGTATACATACTCATATATATATATAAACAAATATAACCAATTAAGAAATTAGCTTATGATTTTTAGAAGCTATATAATTGAAGACAAATTCCTCGTGTACTATACGTACTCATAATATACAGATACATAATATAGATATATCGAATTATTGATTCACATGCTTATCAATATTATAACTTTGCAATTTAATATCCATTTGATGTACTTCTTATACATTTTAGTTCTGAACTATAACATTTCTTATATTTTATACTTTTTAACTTATTTTTATATTAATGCCCCTAGAACAGTACCGACAGAAATACTCAGACTGGATATACGGGATGTGGACCCCATGGGCCACAACAGAATGAGAAATGACCTCCAGAATCATTTCTCATATAACATATGAACAGATGACAGTACGTATAATATATGTACTATGGAGATCAACGATCCAACCATAGTAAAGCAAGTCGCCATGACTTGCACCACGGTATAGAATCCCTATGGCTAGCCAATTATATCCTGAGCTAGTTTTTACTGCCAGACTATTTCTAAGGTCGCAAAAGATCACTTACTTTCAGTACATTTATCAACTTTATCATCAATTCAATTCAGATAATACAGTTATTCAGAACATTCAATATTTTTGTACAATTTGTGAACCATCATTCACTTAAGTCAGGAATTATTTCACAATTAAAACATTTTTCAGTCATCAGAGAAGTCTATTTTATACATAATCTTTCACTTTACTTTAAACAATCTAATAATCATATGTGAACAATACTTGTACTAGTCATGATAGTTCATTTCTGACTATATTTGAACTATTGATGCGAGAATCAACTTATAAACACAATCACTATAAAAAAACATACCTGTATAGTTCTTCAGAATCATTTCCATTGTTCCACTGTACTTAATTTAATAATTAAACATTCATACTCTAATACGATATTTGATACATGCACTCAATGCATCATTCTTAATAAAAATGTCTGTATATGTATCTACATTTCATAACAGACTTATAAATGGAACTATATGATCTTAAATAGTCATATACTAAAACAATCATCGTAATACACACATCATATATAGTCATGCCCTTTCTAACAAGTAATATAGAATTATCCATATATTAAGATTGCATACATATATATAAGTAATGATCGTCATATTTGTTCAAGTATAGGCCTTATACTAGACTATAAACCCATTCTTATACACATATACTTATACTGGTCTTGTATGTTTAAATACTGGAATATAATGCTCACCGGTTTACGATCACCTCAACCAAATGTATTAATCTTCACTTAATTTATATTTTATTTCCTTAATCCACTTTTAACACCTATTAGATTAAAGAGAATCAATTATATGTTCTTTAACAACACCTAAGGTAATTCTTGGACAAACTAATAGGCTAGTATAAACGCTACTCCTTATAACTAAAGATACTAAGTTCTCTAAAACATCAATTGAGAGCACTTAACATATTCAAGTCAAGTTTACATAAGCTTTATGGCTCATTTTACATTTAACAATCTAATAAATTACATGTATGTTATTCATCATTTATAAAATTATCAATTCACTTCCATGCTACATATTATAATGGCTTAACCTGTTAATCTCTGCCTATATATATATATATATATATATATATATATATTCTCTATGATCTATAAAGTCTCTGAAACTTCCAGATGATTCTGACATTACAAACAAATCATAAGTGGTTCATATAATATAACCGTACATCCATATATATATAGACCAGTTCATTTCAACAATTAAGAGTTATATCAAAACTCCTGCTTTACAATGAACTTACTTTTGCAATTACATTATAGTTAACAATGGTGTTCAATATCTAATTCGTATAAATCTCAGAAAAGTATGTACTCATATCTATGATGAGAATTACCTTCAAATATATTTATTAGATGCCTATTTATCTTGTGAAATAGATACTTTAAACTTCCCTATAAGCATAATAAATCAATGATTATACATACTGTATCACGCAATTGTCAAAACTTATAGAAAGACCAAATAAAATCCTTACATAGTTATAATACAACTTCACAGTTGATTACTCTTAACTTACTATATTCCCACATCATATTATACTCACCATTTCAATTAAACTTAGTTCCTGTATTCTATCAATTCATACACACAGAGACAACATTTATATCAAGTCATATTCAATATTATCTATATGCCTTAAATCAAACTGTCGTATACATAACATTTCCTCAAAATATTATTATTTGGCATAAACTCTCCAACAAACATCTATACATGTATTAAAAACTAAATTATGCATCATGCATAAAATTTAAGAGAATTCCCTGAGCAAGTTTAGTTCCCATACCGAAAAATCGAAGCCCAGAATGCCCTCTCCATTCTGCCTCACCGGAGAGCTACCAAAGCCATCCACCGAAAGATCAAGCCGCTGGCGACAGTCCGGCGACACTCACGCGCCCCAACACCGTCGCACTTGGTTGGGATCTAAGCTGGAAGATCCTGCTTCGCCGGAGGCCGATCTACCTACTGCCGGCGAGTGAGGAGAAACGAAAGGCACGAGGAAGACCGCCTCATCACAGGGAGTTCACCGACGCCACTCATGCCATCAGCCGCTGTCACCGATCGCCGGAAGGAGGAGAAATGAGTTCGGTAAGAGAGAGAGAAAATCGGGCAAAAATAACGCCATAGGTGGAGGTAGACGCCGGTGATGGAGAAGAAATGGCAAGTAAGCTGCCGCCGACGGGAGTGGCCGGCGAAATACCGATCGGCGCTTTCTCTCTCTCTCTCTCCTTCCTTTCCTTGTTCTTCTCCTTCCCCGATCCTCTTCTTTTTTTTTCGTTTTTCTTTTTCTCTTTTTTTATACTAATAATAATAATAATAAGAATTATAATTACCCCCATTTATTTTCCTTTTTAATTATTGACCCAAACCTTTAATCAAATCACAAAAATGTCTAATATATATATATACCTATATACACATATATACTTTAGTCTTACTCAAACATAAATTTACACATTTAATCAATTTAAATTAAAAATTAATACCATGAATCATGACATTTCAACTAGGATCATTTTTGGGACATTACAATAAGGGTGTTACATATTATATTTTTATTTTTGTAATTATCATATTATATTAAATAAACCATAATGTAAAGAACGATGCAGTTAACAATGTAATGTATCTAGTAACCTTATTTATATAGTTTCTCACTGCATAATAGTATATGTACATGTACAGACAGTATTAACCAACAAAACAACAGTGAAAATAGTTTATCCTATGTAAGATAATGTATAAGATGATAGATAACAATAGGGTTTAGTGAAGTCCTTACAAGAATAATCTAGGTTAGCTATGTGCTTCTCCTTCATTGGTCCATTTGTCAACTCTTAAAAAATTACCCTTAGCTCTTTTTTTTTTCCTTTAATTTCTCATTTTCTCCTCAAAACACTTCCTTTTTTTCACTTAAATCCACTCATCATGTCTTTCTAATTGTGCATGTGTATGTTTTAAAGTGAAATTACCATAATGCCTTTATCTTTTAAAATAATTCCCTCTAGGTCCTTCATACTCTTCAAACACTTATCTCTTTATATCACATTCATCATACATCCTAGACATACGCGATCACAACTAAGGTATGAATTGGGACCTCACACACTTCATCTCACCAACTTGTGCAGATTTCACCACCTGACCAGTACCACCTACACAATTGGCAATTCAACAATCACAACAAAATTAAACAAAATATGAAAAATGAATCACAAATACATAGTTAAGCTCACCCTGATATTGAATTTCTTTCTAATTTGAGAGCGAAAGAAGCTAAAAAATATTCCAATTGAAATGATAAAACCACCAGCCAAATAAAGAAAGCATTATCGTTTTGTGAAAATGAAGGCAATGAAGTTAAGAAAGGCAATAAGAGCAATAATGTAATATATAGTTCCCTGCAAAATCACACTAACACTTTTTAGGTTTCTCTTAAAACACCAAAATTGCACAAACATAAGACAATTGCAAAATTTACCTAAATAAAACAAGACATAAAGCTAGCTCGTCTCATTTTCTTCCCAAATCTTTGGCATGGACAGTCGCAACCCCAATGATACTTTTATGCTTAATCATCATAAAGTTCAAATATTTACTCTTAAAAGAAATTCCATTATTGAAGCAATGAAAGAGAAACAAGTTCACTTAAATCCTAGACAATTTATATCAAAAGAAAAGTATATATCAGCAAATTTAAAATAAAAACAACTTAAAGTTGCCATCACCAGCAGCTAAAGAGGGCATTTTTTGGAAGCAAAGAAAAATTACCCAGAACCAAAAAAATAAAGAGAAAGGAAGAGAAAGTACCAAAGAGATTTAATGATGATGAGATGGTCATCAAAGGAATCGAGAATCTCACCTTCCAAAATCCTAAAAGCACCTCCTAGTTCTCCTCCATTACCAAAATTAGCATCAAAATCGTCACTGTCAAGTTTTCGCCATTTCCCTCGAGTCTGCAACGCCACCATGGAACACAAGTCAAAATCCGAGGAAGAGAAAGGACAAGTCGAATGTTGAAGGCCAATTTCAGATCTCTACTTAAGGACCTTCGAGGGAGAGAGCACAAATCTCCAAGTTAATTAGAACCGAAATTGAATATTCACATCTCCATCCATGCACACCAATCAACAAATCAAACTAAAAAGGAATCACCTACAATAGAGAAAGAACAAAAGATCGTAGGAGAAGGAGAAATATGCTGATAACGGTGGAATGAGAAGGGCAGTTTTTATTTAAGTAAAAAAAGTTGTATTTTTTAAAACAAAAAGTTAAAAGATTTAGAAAAAATTAGAGAAGAGGGTTGTATTTTTTGAAAAAAAAAAATCTGACATTTGGAGTAATTTTCTCTTATTTAAATAACACAATTGCACATGTTAAAAACAAAAGCAAAAGCAGCAGCAATAATAATAATAATAATAATAATAATGTTGTTGTTGTTGTCCGAACAAATTTAAAATTAATACAAAACATGTGCAAATTATCCACATGTTCAAATCTAAAGTTCAAACAAAAATGTAATACAATAATTCACGGTCCAAATATTACATAAACAGGCTTAAATTTAATTGTGCAATTCAAATTCAAAATTCAACAACAAACAACAATTTCCAATCCAAAAAGCTCGAGCTATATGTATTAGATTTGCACACATAGTATTATTGAAAATGTTAATTACGCCAAACAATGCATATAAATATCAATGAATGAATCAATTAAAGGAGTAAAAAAAATTTACAATATCCCCTAATTCCGAAGTCATTTTCTGTTTACAAATGAATAATAAATCATCACTTTTATTGACTACAACAACTTGTAAAAATATATAAAATGCAGATTGTAAAATTTTAGGACTTACTTATCTCAATTTGTCAAAAATTATCATTTTTCAATGATTTATTAAGATAAAAATATATGCAATCCAATTGTGTGCACAAATAATTAACTGACTAAGCAATTTTAGGATTCAATAAACTTTTAATAAAGTATATTTTTTATTGGAAGAAGTTTACCCTCTATAATAAGCCAACTTGACTCGAACTGAATAATATAAATAATTATAAAATATATATATATATGTTCTTCGGCTGATGCTAAATGTAAATTCAGAAGCTGCAATAAAAATCAGCATAGTCAACACATCTTTAGTCAACCTGGTAATAAGAGGAAATCTAGGACTATTTAATTTCCACCATTTTAAACATCAAACTTTTATGCGTTCACCTCAATAAATCCCTTCAAATAGTACCTCTCAACATTAATCTCACTTGTTTTCCCACCCAATTGCTCAATTGTGTGCTTTTTGTTTCTCATTTTCAACAAATTTTCTCACTTTCACAGCTAGATCACAGAACACAAATCACCTTTAGGATCAACTTCACTTGCTTCTATAGGTACTATACAACATACCCTTTGTATTCCTTATATAAAGAATGCAACATTTCTTTAATTTGCTTTCCAATTCTTTCACCAATTTTCTCTCCATACATCTTAGTGATTGGAAATTGGATCCAACCAAAATTTGGTCCGGGAATCAAGAATAGCAGCAACAATTATAAAATAAGACTACATTATCAAACCTCTTAAAAACTACCTCAAACTTTTGGATTATTTCCAATATTAAATAGGTGAAGTTCCACTTGATGAAAACATCAAGAGAAAGCAATTGCTTGCTTTGAGCTTTTGTAGTTTCCCAAAATTCTTTAAATTTTTTCATTCCAAGAGGGATTCCTAACAAACGGAACTCTCTCTAACTCTCTTCACTAAAAACCTTGTTTCTATCAACAACAATTAAATTAATGACATGAACAACACATCCAACATGCAAGCATTTGCTTTTTAAAATACTAAAATCTCAATCATTTAATTGCTATTTCACACCTCGCACAACATCATTGGAGCTTGAATTGTCCATAATAATAATTAACACCCTATTAATTTCCCACTCTTTCAAACAATTTTCAATTTCAAGTATAATATTTTTGTCCTTTTGACTGGAAATTGGATAAAACTCTAATTTTTTTTATGTAATCTTCAATCATCATCAATATAATGAGCTGTTAAATACATGTATTTTTTTTTTTTTTGTATAGAAGTCTAACTATGGTAGTTAGATAAAGCCTTCTTTTTTTTTCCTAGAATTCAAGAACTTAAAATTCTTCTTTTCATCGATGTACAGCTCAAAACAAACTCTGTACACTATCCACCTAGATTTCAAAGGCAGTTCATCAGCTCAGCCAAACAATGCCAGACACTATCAGTTCATCTTAGGTTAAAACTTGTAGGCAATACTAGATAATTATTATGGTGATAAATGATAATAATTAGAAAAACATATATACCGTGTGGCCAAGATGCTTGCGATAACACCACTGTGCTCCTAGCATTCCCATCCAAGGAACAACAAATTCAAAGGATCTCCTATATCAATAAAAGATTGGAACAACTAAGACTTCTCTTTAAAATTGATTACGAAGGTCACTTTTGCACAAAGAAATCTACTCCGTCAGCATACATTAGCTAAGGCAATTCGTGCTTATGCGCATGGAGACCCATGCAGATTACACCAGAGAAAATAATAGTTCTAAACAAAAAAATGGGCTGCAAACGCATTTGCATCCCGATATTACAAACAAATATCTGGGGACATTACAAACAAATATCTGGGGTCAGAATCCAGCTGATCCGATTTCTTTCTGCATTCTATTTCTAACTTCCCTAAAAAGAAAAAACTACTAAAGAAATTACTACAGCAGAAGACCAGAACTTTCTCCGAGGAGAGAAATAAAAAAACTCACATTTGAACCTGACTATGCAATTGCAATCTACCAAACCACCAGGATCCACAGCTAAATACATTGTGTACCCTACAAGGCCTTGCATATTTACAGGCATGCAATGTCAGCATGTGATGAATATCAATCTTTACTGTTCCCATCAAACTGCCTAATTTGATAATGTGCACCTATCTCCGTTAAGCTCGGATCATCTGCATATATGTACACAACTTATTAGTTTAAAATCTCAAAATTTTAACTGTCATAATGTAAAGCAAAAGACACAAAAGAATCATTATGTCTCTCTAGGTTTATGTTCATTCTAAATGATCATGTCAAAATAGCAAATAGGAATTCCCTGATCTCTAGTTTAAGATTTTGTCAAGCAACAAATTTCAGAATTGCATACCGAAAACCAAACCAAACAGAAGATAAAAGGCCTAAAGTCAGTGATCACTAGCATACATTATAAGATCAGGCATCAAAAAGAGGGAACTGAGGGAGAAGTGAGAGAAAATCAAAGGCCCACACTCAGGTCAAAGAAATATTTTGATTCCAACCTAGATACAAGACATTTTTCAGAAATATTCTAGAAGCAAGCACAAACTCATCAAAACTCCGAATCCTACCAGACCCACCTCCCAATTTTTATTTCAGATGCAACTTGAATAAATTATCATTTCCTATTTAGAAAACCACACTGACCATAGTGGAATCCCATAGCTGATTTTCCCAACACCATACATAAATTATAAATATCATCAAAAAGATATAGGAATGGGCTTTACCATCTTGGGTGGGGTCCTCCCTTTCAGTGTTTTGACTGCTGCTTCAGCAAATGCTTGTGCTGCTTCCGCATCAGCTTCTGCAGCCTCCGCATCCCTTGCAGCCTCTTCTGCTTCTGCTATAGCAGCTTCTGCTTCTGCAACTGCTTGAGCAGCAGCTGCTGCTGCCTCTTGTGCAGTCATTGTTCTCATCTTGGCAAGATCCAAATCAATCTGAGACTTTGAAGGCATATTGAAGTCATCCCTTTCAACTTTCGGAGATATTCTGTGTCTTCCCTCCACGAATAACATGGAAGAATTTCTTCTCCTATCAGCAAACACTAAAGAAGGTGCAATCCTATACTTACGTTTAACCTGCAGAAGAAGACATTCAAAATGGAGAAATATACAAATAACTATTATTTAGAGAAGAAAGCCAGATCAACCAAAGACCATATAAGTTCAGAGCAGATGAACGTGAGAAAACCACCAATTCCCTGCTTGGAAATCCAAAATTTGTAAAATCAAACCAATGTTGAATTTTCTGGTTAGATTCATCATTCATATCACACCAATCAAATATCCAGATATGGAAGTATTAGGAGTAGATAATGGTAGAACTAGCATCAGGGAGGGCAAAATAAACTTACAATCCTCCAAACAAACAAGTTTGATGCATGGCAGTGTCCAGAAGCTATAATAGATCAAAAAATGTATTGTAAAAGCATATATCATTCCATGTTTCCAACAACATTCAATTCCAGAAATTAAGCCCCTTCCAGTTTGGTATGAAAGTTTCGTGCAACTCAAGTTTCATTAATGCTACAAAGCTAGCCCCAGATGCTCAAATGGGATATAAATTATAATTAAGTACAAGGTGAATGCTAATAAACACACAGTAGCAGACAGAGAGCATAAACATTCTGCATCACTCAGGATAAAATTAAGAGGGCATAAGACTATGACCTACAACTAACAGAAAACTGTAATTTCTTCCAGTATGTCAAAATAATTATCAACCTTCGAACTGCAGATGTGCCCCAGTACTTCATAATCCAAGAATTACATAATTGAAGTCACTAAGTGATCTTTTTTCTTTCTACACTTCATACCAAAAAAAGGAGACAAATAGTTCGGTATTAATTGAAATGGCAAAAAGATATTAAAAAAATCAGATACTGTTCAGTTGCATGTAGATTCAGATCATAAAGTGAAGATGAACCCATGATATACCCATAGATTATCATAACACAAAGACACAGATCATAATTACCTTAATCAACTTGCCATTTGAAGTCAAATACTTCAATTTTGCTGACAAGATCCTTTTAAAGTCATGAGGTGGCCAATATTGTTCCTATAAAATAAACAGAGAAGTCAGCTAAAATAAATGCTAAATTCACTAATTTAGATATAAAGAAGCACATAATGTCTGCAGGAAATATAATGCACAATATGGGAAAACAGTAGTAAAAGCCATAGATGGACAGAAAAGGAATAGCAGGCAGTCTTGTGTAACTATTTCCTACAATCCAACTTGTTTGCATTACATGTCCTGGGGGCAAGGAAGCAGCAACAAGTTGAAATTCACAACAATGCAAATAGATGACTACCTCTATGTATACAGCAATAGCTGTCTTATTTGAACCGCCAGGCTCCTTCAAGGTAGTTATAGCTTCCACTATAAGATTATCTAGCCTACAAGGAAAAGACAAAAAAGCAAGATTTATAAAACACAAACAGAAAAATATGTTCAAACATAACCAGCCTACCATATACAATCCATCAAGGCTGGTGTCATGCACAATTTTGAAAAAATTCAAACTCGCAAAAAATTTGTAACAAGAAAAATAATTTATGTTTGATTTCATATGCAATAAACAGTGATACACTACAACATGTGATGGTAGATGTGCAACTAATAATCAGTGAATGAACTGCCCAATAAAGCGCCTGCTTTTCTCAACCTACACATTGTTGTATTAATTATTTCCATTACATGAAGCAATCTCTAGTTTGATGCTTATATTAACCGTAGTGTATATGACATACAATACCCTGTTAAATTATAAAGAAGGTATCTATTAATAATACATCGGTCATGAGAAATAATGATACCTAATAACACGTCATAGACCTCCAAACTCATGGTAGCAATGATTCCAATGGTTGCTAACAATTTAACCACTATTCTATGTTACTATTTGCACATTTAAAAAAAAAAAACTTCTTGGTTTTTCAAAATTCATGTAAAATTCAAAAGCCAACTGCAAAGCAATGTTATAAAGCTCCAAGTTGCTTTTCATATATGTGTTTTAGGAATAAGGAGATGCTAGCACTACATCATAAGGAATTTCAACTCCTCCTTCCAGGTCCAGATGATGTAAAAACAATACTATAACTAAGTAACTAAATCCATATGTAGATTGCCAAAAATACAAAAATCATAACAAAGAAGTTAAAGCATCTTAAATAAGTTTCTTCTCAGAATAATGTGATGTATTTTTCTGAAATATATAGAAAATTCTCTCAGGAAATGTTGATAGAAATGTATCTACTAGTAAATCATTACTTCAGATTGACTCAAAAGATCAAAATGATTTAGCAGAAAAATAGAGTTTCCAAGAAAAACGAGTGAAAACAAAAGATTTATGAGATCAATTCATGGTGTCTAACAATGAAGTCCTTGTCTCAAAGTGCATGTTACTAAGGGTTCAAAGGCCTAGCCCTCTCATGCCAAAAAACCAAAGCCCCTCGCCTCAATACTTCATTGCATGTGCAAGGACAAATTACCTACATGTATTACTCAACTATAGGGCTCAAAGCCTGATACAAGATCCATGAAAAAAGTTCCCTAGACATTATAACTTATAAGTGCTGTTTTTTGCATTCATGCAAAGTAAACAGATATTCAATACCATAAATTCAGGTAAAGGGGTATCAATAACATGATTAAAAATTCAAATTTTTGGTACTGATCAGCCTCCATATTGAAGTTAAATTGATGAATCATATTAAGAGTATAAGGAGGAAATATGGATATCCCATTACACCATAAAACAAAAACTCAAATGATTTGCAAAACATGCAATATTAAGTCCAGAAAGACTTTCCCAACCTCACAGTACTTCTCTTGGAACCAGCAGTCTGAATTGTAAGATTGGGAACCACAGCAGGCTTAGCATCTGAAAAATCCTCATCGCTGTGCCCAGCAGCATTGGGAGCTGAAGAAGTTTCTTCATGTTTAGGGGCATGGTGCACCCTTTTAACTGCTAACTTAGACTTCTCCCGGGATCCCCATCCGTTTGCCATTACACTCATATTTCTCCATTTATCCTAATCGATGAAAAAGCATTTGCATCAACCATTGCACATATAAAAATAGCTACACATGCCAAACTAACGCTCAGTTATTCGAGGAAAATCAGATATTCTTCTAGGACGCTAACCTTGAGATCCACATTTGAACGCAAATACAAGACACCACTAAATTCAGGGTCCTTAAGTATTGTTCGCCATTTCCCTGCCCCATGTTTAATAACTCCAGCTTTTAAAGCTGCTTCTTCTTCTGCTGTCCATTTCTGCTTAGGTGCGCCCATCTAAGAGTAGCAGAGAACAATCTCTTCAAAAGGATCCAATTTGCAGGGACCTACAGCATCCTATTCGCACATGCAAACCAAAAATTCAAACAATATGATGCCAACAGATTAATATAACCAAAACCCAGAAGAACAAATTACTCGACGCTGAAATTAATTATCAATGACAATAATTATCAAAATGAGCAACCAAATTATGAATTCCTACTTTGAATTTGGGCGAATTAACATAAATTCAAATAAACAAAAACATACCCTAGCAAACCAAAGGGGAAAATTACGAATCTGACGACGTAAATCGGCTTAACAATCAATTTCCATGTATATCCAGCAAACCCTAATCAAAGGGTCTATTATTTATCGCAATTATAAAATGAAGATCCAAACCACAAATTCACAAATTGAAAAGAAAATTACCAGAGAGATGCTGATGATTATAGAGAGAGAAAGTGGCGCTTTTTTCTTAGCTTAATCAATTAATAATTTTTTTAGTTAAGAATTTAGAATGAAACGGAGACTAGGAGGGAGAGTTTTGTCCGGCCGGTAGAACAGGACTAATTTGGGGTTTTATTTTCCTTTAAAATTATGCAATAATAACCATAATAATCATAATAATAACAATAGTAGCAAAAATAATCACAAAGGCCGAGTATGGATCGATAATCGATTCATAAATAAAAAAACTAATCAATTTATTGATATCTATTTTTTAAAATTATTATCATTAATAAAATTTATTATATTCTGTTAATTAATTTTTTATTGTTAACCATTAAAATTTATAACATAAAATAAACTAGATAAATTTCAATTCACTTTTAAATATGTAAAGTAATTTAAAATAAAAATCACATAATAAACATAATTTATTAGTCAAAATTCATATTCAACAAATTAATAGCTAATATTATAAAATGAATTTGATATTTATTAAAAATTATCATTCTTGATTGTAGGTAAAATAAAATTTTGAATAATATTAAATATTAATACATAAATCCTAAAATATAAGAAAATATAATTAAATACTATTATATATAATAAAAAAATAATATATATAAAAATTAGTATGTTACTACATATAAATATTGCTATATAATTAAAAAATGACGTAATATAAATTTAATTTAAAGTATTATATAAATTTTATAGAAAAATATAAAAAATTAAGGTATAAAAATATATTTTAAAGTATTATTTTATGTAAATTTCAGAAAGAAATAAAAAATAAATTTAAAATATAAATATATATATATAAATCGGTTAACCGTGGACTAACGGTTAATCAATACTCAAAAATCGAAAAAGAAATAAAAAAATATAAAAATATAGTCGTAACTGAGTCAATCGAATTAGTTAATCAAAAAAATCGATTCGATTTCGAAGTAATTTTACGGTTAATCATATTTTCGATTTTTTTTCACATCTCTGGTCTTGATTTTTCCTTATGATTTTAAATTTAAGGTTATCAGATCCTAATTGAATATAAAATTTAAAAAATATAGAAAATAATGTTTAATCAAATATAAAATTAGAAAAAATAGAAAGTCATGTTTAATCGGAATTAAATCGAAGCCGAATTGAAATTACAAAAATTAATATATTCTATTTAACAAAATTTTAAATGATAATTTTCATAAAAAAAAAGAGTCTTTCACATTAGAGGGTGAGTATTTAAGGGTGTGCAAAAATCAAACCGACCCATTCAATTTGATCCAAATTGACGCATTCGGGTGGGGATCAGATCGATTACGGATATTATGCAAAATTCGGGTCGAGTGAAAACCCTCTAAACCTGATCCGACCGAATAACCCAAATAATTTAATATATAAATAAAAAAATCATAATTTCTCTACACATATTAATTAATATATAATATATATCAATATAATTTTGAGATTGTTAGTTTGTTGTATTTTTTATGGTGTTTAATATTATTTATTTGTATTAATTTAGGATTTTGATTTAAATATGTAAATCAAAAAAATAAATTTGGATCAATTGGATGGATTGATTCGGGATCCGAAAAATATCGGGTTAATCGAGGTAGGAATTCGATATTTATATACGGTAGGGTCGTATAAGAAAAATATATAAAAATTGAATTTCGAAATCAGGTCGGGTTCATCCAAACCCCGATCGATGTACAGCCCTAGTAAGTATAGATCTGTTAATTGATCAATGAGCAAAAAAAAATTAATCAGTTTATTAATATTATTTTTTTAAAAGTATTAATCATTAATCAGTCGATTACATTCAGTTAACTAGTCAATTGATTTCTATATTTTTTATTTAGTTAACCAATATTTTTCGGTTCACCATTAAATTTTATAACATAAAATTATAAAAAAATAGAGAAATTTTAATTCAATTTTAAATATATAAAATAATTTAAAATAAAAATCACAAAATAAACTTAATTTATTAGTCAAAAATTAATATTCAATAAATTAATAGCTAATATTATAAAATAGATTTGAATTTGTTATAAATTAACATACTTGATTTTGAATCAAATAAAATTTTGAATAATATTACATGTTAAAACATAAATTTTAAAATGTACGGAAATATAATTAAATTATGTTATATATAATAAAAAATAATATATATAAAAGTTAATCAACTATTATATATAAATATTACTATATAATTAAAAAAATAATATAATATAAATGTAATTTAAAGTATTATGTAAATTTTATAGAAAAATATAAAAAAATTAAGGTATAAATATATTTTAAAGTATTTTTTATATAAATTTTACGGAGAAATAGAAAAAAAATAAAGAATAATATATATATATATATATGAATTGATTAATCGAAAAAATTGATTCGATTTCATATCATTTTGCAGATAACCATATTTTTGGGTTTTTCACCTCTTGTTCACATACTAATTTCCATCATAATAATATAATAATTAATATAATAATCATTGAATTTTTTTTGCATTATTTTACACATTATATGGAAAGAGAAAATGTATTAAAAAATTATATTGATCACCAAATTTATGACGAATAATAACTATATATATATATATATATATATTAAAAACCAGTAATGTAAATTTAGGGTTGAGCAAAAAAAAATCGAAATTTTGGTTAAACCAATTTTAAGTTAACTGAATTAAAATTTTAGATTTATGATTTTTACATTTAAAAATCGACGGTTAACCGATTTGAAATTAAAATCGAATATATATATTATGAATTATATTTTAAATTTTATATTTATATTTTTTAATATTTGTGTAATTTATAAATATTATGATATATAATTTTGTAAAATATTATTAAAATATATATTTTTAGTAAATAAATATTAAAATTATATGCATAATTAACGTTCTGTTGTTAATTTTATATTAAATATATTTAACTTTTATAATTAATTATGAAAATTTTATTGTTATTTTGATTATTTTAATGAATATTGTATTTAATTTGTATTTTTCATTTCTAAAGCATTTTAACTATTAAAAATAATATTATAAATTGTATAATTTATTAAATTTATATATTAAATTTTTTAGTAGTTAACCGATAACCAATCTAAAAAATCGAATTAAAAATCGAAATCGATATAGATGTTATTCGATATTAATAGACTAATTTAAAAAAATTATTAATGGACCGATTAACCGGTCCATGCTCACCCCCATGTAAAATCGTCTAGAAATCAATCTACAATTAAAACAGAGTTTCTAGAATCAGTAAAATTTAGACAAAATTCACCCTGACATAATCCAACTTTTAAAATTTTTTATATTAAATTTTTGTAAAAAAAAAAACCTGTCTAATTAAATTCATAAGCTACTGCAGTCAGCAACGCCAAAGTTATTAGATCACAATCCGTTGACAAGTCCCGTTAAAGGTGCATCCGGTTAATTAAAATGCAGTGATAGAATCAGTAAAATTTAGACAAAATTCACTCCGAAATAATCCAACTTTTAAAATTTTTTATATTAAATTTTTTTAGAAAAAAAACATGTCTAATTAAATTCATAAACTACTGCAGTCAGCAACACCAAGTTATCAGATCACAATCCGTTGACAAGTCCCGTTACATGTGCATCCAGTTAATTAAAATGCAGTGATATATATATATATATATACAGTGCGTATAAATTTAGACAATTAAAATAAAATTTTGATTTAACGGTTGAAATGTGAGGATATTATATATATTACCAACATAATTAATTTTTAAAATTAAGATCAAGTGCAATAATATTCAAAGTGTTAGCAAATCTGCACTATTAAATCAAGATTTACTCTTTTTCCGATAGTTGGGTATAATTAATATTCTTTCATATTTACGTGTTTGAATTTGCAATTATTATAAAATAAAAAAGTGAATTTTACATCCCTCTCTAGATATATTCAAATTGGGTCGGTGCTTCAACGCTTAATTATATTGACCCACTTCTTACAAGATTTTTAATACGTGAAAATAGAAGCAACTTCTATAGTTGATTTTAACGTAGATGAAGCTTTAGGATAAATAAATACTAAAAATTTCTTGCTGTTACATAAAATTTTTTTGTAATAATTTGAAATCAAATAATACTATTATTATTCATTCAAGTGCATGAAGAGTGAAGATAAAAAATAAAAGTGCACATAAATTGGTCATTTATTTTTTAAATTTAGTTCATTGATATCAATTTTTAAAAGTTAAAATTTAAATTCAATCCACTAATAACCGATTAACCGCTAAATACAGTCAATTAGCCATTGAAAAATTAAACATATACAATTACCTTATATTTCATAAAAAAAACATACATTCATAAAATTGAATATAAATTCTAAAAGTTTTAACTATAAAATAATAAAAAAAATACAAATCATTAAAATTTAATATTAATACAATAAAAAAAATTACATAAACACTCTACAAAATAATAATAAAAAATAATTCTACTTTAATTTATCACTCATCAATATTAGAATAAATTCTACTCGTATTTATATAGAGTAAAATTGTAATAATTAATGTAATGGCCTCAACAATGGGTTAGCCGCAAACAATATTTTCTGATGATAAATAGTATTTTCTGGGCTAAAAAGTACATCCGAAAGTGAAAAATATTTTATTGAACTAGCGGAAAGTATTGGTCATGGTGAGTCTAGGGTTGAAATTTGAAGTGAAATTGAGATCAAATTGATCTTCAAAAGTCAAAAATATGAAAAATGTATCGAGTCAATTTCCCTGATAGGGAATGAGACTTAGTTTTGTACAAATTATTAAAAATAGTAAACGAACTTCAAAAATTACCATATTTTATAAGTATTTATGAATTTTTATATAGAATATTTTGGTAGTAAAAATTGAATTTTTCGGTGATACCGACAGTTGTCAAATCGGACTGATAAGTTTGAATCGGACCGATAATGAACTCTGATTGAGGCAAAAATTTATGTACTGTCTATTTTTAATGTGATAAGAATGATGAGATTATTTTTGAAGTAATTTAAAGTGAGGAAGTAAGAGAAATTAAATTGAATTTTAAATGGACCTAAATGGGCTCTTTAATTAAAATGGGTCAAGCCCGTTCTTTGGGCTCAAACCTTGGCTCATTTAGAGGGATATAAAATGCTGAAATATCTGAGATTTACCCCAGAAACTTCCAGCTTCTTTTTCCCTCTCTATGGTGGCCGAACCACCACTTCCATCTTCTCTCCCTCATTTCTTTAATTATTTACTTCAAATCTTCATGTAATCTCAACATAAGAATGGTAATTTTATCTCTCTAGATCATATTTATGGTCTCCATCCTTTGATTAAAGCAAAATAAGCAAGAAAAATTAAGGGTAGAAAGTGAAGATGTCAAGTAAAAGAAATTGTTCTCATAGGGTTTTTTTTGAGGAAAATTTCGACCTCATTTGAGATTCTTTGAGGAATGATGATTTTCATTGGTTCAAGCAAGGAAAAAGAAGTTTAACGGAAGAGTATGCATGGAAAAAGGTTAGTGACTACTAAATCTTAGTATTTTCCATTTAATTTAATGATTTTACTTAGGATTTATTAAGGAAAATTATGTATAATTGATTAATTTTGAAACTAATTGTATAATAATGAAATTAGTCCTTAGTTTAGTATGATAGACTACTTAATTTGAATAAAAAAATATGTGAGGAATTTTATTCATGGTGGCCGAAATTCCCTATAAAAAGAAAAAATTTTGTATGTTAAGAATTTTAATGAAGTTAGGCCTTAATTTGATAGTATATATGAATAATGCATGTATAAATTTTTGTGAAATTTATAAAAATTATGTGAATATTTTCAGAATATTTATTGAATATGTGATTAAGGAAAAGAAAAGGAAAAAATATATGTATATTGGAATTACCCTTTAAATAATGAAATTGAGCCTTTAATTAAGCTTAAATGTAAGCTTAATTGAGTTGAAATAAATTTTTAAGGAAAAATTCTTTAATGGCCGAATCACATTTTTAAAGAAAAAGAATGTGTACTTTAAGTATTTTTTATGAAATTAAGCATTTGATTAAGATAATACACGGAATATAATGTCCATGAATTTTTAAGAAATTCATGAAATTTATTCAATAATTTTTAAGTTAAGTATAAGGGTAAATATATAATGTATAGGATAAATTATGAAAAAATAATTCATAAAATGAGTAAATATGATGATAATTTAAAAATAATGTTCACATAAGTTTTTATAGAATTTATGTGATTTATGAATATAATTAAAATAAAATAAATATTGAACATGCTTAAGTGAAAATATTGAATTATTGGAAAATAATTTAATAAACAAGTAAAAGTGAGTAAATTAGTGTAAATTAATTTACATTCATGTAAAGAAAATGAAAAAGTCAAATGATGAATTTTTGAAAAATAAAAAGTACAGTGAGTAAATAACCGTATTGACTTATTACCAAATAATTCATAAATCAAATAAAAGGGTGAATTATTATAAATAATTCACATACCGTATTAAAAATATCCAGAATTCTGAATAATAGCAAATTCATACCGAAAAAGTAAGAAATTAATTAAAAGTCAAAAAGAAATAAACTGGATAAAAAGGATAAAATATTAAATTATTAAAAAATAATTCAATAAGTGCCAAGAAAATGTCAATTATAATTATATAATTCACAAAGTATGTAAAAAGGTGCTAAAAGAATATTTGATTAATTAATGAATTGAATTGACTCCGAAAAGTTAATACATGATCATAATCTTAGTGAATTATGAAGATATAATTCACTAACTGTATAAAAGTACTGAAAAAGAATTAAATGACAAAATGTAATGATCTGAAGAAGAAAAAAAAGTAATTATAAAAGTGAAGATAAAATGATTGAAATTAAAAGATCTGAATAGTCAAAGGTTAGAAAAAATTGACTGATAAATTGTATCAATTCAAAGCAAATTAAAGAAAAAGATTGGCAACTGTCTGAATTTGAAAAGTAATTTGAAAGTTCTGTCAAAAGATTAAAAAGTGACTGAATAGTCAAAATCACCTAAAGGAGTGCAATTGACAAAAATATATTATTTTTTTAAAAAAGAAACTAAATGCTCTAAAAATCTGAAAAGTATTGTAACACGCTTATCCCTCCTGACACTGTACCGACATACCGAAGACCAGAAATTTTTTTTCTTAACTTCTATAGTTAAAAATCTTATCGATATTTACTTAATAAAAAACTAGCCTTCGCCGCTGACCTATAACTGTCCAATATAATATGCATTTAATAAAAATTTTGCAATATAACGACTGTACATGGTACTAGCCCCTTGAAAAAAAATAAATCACACAGCCTCTCAGAGTCACAACAATCAATAATAACAATAGTATTCATTCATTTCATCCATTTCATTTGTTCACAATCCAACACTACTTACTAAAATAACTTCTGTTTACATTACATAACCATAAGTAAAGTTGTACACATATATACATGCCAAAATTTATACAACCAAAACAACTTAAAAGAAGTCTTGTAATTTGAATTCTTGCTCTTGCTCCTGCTGACCTGCGTGCAGTAAAAACTACACGATGAGCACTTAACATGCTCGGTGATAACTAATAATCGATGCATTTTCTAACATTTTCATCCTTATTCTTAAATATTAACATATATATGAAAATAACTACGAAATCATTTATTAGCACACTTAAAACACTAGTTTAACATTTTCTATAAGATTATTCATTTTAATCACATAATTACAATTTTGTCATTTTTATACAAAATTACCTTTTAGTCCTTGTTGTCAATAAAATTCACTTTTTGAATAATTTAACTATAATCTGTCTATTTTATCGTTATTTAAACAATTCTCACTTAATTTACCAACTTTTTATACTTTTAGAAAAAATTACCATTTTGCCCCTAAACTTTCTTTTTCTTTCTTATGGTCCTTTTTCACTTTCTTTTCTTACTTTTCATTTTCTTTTCATTTTTTTTACTTTATTACCATTATGCCCCTAGTACAGATCCGACAGAAAATCTCAGACCGGATACACGAAACATAGATCATGCGGATCCCACTAAAAAGAGAAATGATTCCCAATGAACCATTCTCTGAATACTGCATTTTTCACTTTCACTTTACACCGAAACTATGGAGATCAATGATCCTACCCATAGCGAAGCAAGTCACCATGACTTGCACCGCGGTAAAGGATGTTCCTATGGCTAGCCAACTATATCCAGAACTAGTTTTCACTGCTAGGCTAATTCTAATGGCACATAAATAATTACTTTATTAATTCTTTTAATTTCCGAAAAATTCATTAGTTGGCTTTTTATTCCCTTTTCATTGGCTATAATTTAAATTCATATAATTTCACCTTTTCAATGTTTTTATGCAATTATTCATTAATAATCTAATTATTTTCATTACACATATTACATTTAAATTTCAAATAAAATTCTAATAATTTCGATAAATGCTAATAAAATTTATTTATGCATTATTTATTATCCTTTTTCATCAAAATAATCACTTAATTCACTATAAATCACAACTTTCATTATATACATAAACTATACATAATCTTAAAAATTACCAATTAATTTCTAAATATTCTTTAAAAATTCATAGACATTAATTATCAAGCCTACTATTAATTTAAGCTAACAATTATTATTTTTATGCAATTTTCTTACTATTTACCCTTATAATTAATTTCGGCCAACGCTAATACACCTCCCTAAAAATTGTATTTCTTACATTAAAGCCTTCATTTTATCTTCATTCATGATTAATTTTATTTACCCTAACATTAGTGCATCAATTAACAACTTTAATTATTTTTACCCTAATTACATAATTAAGAAAAATTCATAAACTTGGAAAATGTAATGATTAATTAGTCACTTAAAATTTTTTCTTGGATTAGGGAGTCTAGGCTTCCTTTTTCTTGCCTTTGTCCTTTGAAAAACTCCCTCGTTCTTCACCACCTACATAGGGCAGCCCATTCAAGCTTAGTTTTCTTCATTTTCTTGTTCTCAAATGCAAAAACCAAGCTCATAATCATAATCTACACCCAAAAATCTATGGAAAATCACTAAGAAATCAATTTAAAACACTAAAATTCTTAAGGTCCAACTTACCCCTTTTTCTTTCTTTCCTTGATTTCTTCACTTTCTTTGCCCAAATCAATCAAGTGAAGCTATATTAGTAATCTATAGGAATGAAACTACAACTCCTAAGTTGAAATTTAGGAGAGATTTTGAGTAGTTATGAAGCAAGAGAGAGAGAGAAAGAAGATGAAAGGGAATTTCTGCCAAGGAGAGGAAGGAAGGAGAAGAGCTAATTTCTAGAATTTTCTCCAGATTTTTGGCCTTTAAATACCTCTCCAATGGGCCCAAAATTGGGCCAAAATATTGGGATTTGCCCAATTAACTAAAAAGGTCCAATTTAGGCCCCTAAAAGCCAATTTAATTTCTCTCTCTTCCAGCCATCAAATCACTCCAAAAATAATTTCATCACTCTTATCACATCAAAAGTAGCAAGCACGCAAATTTTTAGCTCAATCGGAGTCCGTTATCAATCCTATTCAAACTTATCGGTCCGATTCGACAACTACCGGTGTCACCAAAAAATTTCATTCTTATCATTAAAATATTCTACACAAAAATTCATGCAGGCATGCAAAATCTAGCAATATATGAAATTTATTTACTATTTTTAATTATTTACGCAAAATCAAGTCACCTTTTCTACCAGGAAAATTGACTCGCTACCTTTTTCGTATTTTTGACCTTTGGAGATCTATTTGACCTCAATTTCACTTCAAACTTCAACTCCGAACTCACCATGACCAATACTTTTCGATGGTTCAATAAAATATTTTCGGCTTCCGGATGTCCTTTCGGGCCTGAAAAATACTATTCACCATCGGAAAATACTGTTCCCGGCTGATTCAGTGTTGAGACCTAGGGATGCTCACAGGACGGGGATGGGGTCCTCACTCCCCGCCCCATGCAATGTCGGGGATTCCCCGTCCCCGCCTGGAACACGGGGAGAAAACTCCCCCCGTCCCCGCCCCGCGAGGATCCCCGTTCCCCGATGGATTCCCTGCCCCGCCCCGCCCCTATCTAATGACAACAAATCAAAAACCAGAGGATTCTCAAACAGATGCTCTAGGGTTTCAACAGTCATAGCTCCTTCAATTCTCTTTTTCAAGTTTGTTTTATTTTCATTTTTCAAAAGAAATTATTCATTCTCATTTCTTCCAACTTAATGTATCCCGAAAATGCAACATATGTTAAATAGAGTATAATGCATTAAAAAGAATAAAATTCCAAAATTTTAGAAACGTTGTTTTATGCTAATTAAATTGTCCAAAGATCACCTTCAGAGAAGTGTATTCTAGAAAACATATGGTAATCATACTCAAAACCTCATAAAATATAATACCACGACTGCCTAAGTTCAATTGCAATTCTTACATTTATAGCAATTATAAATTAATTTATAAATACCAATGGGAAAACAGTAACAAGGAAATCAATTTAACAAAGATTGCACCCATTAACCACTAAGTCCCACTAAATACACAATCACATCTCGTGGACAAAAGTCTACAATACAAGTAATTCTGCAAGTTCAACTCACAGAAACTGAACACAAAACCCTATACCACCCTGTGCTCTGCATAACGTTACAATGCCCATTGCATTAAAACCTAGTGGTAAGCAATGTGGAAGAAGAAAACCTCTAAAATGTAAACCAAATATATCATATCCAAGGCTGGTTCTCATGAGGTAAACCAACAAATAGACATATAGTTGTGCAACAAGATAAAATAAATCAGAAAGGTACACCAATGTAACTCTTAAACAAGAAATTCAGAGCCTATTTAATTAATTAGAAATCACCAATTAACAGACTCACAAAACTATACAAATTTTTCTTTCAAAAATATCAGATGATAAGATCAAATGCATATATGGCTAAAAAGAACAACAAATATTTTAAAGAAAAAGAAAAACAAGCTCACCCAGTATTAGGATCAGCAACATCCCTGGAAATTTTCATCTTCTTTAGTATTACGTTCTACCTGTAAAATTTTATAGTAATCGACTCCCATGCCTCCCACACTCTTCTTATTGTGCTTCTTCTTCTTTCTCTTTCACCGTCGCGCTCGGAGGAACAATACAAAACAGATCACATGGTAGAATAGTAAGGCATCTAAAAATTACAGAGAAATTTAAGAAAAAATACCTACCGATTCAAATCGCGAGACGTCGGCGGGAATGGACTCAAAGATCGAAGATGAAGGAGCGGCGACATCAACTTTCAAGATCTGGAGGTGATAAACCTTGCTTTACTTCTCAATAAAGCTTCAATTTTCATGAGACAACTGTAGAACCCACAGGAGAAACAGAAGAAGAAGAAGAGGAGGAGGAGGAGATGGTATGGTCTGTGGATGAGAGAAGAAGGAGAGAGAGAAGCTGTGTCTAGAGAAGAAGGAAACGGCAGGAAGATAAGAGATTAGGGAATTAGGGTTTGAATGGAATATTTATAGCCAATGGCATGTACGTAAATAATTATAAAATTAAGGTTAATATAGTAATTTTATTTGCGGGGCGGATACCCCATTCCCCGTCTCCATCCCCGAATTTACAACGAGAATTTTTTTTTCCCGTCCCCGTCCCCGTGGGGGAAAAATTCGGGGATTTCCCACCACATGATCATCCCTATTAAGGCCATTACAAGTATTCTGAAAGTAAATGATTGGTTTTGCCCTTAGCAATAGTCAGGTAATAATATTCTTGTACATGATATAAATGGCTAGCCATATGGACACCTTATACCGCGGTGCAAGTCATGGTGACTTGCTACGCTATGGACTGGATCTTTAATCACCATGGCTTCTCTGTCTCTACTCTGCTCTGTGAGAAGTGATCCGTCTCTGTTGTGGCCCTGTGGGGTCTACGTCCTGCGTATCCTATCTGAGAGTCTTATCATATTGTATTAGGGGCATATGAGAAAGAATAAATCAAAATTTGCAAAAGTAAATTGAATTGTAAACTGAATGTAAAAATTTTTAATAAAAGAACTTACAAAAAGGAATTAAAAAGTTCTAGGGTAAAAGTATAAGTCTTTCCAAAAATTGGAATTAATAAGCAATGGTGAAAAGAGATTATTTTATAAGGTAAAATAGTAATTTAATGATTAAATAGCCCAAAAATATGTTTCTGTAAAAGAAAAGTGGTCAGTTCATAATTAGAAATTATAGATTAAAGTAATAATACGTTATATGAAAAGTTCCAATAAAGCATGATCTGAATTTTGGTAAGTCAAAAGTTAGCTGAAGATAAAAATAAGTAAATGAACGGCGATTCTGTAATTAAAGGTTAAAAAAAACTTTGATAATTGAAATTTGATAAATAGTTCAAAAAGTTTGAGCAAAATAAAAGAATAATTAATGCTATTAAAATTCTGCTATTAGAAAAAAATGTTACAAGAAATGAAGAAATAAAATACTACTTTGAAACTTTGTCATTATGATGGCAATTAATGACGTAAGTTATACAATAAAAAGAATTTGTAATGAATAAATTAAATAAGAAATTTAGATAAAAAAAATTTAAAGTTAAATCACACGAAGAGAAGATTATGCGTAAAAGTTAAGCAAAGAAAAAGTAAGAAAAGAAATGTCAATTTTGCTATTAATTTGCAAAAAGAGAATAGATTGAATTAAGTTGAAAAGTTTAAATCAAGGTAAATTTGTTTACCAAATTGTTGGTAATAATCTAAAAAGACTGTGGAAATAATTAAAAGTAACTTTTGGTAAAATGACATGATAGTGGCATAAATATGATAATTAGGTTTTATTGGAAATTCTATGATTGGTAGTCACCGCTGAGCATATTTAGTACTTAGCACGTAGTTTTTACTGCGTGCAGATTTCGAAGGAAAGCTGGAGCATAGTACACATTAGAGTGAAGTCTGAATAAGAGAATTGTCTGTACTTTTAGGTATTTTGGCATGTATATACTCAGCTTATAATAGTGAGATTTGAATGCATTTGACCAACTGTTATTCTGCGATAGTAATTACTGATATGCCAGTAAATGAATCCAATTGGTATGCAAATGATGGAATGATATGTATCCGTTATCTTTGTTAAACTATTGAGCCTCTGGGAGGCTGTGTTGTGTGATTTTTTTTAGGAGGTCAGAAATAGGTAGTCGTTATGCTGCCAAAATTTTGATACATTGATGTTTTGAATTTGAATTAGTTTGGTAATTGAAAAAAAAAATTCAGGCAAATCGTTTATGTTCATATCGAAAATAATGGTTCTGTTAAGGGTGTTACATTTAGTAGTATTAGAGCAATGGTTTAGGCGGTTCTAAGATCGGAGTGGATAAGACTAAATGATAGGTTTATCTGTATATACATGCCAATTATAAGTGGATAAGTATTAAGGAGTCTAACTTGTACTTGCTCCTCAATCTGTTTTAAAGTAAAAAGTTGACATCTGATCAAGATTGTCAGGTGTAAAGTGATTGATTCTGCATAGTAAAGATAGTAGAGAGTCAGAATGAAAGCATTGCTGCTTAAAATCCTGTGGAGGCTAAAGTAAAGTGATGAATTGTTAATTGAACATGAATGTGATCCGAGTACGTAAGTGTTATTGTGAATGACAATCAGTCCGTTGATGAATGCAATAAAAAGGGTATGTTAGAAATTCGAAAAGAAATAATATATTAAGCTCAGACAGACTGTAAGGGACATAGAGAAATCCTGACTTCTGTGTCATGGTTTAAATTTTTATCGAACAAGAAGTGATATAGTTAGAGAAGGTTTCTTATAGTTCAAATGATTCTGATGATAAGTTGAGGTCATTTAAAATGCTCTATATATATATATGCCAGCAATTCCTTGCAGGTGGGGGGGTACTTGATTAGATACTTCATAGTTCTGGGATGGGCTATGATATCTGCATTATATGAGAATACATGTCAGTATTCTATTGCATACATGAAATCATTCATTCAATGCATAGCATTTCACATTGTGTGACAGCATCTGATTTGCATCATATCATTTGTATAGTCCCCACCTGATATGAAAAAACTAACACGAGATATGATGAGCATAGAAATGATCTAACAGCAAGAAAAAATTACCATTGTACCGTGATGAAGTAAAAAGAAATAGAGTATTCAATATTATTTTTCGATTTTGATGTGGTCATTATGAGTTATTGGTTATGTCATTCAGATTTGCAAATGTATTGGCTGCCTATATAGACTTAATAAATAGGGTTTTCTATCTCTATTTGGACTTGTTTATGAGTATCTCTATTGGTATTATTTTGATGCATTTTAAAGTACCGAAAGAATCTGACAAGAATTTGAGATTTGTTTTGTCAATATTAAAAAAAAAAGTAACTGTTTATTGAGATTAGTTAATGTGATTTCTGATTGAATGAGAGACTCCTGGATTTAACCGGGTACTATCAGAGAGGTAATGCATTGGCTAATGTACTTAGCCTTAGGAAGAATATCTGGTAATAAAATGATTTCAAATGAATGTGTTTATGCTATGAATAAGTGCAAACAGTTAATAATAGTCTTTGCAGCTCTTCTAGCTGTAAGTGTTAATATAGTTTGGCTCCGAAATGAGTATGGTCAATTGAAACGTAAATAAAGAGAAGTAAGAGGATTGCTTCGGGATCGCTTTAATGTATATGATATCAAAGTGAAAATTTGACAAAAGGGCCGTGGATCTTGCCATTGACCTGTTTGTGTTTCAAAAATAATGTGTTGTTATATGTGAGATTTTTGGTACTCTTCATTTTAGCATAGGGATCCACCCTTTGATTGATGGTTGGTCAAAGTGGACAATTCAAATATTAGGAGAATTGTTTCAATGAAGTGTATGTAAATTCAGTAATAATTGTGAAAATACTCATTTTAAACAGAATTTACCTATAATGATAGCTATCAGTCTAGTCGGAGATAACTTTATTTGGGATATTTATCTGAAAGAAAATGTCAAAATTTTTCATGTTTGACATAATTAAGTGTAAAGAAATCAGTTAAAAGAGATTTGTATATAGGGTGTTATGACCTGTGAAGTAAGATTAGTAAAGATTTTCGACTTAAAGATCGGTTAGTTCAAGAATGAGCATGTTCCATAAGTAAGCATGTTTTTGAAACATCAAATGTAAAAGAATCTTTAATAAGACAATAATACCGTATCCTTTATTCTTGTTTATAAGTAAATTTTAAGGATGAAATTTCTTTTAGTAGGGAAGAAATGTAATGGCCTTAACACCGAGTTAGTCGTAAACAATATTTTCTGACAGTGAATAGTATTTTCAGGGCTAAAAAGTACACCCAAAAGTGAAAAATATTTTATTAAACTAGCAGAAAGTATTGGTTATGGTGAGTTTATAATTGAAATTTGAAGTGAAATTGAGGTCAAATTTGTTTTCAAAAGTCAAAAATACGAAAAATATAACGAGTTAATTTTCCTAGTAGGGAATGAGACTTAATTTTGCATAAATTATTAAAAATAGTAAACGAATTTCAAAAATTACCATATTTTACAGGTTTTCATGAATTTTTATGTAGAATATTTTGGTAGTAAAAATTAAATTTTTTGGTGATACCAGCAGTTATCGAATCAGACCGATAAGTTTGAATCGAACCGATAATGAACTCCGATTGAGGCAAAAATTTACGTACTACCTATTTTTGATATGATAAGAATGATGAGATTATTTTTGAAGCAATTTTAAGTGAGAAAGTGAGAGAAGTTAAATTAGATTTTAAATGGACCTAAATGGGCCTTTTAATTAAAATAGGTCAAGCCCATTCTTTGGGCCCAAACCTTGGCCCATTTAGAGGGATATAAAAGGCTGAAATATCTGAGATTTACCCCAAAAATTTCCAGCTTCTTCTTCCCTCTCTATGGTGGCCGAACCACCACTTCCATCTTCTCTCCCTCATTTCTTTAATCTTTACTTCAAATCTTCATGTAATCTCAACATAAGAATGGTAATTTTATCTCTCTAGATCATATTTTTGGTCTCCATCCTTTGATTAAAGTAAAGGAAGCAAGAAAAATTAAGGGTAGAAAGTGAAGATGTCAAGTCAAAGAAATTGTTCTCATAAGATTTTCTTTGAGGAAAATTTCAGCCCCATTTGAGATTCTTTGAGGAATGATGATTTTCATTGGTTCAAGCAAGAAAAAGGAAGTTTAAGGGAAGAGTATGCATGAAAAAAAGGTTAGTGACTACTAAATCTTAGTATTTTTCATTTAATTTAATGATTTTCCTTAGGGTTTATTAAGAAAAATTTTGTACAATTGATTAATTTTGAAATTAATTGTATAATAATAAAATTAGCCCTTATTTTAGTATGATAGACTACTTAATTTGAATAAAAAAATGTGTGAGGAATTTTACTCATGGTGGCCGAAATTTCCTATGAAAAGAAAAAAATTTGTATGTTAAGAATTTTAATGAAGTTAGGCCTTAATTTGATATTATATATGAATAATGCATGTGTAAATTTTTGTGAAATTTATAAAAATTATGTGAATATTTTCAAAATATTTATTGAATATGTAATTAAGGAAAAGAAAAGGAAAAATATATGTATATTGGAATTACCCTTTAAATAATGAAATTGAGCCTTTAATTAAGCTTAAATGTAAGTTTAATTGAGTTGAAATAAATTTTTAAGGAAAAATTCTTTAATGGCCGAATCACATTCTTAAAGAAAAAGAATGTGTACTTTAAGTATTTTTTATGAAATTAAGTATTTGATTAAGGTAATACATGAAATATAATGTCCATGAATTTTTAGGAAATTCATGAAATATATTCAAGAATTTTTAAGTTAAGTATAAGGGTAAATATATAATGTATAGGATGAATTATGGGAAAATAATTCATAAAATGAGTAAATATGATGATAATTTAAAAATAATGTTTACATAATTTTTTATAGAATTTATGTGATTTATGAGTATAATTAAAATAAAATAAATATTGAACATGCTTAAATAAAAATATTGAATTATTGAAAAATAATTTAATAAATAAGTAAAAGTGAGTAAATTAATGTAAATTAATTTACATTCGTGTAAAGAAAATGAAAAAGTCAAAGGATGAATTTTTGAAAAATAAAAAGTACAGTGAGTAAATAATCATATTGAATTATTTATAAATAATTCATAAATCGAATAAAAGGGTGAATTATTATAAATAATTCACATACCGTATTAAAAATATTCAAAATTCTGAATAATCGCAAATTCAGACAAAAAAAGTAAGAAATTAATTAAAAGTCAAAAAAAATAAACTGGATAAAAAGGATAAAATATTAAATTATTGGGAAATAATTCAATAAGTACCAAGAAAATGTGAATTATAATGATATAATTCATAAAGTATGTAAAAAGGTGCTAAAAGAATATTTGATTAATTAATGAATTGAACAGACTCCGAAAAGTTAATGCATGATCATAATCTTAGTAAATTATTAAGACATAATTCACTAACTGTCTAAAAGTACTGAAAAAGAATTAAATGACAAAATGTATTGATCTGAAGAAGAAAAAAAAGTAATTAAAAAGTGAAGATAAAATGATTGAAACTAAAAGAACCGAATAGTCAAAGGTCAGAAAAGATTGACTGATAAATTGTTTCAATTCAAAGCAAATTAAAGAAAAAAATTGGCAACTGTCTGAATTTGGAAAGTAATTTAAAAGTTCTGTCAAAAGATTAAAAAGTGACTAAATAGTCAAAAGCACCTAAAGGAGTGCGATTGACAAAAATATACCGTTTAAAAAAAAGAAACTAAATGCTCTGAAAATCTGAAAAGTATTCTAAAAGTAAATGATTGGTTTTGCCCTTAGCAATAGTGAGGTAATAATATTCTTGTACAAGATATAAATAGTTAGCCATAGGGACACCTTATACTGCGGTGCAAGTCATGACGACTTGCTATACTATGGACTGGATCTTTGATCACCATGGCTTCTCTGTCTCTGCTCTTTGCTCTGTGAAAAATGGTTTCTTGGGGATCATTTCTCTCTCTATTGTGGCCCTGTGGGATTCACGTCCTGTGTATCCTATCTGAGAGTCATGTCATATTGTATTAGGGGTATATGAGAAAGAATAAATCAAAATTTACAAAAGTAAACTGAATGTAAAAGTTTTGAATAAAAGAACTTACTTGAAGGAATTAAAAAGTTCTAGGGTAAAAATATAAGTCTTCCCAAAAATTGGAATTAATAAGCAATGGTGAAAAGAGATTATTTTACAAGGTAAAATAGTAATTTAATGATTAAATAGCCCAAAAATATGCTTCTGTAAAAGAAAAGTGGTCAGTTCATAATTAGAAATTATGGATTAAAGTAATAATATGTTATATGAAAAGTTTCAATAAAGCATGATTTGAATTTTGGTAAGCCAAAAGTTAGCTGAAGATAAAAATAAGTAAATGAACGACGATTCTGTAATTAAAGGTTAAAAAAAACTTTGATAATTGAAATTTGATAAATAGTTCAAAAAGTTTGAGTAAAATAAAAGAATAATTAACGATATTAAAATTCTGCTATTAGAGGAAAAATATTACAAGAAATGAAGAAATAAAATACTGCATTGAAACTTTGTCATTATGATGGCAATTAATAACGTAAGTTATACAATGAAAAGAATTTGTAATGAATAAATTAAATAAGAAATTTAGACAAAAAAAATTAAAGTTAAATCACACGAAGAGAAGATTATGCGTAAAAGTTAAGCAAAGAAAAAGTAAGAAAAGAAATGTCAATTTTGCTATTAATTTGCAAAAAGAGAATAGATTGAATTAAGTTGAAAAGTTTAAATCAAGGTAAATTAGTTTACCAAATTGTTGGTAATAATCTAAAAAGACTGTGGGAATGATTAAAAGTAACTTTTGGTAAAACGACATGATAGTGGCATAAATATGATAATTAAGTTTTATTGAAAATTCTATAATTGGTAGTTACCGCTGAGCATATTTAGTGCTTAACACGTAGTTTTTACTGCGTGCAGATTTCGAAAGAGAGTTGGAGCATAGTACACAGTGGAGTGAAGTCTGAAGAAGAAAATTGTATGTACTTTTAGGTATTTTGGCATGTATATACTCAGCTTATAGTAGTGATATTTGAATGTATTTGACTAACTGTTATTCTACGGTAGTAATTACTAATATGCCAGTAAATGAATCTAATTGGTATGCGAATGATTAAATGATATGTATCCATTATCTTTGTTAAATTATTGTGCCTCTGGGAGGCTGTATTGTGTGATTTTTTTTTCAGGAGGTCAGAAATAGGTAGTCGTTATGCTGCTAAAATTTTAATACATTGATGTTTTGAATTTGAATTAGTTTGGTAATTAAAAATAAAAAATAAAAATTCTGGCAAATCGTTTAAGTTCATATCGGAAATAACGGCTCTGTTAAGGGTGTTACAATTAAAATGAAAAAATTATCTATGAACTATATATATAAATATGAAAATTATATATAAAGACCGTTTAGTCATTAATTATAATTTTAAAAATTAAAATCCGCGTCTATATCTAATTTAACTAATTAACTGTATAGATCAATTTAAATTCAATTTTAACCACTAGTTTAGCAATTTTTCGATTTTTTGTCAAGGCCTAGTGGAAAAACTCTATATCAACAAAAACAAATAAAAAACTGCCAAATTGTCTTTTTTTTTTTTTTAAGTAGATCCTTTAGAGCTTGGCATAGAGTTTTAGTTGACAAATTTTATTTAGTAGAGTAATATGGAAAAATTATGCTCTCCAAACTTGATTTTCTTTGACAAATTTGTGAACCCACTCTGCCTTAGAAAACGTGGTTGCCAGAATATGATAATGACCATGGTTTGGTGCCCAATCTCCTATTTCTATAAGATGATTATGATTGCAATTACAGATATACCCATATAATCCAACTTACAAAAGGCCAACACCAATTGAGATATAAATATTTGGTATATTGACCTAAACAAGCCCCTTCTCACAAATTCTCCAATCGTTCATCATCGTGACATTGTCAAATTTAATTAAATACTAAAATTGATATGCATATGATAACCACACAAATCTATTATTATGTCCCCTATTTAGACTTTCTTTTTTTCTTTTCTTTTTTAGTTCAACTCTCTTTTGTAATTTTTGATAAATAGGGTACACAAATTGAGTGACGGTTGGATATATACTATAGTGGTATTGGTTATAATTCGATCATAATAGCCCCAAAATTCTAATTCTATCCACATATATCACTTGTGTCCCTTTTTTGAGTGATAATATAGTGCGTTTTGAGGGACATTATAGTGCGTTTTGAGAGATAATATAGTGCCGGCATGTGATTACATGCCGCGCACATATCAGAACCCGCTCACCACACAGTGACTTTTCCCCCATGGCAAAAAATGCATAAAGCGGATCTAGCACGTTGCCATATCAGAAATCCGATATAAACAAAATCCCTGACTTAAAAGTAAATATTCCTCCTCAATCCAACCAATTAATAAAAAAAATTAACTAATGACCTCAAATTATTAATTAATAGCTAACAAGAGAAACTAATATCCAATTTATATTTAAATAATGCAAAATAAGAACCTTTATACCTTGCTTGAAATGAATGAATTTCATAAAATTTTATAAAATTTATTTATAATTCTAAATATTTATGCTTGAAATGCAAAAAAAAAAATTAAATTCCATGAATTAAATTTCATGAAATTCGTTATACATTTACCAAATTCCATCAAAATAGGTAAAATTTACAAATAAATTCCTTATTTTTAAAAAACTAAGTATTCAAAAACTATAATACCCTTATATATATATATATATATATATATATAATGTGCTTTTAACATATCTTTTACCATTCTTTCTTAATTTTTTAATTAAATTTGCATTTTGAACGATTTTAACTCTCCTATTTTTCAATTTTTCATCTCCTATTTTTCAATTTTTCAATCAAATTTACCTGATTAGTATTTTTCTTTTAAATTTTATAAATTAAATTTTTTTTTATAAAATTAAAAAACCCTAATTTAATAAATTTATTCATATTAATTGATTTATTATTTAATTAATCATGAATTGAAATAGTTAATGCTTTATTTTGCATAATTTTTATAGACATTATCAGCTTTTTTATATGTACTGAATTGATGTAAATGATATTTAAGTAAAAAAATTAAAAATAAAATTTTTTATTCATTTTTTCCAACTATAAAATTAAGAAATTCATTCTCAATTCTATACATTAATTATTTTATTCCAAACATAAGAATTCATTAATTATATATATACATTAATTATTTATTCTATACATTAATTATTAATGAATTACACAATTGCAATTTATTTGTTTCAAGAAAGGCCTCAACAATCATAAAAAGTTGAGAAAAGCACAATATGTAAGAATAAGAAAATATGTGTATGCACCAAATGCTGAGTTCCACTTGAGAAAAGATTCAAATTATTTGTTAAACATAAACTGTAAATATTTTTTTTTTTCAAAAAAGAAAAAGAAATCTGGACATGAGAGACTTAAAAGCGATAACAATAAAGATCTGTAGATAGATTCTGTTCAATTACGATCACCCCAGCAGAGCTTTCTCGTCATCAGAATCAGAAGCACGCATCTAGCAGGCAGCAACAGCAAAGAGCAGCCAAACTGCATGTGGTTTTTGTTTCATAAAAGAAACACAATCAAATAATCAAAGCATACAATAATTTATTAAGATAATGTGCAACAGTGCAAACACTAATTAGTGGATTTCCAACTCAGAATTAGTGTTAGACAACCACATTAAGGTGGCAGATCAGTTGAGTTGGCATTTGCTGAATGAGACTAAAGGCAAGGAAACTAACCCAAAAATAGATTTTTCCAAGAAGCTTTAACACTAGAGAAGTCGAAAATTTTCAGCATGATAAATCCATGAACAAATAAAAATATCAACCCAATTTATAGAAGAAATTTCCCTAAATCATCTTACATTTTCTGTATGATGACATAATTTCTCTCACCACCAAAAATCCTAAACTTTAAAAAAATCTAATGATACAGTACAATGCATAGCAAAAGCATATAAAACTAATTAAGCATCAATAAATAAGTAGAAAACTTCATAATTGTTCATAATTCACCAGTCAGCTACAGAAGAAAGGGACTTTTTTAGGAATGGTGTATTTTTTTTTTTATTTAGGAAATGGGGGTTGTTTTAAAACTATTTGGGAAAATGGGGTCGGAGACACCATTTTCGCAACGAATCACTGCGGAATCAACAAAGTGGGACCCGTAGCCGGAGTGATTGATGAAGACTGATTGGGAGTGGGGTCCACAGTTTCATTTCCGCAACACAGTGTTGTGGAAATGGAATTTTTTTATTTTTTTAATATATATATATGTGTGTGTGTGTGTGTGTGTTGAAATAAAAGTGTTCTATTTAGAGAAATTGTTCAATATTATGAATTTAATTGCAAAAATAAATATAAAATTTTGAAAATTAAATATGTAAATTAAAAAAAATTAAAGTTTATGGTCGGTACCGAACCGATAAAATCGGATACCGAAATTTTTTAATTTTAGCTAACCGAACTCAAATAGAAATGTTTTGTCAATTCAATTCGATTAAAAATTATCAATTAAAAAATAAAACTACATCGTTTTGAACAAATGAATTTAAGTGAAAATAATTTAATCCATTTGTTTAATTACATAAAACCAATAAGTTTAAATCTAATGGGGTTGATTTTGTGATGAAATTGGAACAGGGAAATAAAAAATATAACCAAAAAAATCAATCGTTTTTTTGATTTTTTTCATTTTAGCAGTACAGTATTGAGGAAATAGAGCTGTGGGCCCCACCAACAAAATTATTTTTTGATTTATTTGTTTATTTTAAAATTTCAACATATTCGATTAATACGGTTTGGTTCGATTTTGAAAAATAAATGTACCGATCGATATTTATATAAAATGACATAATTTTTATATTTGTTCAAAATACACCGTTTTGTATATTTGTTCAAAACGATGTCGTTTTATTTTTTAATTGATAATTTTTAATCGAACCAAATTGATAAAAATTTTTATTTGAGTTCCGTTATCTTATAAGTCCGGTTAGCTAAAATTAAAAAATTTCGGTATCCGATTTTATCGGTTCGGTACCGACCATAAACTTTAATTTTTTTTAATTTACATATTTAATTTTCAAAATTTTATATTTATTTTTGCAATTAAATTCATAATATTGAACAATTTCTCTAAATAGAACACTTTTATTTCAACATATATATATATATATATATTAAAAAAAATAAAAAAATAAAAAAATTTCATTTTCGCAACACTGTGTTGCGGAAATGGAACTGTGGGCCCCACTCCCAATCAGTATTCATCAACCACTTCGGCTGTGGGTCCCACTTTGTTGATTCCGCAGTAATTCGTTGTGGAAATGGTGTTTCCGATCCCATTTTTCCAAATAATTTTAAAACAACCCTCATTTCTTAAATAAAAAAAAAGTACACTATTCCTAAAAAAGTCCCCGGAAGAAACCATTTTCTTTTTCATTAATAAATATATGAATTTGGATTTTTTCTTTTTTTTTTTTGAATTTCATGATTTTGGATTCTTCGCATAGAAGATTCAATACAATGTATCACGAGGAAAAAGGAAAATACTTAATTGGCGAATTTCCCTACACTAGTTTAGAGTCTAGACCTTGATGTTAGCAACAGAGTATATGACCTATATGCCCTTCACCCTTTTGCAACCAACTGCAACCCATGGAGTTAAAACTTAAAAGGTCAATGCAGGAAATTCAACCTAGAGAGGCCCCACTTAATTAATTTATTTGGCAAACTTATTAGATAGCATTTATTAAATCGATACAGATAAAAAAATTGAAATACTTTCCAAATTAAAATAACACTAAAAAATATTTAAAAATTTTTTTCAATCATTTATTAAATATTTTAAAATAAATTAAAAATAAAATTTCTTCAATTTTTTAATTACTTTTTATCTTAAAAAATCAAGATATGCATATCTTAACCTAATGTTAAGATATTCATATCTTGAAATATCAAGATATAAATAATTAAAAAAATATATTTTATAAAATTTATTTTTTTTAATAAATACTTGAAAATATTAAAAAAAAAATTAAAATGATTTTATTTTCTTTTCATTCCAATCTTTTCAAGGTTAACAATCACTACAAGTAAATATTTACCTTCACCGGAAAAATAGTAAAAATCCGAACGCGCAAACTAACTGAGCCAACTCGTTCTTAACTCAGTGAACAAATCGGACTAAACCAGATCCAAAAAAAAAAAGAAGAAAAGAGAACAGAAGTTAAAGCATACCATCCTTCTAGACAGCCAGAACTGCTGTTTCGTTGAGGCGGAGGCGGAGGCGGAGGCTGAGCGTACTGAGGAGCATAAGGAGGCGGAGGAGGATAACCCTGGGGAGGGTAGCCCTGTGCATATCCTTGTGGAGGATATCCCGGTGGTGGATAAGCGTCTTTTGGATATCCTTCTGGTGGATAACCTACTCGCAAACAGAATTGAAACCATCAAAACCTAATTTAGATCTACAATATCGACCTCCAGTTTCAGATCTCATCAATTAAAGGGATTTAAACAGAAAAAAGTAAAACCTAATAATCCTGAAAGAAAATATAAAATCAAATCAAAATAAAGTTAAAGAAAATAGAAGAATGGGTACCTTGAGGAGGAGGAACACCCACAGGAGGTTGTTGATTATAATAGCTCATCCTCTGTTGGTCTCCGATGAAGAAGAAGAAGAGAGAGAAGGGTCTTTTCTTGCTTTATTCAGGAAAAAAATAATGAGAGAATATGGCACAAAACATGCAGGCTGGACTTGTGTGATTAGGTAGTGGGTTTATTCAAGGAGAAGAAAAAGACTGGTCTTTTTTAATTTAAAAAAATACGAATATCGACAACTCCTAAGGAGGCTTGAGTTATAACCAATATAGTATTAGGATTTGCTTTTGCGAAATTTTTCCGTTCTCTCCTCTTTTTTATGTTATTTTTAAATAAAATTTAAATTTTTTTATATATTATTTTTAAATTTTTAATATAATATAATTTATTTTTTTAATAAAATTAAAACTAATCAAATTTAATAATTTAATTTTAATTATATAATTTAATATTAAATTTAAATTTATTTATTATTTTTTAATTTTAATAAAAATAATAAAATAAACAGATAAAAAAAATAATATTTTTTTAGTGGAGGAGGCAATAACTTAATGTGAGTGCGAGTGTGACCAGTCGTATTTTAAAAAATAATTTTTAAATTTTTATAAAAATTTAAATAAATAATTAAAATATTTTAAATTTATAAAAAATTATAATTATTGATAAAAATATCTTTTATATTTTTAATAATTTCATTTAAATTTGGTTAAAAGTTAAGCGTGATAAAAAATAATTTAATAATATATATAATAAATAGAAATATATTTATAAATTTATTATTTAAATTTTAAAAAATATATATTTAAAATTGAATAAAAATATAATAAAAATAATTTTTAAAAATAGAACGATGAGAATAGTAAATTAAAATATAAAAATAAATTATTCAAATAAAATAGGACTATTACTATAATTTAAATATATATATTTTAAAAGTTTTATAAAAATAAATATGATACCGCTTTGCCACTGGTAATTTTTATTTTGTCTTTTTCAGGATATGTTGATATTTCAAACAATTTCTATCTTATTATATTTATTTTATATGTTGATCGTGACATGTTAGCAAAATTTTGGGTTGATGTTGGTGCCATGGGTTCATCTGCCAGTATGAAATTTCATGAAAAAGAAAAAAAAAAAAGAAAGAAAGAAAGAGATATGATAATGATTATAATAAAGCACTCAAATAATAAATAGGTGACATACAGAATGCTGTATATCATATTACGATTATTCGAGTTAAAATTTTTCAAAATATAAATAGATTGAGTCAAATTAAATTATATTATGATCTAAACAGATCAAATTTTATAATCTAAATATAATGAGTCTAATTAGTGCATATGGCGGGTTCTAAATAAATTAGATACTTGATGAGTCGATTTGAATAAAAAAACTAATAATATGATTAAATTTAATAATCGGATCGAATTTATTTTGATGGATATAATAATACTGCTAGTTATGCATATTTTCCCTTTATAAAATAAGTAATAATAACAATTACCCATGAGCAATTGTTTTTCAACGAAGATGCATATTTTTTATGCGTAGAAAGAAATCTTTTTAATGAATATGCGCATAAATTATTTTAATGTTAAACTTTTTGGTGCAATACAGATACGAGCATTTGAATATTAAAATTTTGGCTTAATGCATATATAAACACTTAAATTTAAAATTTTAATTAATTAATTATATATCAAAATTTTAATTTAATAATAATTTATTAAATACTTATATTTAGTAATTTAGTAAATAATAAATACAAACACTCACTTATCAGAACGTGTCTGTTGAAAAATAAAAAAATGGTCCACGAACCATGAGATGTGAGGGAGAAAAAAAATAATTAATTTTTTTCTTCTTTTATCTTATTTCAGTTTCAAATTCATTTTTTTTTATCTTATATCAGCAAAATTTAAATATCACAGACTCTAATTTTTCAAATGCAATATAAAATTATGATTATTGTTTGCAACATTGATAAATACAAGTATTAAATAAGTAAGGGTCTAAATGAATTGGAAAGTAAAACTTGTTTAAAAATTAAACATAGTGTTAATCACGTCACATGAAATGAAATTTCTTTTGTTTTCTTTAATCGACAAATGGAAGAATTAGAATTGCTCTCATAATTGATTTTAGCATCTTTACACACTTTAATCAAACATGATGCTGAGATATGAGTTTTTTTTTGGTGAATTAAGATAAGAGAAATTAAAGGTTTAACTATGCAACAGAATTAAAATAATAAGAGTAAGATAAGTCAAAATTAAAAGTCCAATTTTTATGTATTATAATTATGCAACTTGTTTATATAGTTAGCCCCAACCAGAACCCTTTCTTCGTTGTATATTTGTTAGTAATATCATTACCATTATTTTATATATATATATAAAGTTGGAGTCCAATTTGGTTGTATTCTTGAAAGTGATGCGCGGAAGACAAAATTTGAAATTTCTCTTCGTAAGCAGCAGATGCCAACTGAAACCTTAATCATATGAAACCGTGCAGCGTGCAGCATATGCCAGTTGAAACCTTGGTCATATCAACTCACGCAAAAAGAAGAGGAGAAAAAATATATACAGAGACACAGACAGAATCAACCCTATATATTAATATAATTAACAAAAATAAATTCAATATAAATTTGAACAAAAAATAACTACTTAACAAAAAAGTCCGATTTTACAAAAATTATTTGTACTTTGTGGGGCTGATAAAAAATAAACTTAAAGTTTAGTTAATCAAAATCAATCTAAAATTAAACCGATTTTTTCTATTAACTGGTATGATAAATTCAATTTTAATTTGTAATTTTAATATTTTTTATTATCTATTTTGAATTCGATTTTTGAGTACCTATTAATCGATTTATATACACATTTTATTTTTATTTTTATATCTTAAGAATTTTTTTCTTTCTTTTTATTTCTGTTTAAAACTTAAATAAAGTAATATTTTAAAATATATTTAAATTATGTTATTGTTCTTAATTATGTAGAGTACTACTTATATGGAGTCACTAATTAACTTTTGTATATGCTAATTTCTAATATACACATTCGTATCTATATCTTACTTGATAATATTTAATTGTATATTTTTTATATTTTAGAGTTTATATTTTAACTTTTATTTTTATTCAAAATTTTTATTTGATATGAGATTAAGTATATTAATTTTCAACGAATATCAAATACACTTTATAATATTAGCTAGTTAATCAAATCAATAAAATTAAAATCGCTGAATTAATTAATCAAATGTAACTGACTAGTTAATAGTCAATAATTTAAAAAAATCGATGTTAATAGATTGATTTTTTTTTTCAATAGATCCTTACTGATTCATGTTTACTCATAAATTTACCATCACACGTCATGGAAAATTTCAACCACCTAAAAGAAATAAAACTCTTTATTGTAACTTTTTATTATAAATAATAAATATATTCAAATTATATTTATTATAACTTTTTTAGGAATAAGTTTAATAATGTATAGAAATATTAAAAATTAACGGGAAAATTACTTTTTCTCATTAATCAATGCAAGTAAAAACAAGTTTTTGGTCCGATAAAAATGTGCTGCCAAATTGGATTGTTCCTTGTGTGTGTATATATATATATTGCACTACTAAGGTTGCTTTACATTGAAGGCAGGTAAAAGCGTTCTAAATAACTTTCAAGATCAACAGTTGATGCATTATTAAAATCATAAAACTAATAATTAAAGTTTTGTTTGAAACTAGCTACTATTTTTAGTATTTACAGGATTGAATAACGAAATCCAAAAACCATAAGTTAATCTGAAAAATTAGAGCAATAGATAATGTTTGTCATTTCGTTTGATGATATTTCATGGGGAAATTAATAGTTGGATTTTTATACATAAATATTTATCTTTTTTAACTTTTTTTTTGGAGATACTCCCTCCATCCCATTTTAAGAGTTACTTTTTTGTTTGTCCCATTTCAAATGTATTTTTCGAAATTTAAGGGTTATATTTACATACATACTCATTATTATACAACTTATTAAATATTTCTATTTCTTATTACTTTTTACTTTTAACTAAAACTAAATAAAATTCTTGAAAATATAAAATAGTATTTTTATCGATTACTATAGTTTTTTTTATGAAATTGAGGTATTTTAATCATTTGCTTAATTTTCATGAAAAATAGAAAAATATTTTTTAAAATATGATGAAAAAAGTATTATTTTTTAACTGTTAATCCATTGCAATTAGCAATTGACCAACTAGCATTCAACAGATGGTTAATAGTCTGATTACTATTTTATTTTTACAAAATTAAAAACTTAAGAAAACATATGTAATTATGTCACAATACAAATTCGGTTATGACCGACGCATAAACTACTTAAATAACAGTTTATACAAGTTTTATCAAACAATCAAACTATAAAATTTACTTAATCCATAAAAGTACTCAAAACATAAAAGAGGCAAAGTCCAATTTTAAAGTTCCAAATACATGCCAAAAGTTAAACTATAGAGTCTTTACAAAATACAAAGGAATTATTTGAGATTCTAAAGTTTGACTAACATTTTAACTGAAACACAATATAGTCTAATGGCATAAACTCTAGCCTAACCCCATCAAGCATGCATCTGACCCTAGGGAGTAGTAGAGCCTCATCCTCCAACACCTCTATTACCCTGATCGTGCAACTGGAAAGAGCTGGGGATTAATTTTGAGTCGCATTAACAGTAGGGTAATCCTTTCTAAGATGTCCTATTTGACCACATCCAAAGTATGCTCTAGTAGCTCGATAACAAGTACGACCACCATGATTATACTGCAATGCTGATAAGGTGTTAAGTTATTATGGCTGGTGGGAGCAACAAATGTCTGTAATCTTTGACCTTGCATCTGTTCAAACTTGCGTTGTTCTCCATACCCAACAATCGACTGAAATCCCTATTTCCCTTATTGATAAGATCTTGAATTACTCTGCCTTTTGTAAGCCTGCAGCTAGATCCTTTTTAGAAAAGTGATTAGACCCGAATTCCTCACCGGTAGGTTGAGAAGTTTGAGATGTTTGGTCTATAGGCTACGATGGCTCTCTTGCAGCTTGAAAAGACTACTTGATGGCAACCCCACACTTTCTAGTTACTTTGGCCTTAGCCTTACTAGTTTTTTTTTTTCGTTTAGAGGCAATCGATACCTAAAATAAGGCAAAATCATGGTTAGTGAGCAATAAAGGAATTTTGCAAAAGAGGTACTGACTCATGCCATGTAGATATCTAAGAAAAGGAAATGTGCACATGAAAGTTTTGAAATCTAATTTTATAGTTTACAAGATTCTAAACCTGGCGCTCTGATACCAATTTTGTCATGACTCAAATTCCGTCATGATCGATGCATAAACTACTTAAAAATAGTTTATGCAAGCCTTATCGAATAATCAAACTAAAAAATTTACTCAATCCATAAAAGTGCTCAAAACACAAAATAGTTAAAGTTCAAAGTCCAATCTTAAAGTTTCACATAAATGTCAAAAGTTAAATTATGGAGTCTCTATAAAATACAAATGAATTATTTTAGATTCTAAAGTTTGACTAACATTTAATTGAAACGCAATATTGTAAAGGCCTCAATATTGGGTCAGCAATGAATAGTACTTTTCGATGGTAAATAATATTTTTCGGGACCGAAAGGACACCCGAAAGTTAAAAATATTTTATTGAGCCATAGGAAAGTATTGGTCATGGTGAGTCTGATGTTGAAATTTAAAGTGAAATTGAGGTCAAATAGGCCTTCAAAAGTCAAAAATACAAAAAAGGTAGCGAGTCAATTTTCCTGGTAGGGAAGGTAACTTGATTTTGCGTAAATAATTAAAAATAGTAAACGAACTACGAATATTTCCAGAATTTGAATACCTACATGAATTTTTGTGTAGAATATTTTAGTGATGAGAATGGAATTTTTCGATGACATCAGCAGTTGTCGAATCGGATCGATAAGTTTGAATCAGACCGATAATAGATTCCGATTGAGCCGAAAATTTGCGTGCTAGCTATTTTTGATATGATAAGAGTGATAAAATTATTTTTAAAGTGATTTGATGGCTGGAAGAGAGAGAAATTTGATTGACCCTTTATAGTTAATTGGGCAAAACCCATCATTTTGGCCTAATTTTGGGCCCATTGGAGAGGTATTTAAAGGCCAAAAATCTGAAAAAAAAAACTCCAGAAATTAGCTCATCTCCTTCCTTTCTCTCCTTGGTCGAAACACCTTCCACCTTTCTCTTTCTCTCTCTTGCTTCATAACCACTCAAGATCTCTCCTAAATTTCAACTTAGGAGTTGTAGTTCCATCCCTCTAGATCACTAAAACAGCTTCACTTGATTGATTTGGACAAGGAAAGTGAAGAAATCAAGGAAAGAAAGAAAAAAGGATAAGTTGGAGGTTGAGAATTTTAGTATTTTAAATATATTATTTAATGGTTTTCCATAGATTTTGAGGTGTATAATTTGATTACGAGCTTGGTTTTTGCATTTGAGAACAAGAAATTGAAGAAAACTAAGTTTGAATGGGCTGCCCTATGTAGGTGGTGAAGAAAGAGGGAGTTTTTCCAAGAACAAAGGCAAGGGAAAGGAACCTTAGACTCCCTAATTGAAGATAAAATTGTAAGTGACTAATTAATCCTTACATTTTCTAAGTTTATGAATTTTTCTCAATTATGTAATTAGGGTAAAAATATTTAAAGTTGTTAATTGATGAAATTACATTAGGGTAAATGAAATTAAGCATGAAAGAAGATGAAATGAAGGCTTTAATGAAGGAAATAATTTATTTATTTTAGATGAAAAATGTTGGTGGCCGAAAATGATAGGTAGAGAAAATAGTGAGAAAATGCAAATAATTAATATATGTTAGCTTAAAATAATAGTAGACATGATAATTAATGTCCATGAATTTTTAGAAAATAATTGAAAATTATTTGGGAATTTTTTTGATTATGTAAAGTGTATGTATTTAGTGAAAGTTGTGTTTTATAGTGAATTAAGTGATTATTTTGATGGAAAATGACAATAATTAATAAATAATGCTTAAATAAATTTTATTGGCATTTTATTGAAATTAATGTGATTTTATTTAGAATTTAATGTTAATATGTATATTGAAAATAATTGAATTATTTGTTAATAATTGTATAAAAATGTTAAAAATGGTGAATTTATATGAAATTAAATTAATGTCAACGAAAAGAAATAAAAAGTCAATTATTGAATTTTTCGGACTTGAAAAGAATTAATAAAGTAATTATTACCGTGTCCTTAGAATTAATTTGGCAGTAAAAACTAATTTTGGATATAGTTGGCTAGTCATAGGAATACTTTTTACTGCTGTGCAGGTCATGACAACTTGTTTTGCTATGGGTAGGATCATTGATCTCCATGGCTTAAGTGTAAAGTAAAAGTGAAAAGTACAGTATTCTGAGAATGGTTTCTTGAAAATTATTTCTCTTTTTAGTGGGTCTCGTGGGGTTCATGTTCCGTGTATCCGGTCTAAAATTTTTTGCCGGGTCTGTATTAGGGGCATAATGGTAATAAATTGAGAAAGAAATGAAAAGACAATAAAAAGTAAGAAAAGAAAGTGAAAAAGGACCATAATGAAAGAAAAAAAAATTTAGGGACAAAATGATAATTTTTTCAAACAGTAAAAAAAGTTAGTAAATTAAGTGAGAATTGATTAAATAAGGATAAAACAGTCATATAATAGTTAAATTATTTAAACAGTGAATTTTATGGACAACAAGGACTAAAATGTAATTTTGCTTATAAATGACAAATTAAGTGTAAAGAAACGTAAATTGCTTTATTTATCGGTTTAAAGATCATAATTGAGCTTATAATGGCAAAATTATAATTATGTAACTAAAATGAATAATCTTATAAAAAATGTTAAGTTATTGTTTTGAATGTGATAATAACTGATTTTTATAATTATGTTTATATACATATGTTAATATATAAGGATAAAAATGAAAATGTTAGAAAAGGTATCGATTATTAGTCACCACTGAGCATTTCGAGTACTCAGCGTGTAGTTTTTACTTCGTGCAGGTCAGAAGGAGCTGGAGCATGAATACACTTTAAGGGACTTCTTTTAAAATGCTCTAGTTGTTTAAATTTTGGCATGTATATATTTATGTACAACTTTACTTGGATTGTGTTATGTAAACTGAAATTATTTTACTAAATTATTTTTGGATGTGAATGGAATGGAAAATAGTGTATGGATATGGATTTTATTATTGATTGTTGTACCTCTGAGAGGCTGTGTAGTTATCTGCGTTTCAGGGGGCTAGTCCTATATACAGCCGTTATATTGCAAAAATTTTATTAAATGCATAGTGATTTGGGACAGTTATAGGTTGTCGACGATTTATTTTATATAAGCTGAAGCATGCTAATATAGTATGGTAATATAAAGATTAATTTGGAAAAAAAATTTTTGATCTTCGGTACACCGGTACGGTGTTAGGAGGGACAAATGTGTTATATTTTGTGGTATCAGAGCAGTGATTTAGACGATTTTAAGATCAGAATTGGTGCAATGTTTGATTTAAATTATTTATATACATGCCAATTGTTAATTTGAGAAGTTGATTTGGAATTAATGTATTCTTGCTCCATTTTGTTTTATAGTGAAAAGATGTCTAGCGAACCGAGCCGTAAGGCTGAAGATGACAGGAGTGAGGCTTTAGTAATATGGAGCAACAGGAGATTCCACAGCATCAGGCACCTGCACCAGTAGTGCCTCCTCCTCCTCTTCCTCTTCCTCCTCCTCCTCCTCAGCTAAATTTTCTCAATTTGATGTCTGATTATATCCAGCAGCGACTTCAGGCTACTCAGACTCAGGCACCGCCACCAGTAATTCAGGTTCAGCCGCTTGCTCCACCTAGGAGGAAGCCTATATTGGAGCAGTTAAAAAGATTGGGAGCTAAAAATTTTTCAGGTCAGGATCCATTGACACCAGCAGAAGCCATGAGGCAAAAAAACCAATAGAGGCCGAAGAAGAGGAAACAGAGAGTGAAGGAATCCATTGGAGGAGAAGGTGAGAGTGTGGAGAGAGCGTAACCATGATTCAGTATTTAACAATTTATTTTGTATATTTGTTTTTGACGTTGAAAATTGCTGTGGGATCAAAGTTGGGTTTGAGGTGGGAAGTGAGATAGATTTTATAATAATTTATATTAAATTTATGGGTCGACTCAAATCAACCAAATTCATTAATGATTCATATTTTTTGACTAATTAATGATTCAATTCAAATCCATCCAACTCACATATTTGCCACCGCTAAATTAAATTAACATAATACATAACAATAAAAATTCGTATAAAAACTAATGTAATAAAAATCAATGAATACTTATAGGAAGTTAACATAAAGCTAAAGTGCATAAATTCACTTGATAAAATATTAAAAATACTTTTAACAAACAAAATTAATAAACTAAAATATTTTAAGTTAAAAATTAAAAAACTAGTTTCATAAAACAATTGGGTACTGTAACTACCGCTGACCCATAAATCCAAAGAAAGCTAAGTGTAGAATATGCAGCAAGCCACACTCAATCTAACACGGGAATCTTGGAATTTCCTAACCCAAATAAGAAAAATCAATACCCTAACAATCACAATGGCTAAGAAAACTTAACTATCCTAAAATCTAGCCCACTAATTTATAATGAAGAAGAAACTGACATTATGCAAAAAAAAAATAAAGTTTTTAAAATTTAGTAGTGAAGCTTTGTTGAAAGTCTAAGAAAATGGAAATAAATTAACAACACATAATTTAGTTTCAAATCCATAATATTAATATCAAAAATAAAATATTGAATTAAAGTTTGTCAATGTGATCATGGATAAAGACAACGCACAGTACAATGCATGAGTGTTATATATATATATATATATATATATATATATATATATATATATATATATAAGCTTTACTGCAATTTCCTTTTATAATAAACTAAGGTTTGGTTCAACAAACATTTAATCACTTAGACATCAGGTAGTGTTCCCATAAATAATAATAATAATAATAATAATAATAATAATAATAATAATAATAATAATAATAATAATAATAATAATAATAATAATAATAATACAAATTTCAGTGGATCTGGCAGATAATATATATATATACCCGAATTTGACAGGATATGAATTGTGAAAATATATTAGCTTTGAAAAAGGATAAAATATTAAAAGTTATTCTTTATTTGAGTAAAAGAAATGCACGCAAATTACATTATTTGTTTATCTAAGTTTTGAAAGAGAACATCAGTAGGAAATCAAAATAATAAAATCTAGTTGCAAAGCATTAAAGCAGGAGCAAACAAAAGTAATGATAGAATAAGCTAATTAATTAGAAATTTAATTTAACTAACCTTATAATATTGTAAATTGCAGCCTTGAAACCCAAATAATGAAAAAATTTATCAGAAACAATTGAATTCTAAAACTCTGTATTTTGATCGGTTATGTAGGGAATAAAAGTTTTTTTTTTTGTTGGATTGTGATGGAATTTTTATGCGCATTTAGGTTTTTAGAGGAGGAGTTTTATTAGAATATATAACTAAAAATTAAAAAAGTGAAAGAATTTTCAGTTATTTTTTTTATTATGCATTTATTATCTTTATTAATAACAAAAAAAATTATTAGATTCAGAAAAAGGGCAAAAATTATTAACAGAAAAAAGGGGTTATAACAAATTAATTGATTAATCGACGGAGCTAGGTGGGAGGGAGGCATTAATGCACCCATTCAAAGAAAAAAAAATAAAAATTTATATGTAATTTTTTTAATTTTTTAGTTTGTTTCCGTCCTTATTAAAAATTAAAAATAAAAAGTTAAAAAAAAGCTTATCCTTTTCTCACGTGTTCACATGTTTAATCCCACACACCGAAACTTCGGACTGCATCAGAGTCCATATATGCCCCTCCTCTTTAATCGTAAATGAGTTGCTTTTTCCTTTAATGTTTTGTGATTTTCGAAATTCATCCCTCACGAGTTTACATTGGTCAACGATATAGGTGGGTATGAAACTTGATAATATCCAAAATTTTCCAAATCGATTAACAGATTGTTATACACGTTGGCTTAATTGATTGAGCAAATCAAATATTATTTAGTTGAATTAATCTTTTTTTCCTTTTAAAATTATTTTTTTTTTAAAAATTTTCATCTTTAAAAATATGTTTTTTTTAAATATCATATTTAACTTAAACCACTCATTTTTTCATGCTCCTTGTTCCAAGAATATAGAATTCTCATCCAACAATTGGTTCTCCATCAGAGTTTGAAAATAAATTGAAACTAAAAATAAAATCAAATCCATGATCAGGTGTTGCAACACTAGATCTGAGATTGTCTGCTCTTGTTATTGCGTCGTTTACTGAATTTTGAGCACTTGGTTTCGAAAAATTTTTCATTTAGTTTTGAATCAATTATTCAATTATTGAGATAAGTTTTTATTCATCTGTCACTTTTATTTTTTAATCCATTCTTCTTTTTGTTGAAACTTGAAACATGTAGAATGAAAAAAACTGTTATTTGTTTGTTAAAATTGAATGGTGCCATATTAGATGTATGGAAGAATGAAAAACATAATTTTCGAATTAAATTATTTACAAACCCTGTTATTTTTTTAAAATTTATGATTTTATTTGTTAAAATTTGTGATTTTATATGTTAAAATCTGGTATTTTAATTGTTGTATGCAAAGTATTTGATAAAATGCTAACATGAACTTTTTGATGGAAGAAAATTATAATTAATTTCTAATAAATTTTATTGATGTTTTATTTTGTCGATTTTTTAATGCAGAATTTTTAGGATTAATCATTGGTGGAATTGGATGGATAACATTCCAATTTTGATTAAACATAAAGTAGAATAAAATGGTGATAACAAATTTGAAGGTTTTAAAGTTGAAGGAGTATTAATTCGCTTGCAACTATGAACATCTCGTGGATATAATATTAAATCAATTGAAAATCAATATAGAACTAACTCATTTTAATATAAAGTATCTTGTCAAAAATTTTCCAATAGAAATAAATGAAGATAACATGAAATTCTACTTGGAATTAAAGAAGAGGGAATATGATTTTACAGCGTACCCTTTATTTATTACATTGATTGAAAAATATTAGAAACAACACATTTAATTAAATATATGACTGAGACATTTCAATACAAATTTTGGTACAAAAAACAAAAAAGGATTTGGAATTTGAAATTGGTTATACCGGATGATATATACCAGACATATCATCCAGTATACCAAATTCCTTAACATGAATTTCATTCTGAAATTTGGTATACCGAAAAATATACCAAATTTTATAATAGCAGTTTAATTTTAAAATTTGATATACCAGCAAATATATCAAATTTCAGAATAAAATTTTTATTCTGAAATTTAGTATACCGTCATATCAGACAATATACCAAGCATACCGATCAGTATACTAAATTTCAAAATATGAATTTCATTCTAAAATTTGGTATACCGGTCAGTATATCAAATTTCAGAATAGAATTTTCATTCTAGAAAGATTCACATTCTTGAGTTTGATATATCGAACGGTATATCAGGTATATCAGCTGATATACCAGAAAACTAAAGAGGATTTAAATCTGGAATTCGCATTTTAATATTTTTTATATTTAACCTCTAACAATAGTATAAATACAGATTCAATAATTGAAATTCAAGCATTAACAAATAAATTCTTCGTCATTACAAGACCAACCATTTTTAGAATTCCAATTTTGAATTAGTTATTTTTTTATTTTCATTATGAAATTATTTACTTATACTCCAATTATGAATTGTTTAAGAGAATTTTCTACCATTTTGCATTGTCTAGTAGCAAATTGGACTTTTTCTCTGAAAATAATAGTAAAACAAAGTTATATTTCTCTAATTCAAAATGTAAGCATCGGTGTCTTTTCAAACTACAAGAGAATTATGGGAGGTTTATAGATCTAAGGTCAAGCCATTACTTCAATTCGTGGTAAACACAATGTCTATTCTATATTTTTACAACTGATCCTATAGAAGATATAAATTTGAAACTTGAGTAAGAAATCCTATGTCAGCCTTCTTTTTACTCACGAGACCTGGGTTCAATTGGGAGCCCCTTTTGCGATCTACAAAGCAACAAAGTGTGCTATGAGCAAATTCAACATGACAAGCCATTTTTGCATGCAACTACAACTATAAATAAAGATAATCCATATATTATATAGAAACCAACATTGAAAACCACGATAAGAAATAAGATTCAGCTCTTTCCTATATAAGAATAAAGACTTGTCATGAGAAGAACATTATAATGTCAAGCAAACCTAAAAACCCTCCTGTTTATTGGTCATGCATTGTAACATCCTTATACCACTGTACTGTACGTATAGTGACTAAATGTTAAAATACTGTGACGGTTACAATTGCTATTATAAACAGTCTGGTAAAATTGTTTTTCAACATTCGATGTCACAAATGAACAGTCCATATAATAACTTGCTTACAACTTACATCAGACATACGTATATAACCTATAAAAATTTGTACATATAAATTACCATTTATGCACACTGAAATCATATACATGCCATGTCTATACTGTCATTCTTGCATTGCATCACTGTTCTTGATCAACACCAGCTTACGGTCACATTAACGTTCTACTTTAATAACCCGTACGCAATAGCAACACTACGTGTTGAGCATTAAAAATACCCAATGGTAGATACAAATCCTAGACTTTTCATTAACATATTCATTCATGCACTCACACTATACTTTTATTTCGTAACCTTATTCATTCGATATTTTTGCTTACCTCTTTCTTTAACCTTCGGTATTACTAATTCTTTACTTAACAGTTGCTTTATATACAATATTTATTTATTCTCAGTTATTTCTAGTATTATTCTTTAAGCCTACTTTTTATCTTCATCTGTATTTTCGTAAGACTTACTTAACCTTTATTTTACATTGAATTTTTAGTCTATCATTACATATATTGGCTTTTATCTTACTTTACATTTTAATCAGTTTTCATATTATTTTAAGGAATTGTTACTTTTCTTATTCATTTAGTTTGTTATCACACTTGAATCATTTACATTAATTCTAACATACTCGGTTGTAACTATTTTTACTCTATTTTAGTTACACTTAATACATTACATCCATTATGTTAACAATAACAGTAACTTTTGTTACATTTGTCATTATTAACTCCAATGTCATTTGTTTTGATTAAATTATGTTCTTTAAATTAATTAAACTTTTTACCTTAAATTAATTTCATTTTTTTATATTCCTTTCAATATTAATCTTTCTTCGGATCATTAAACAATTTACAGTTTGTATGCATTTTTTCCCTTATACAACAATACTTAAGCTATTTACAATTCTTCTGTTTATTTTTTGGTTTACAGTCACATACCATTTTTGTTGTCAATTTCATCATTACTTATATCTTTAAACATCAACCTTTATCTTTACAGTTACGTTACTTAGTGTTTTCTTATTCCAATCTTTATGTTGTACTATACTTATTATTGAATTTTCTTTATATTTTATCCTCTTAATAAATGTCATGTTTTTATCAGTTTCAGCATTACAGCTATTATTTACTTACACCGCTATACTATTCAATATTATCATTATCCATTATACTTACTTTCTTACTTTTCTTTTACTCTCCATTTCAATCCCTTAATTAAAGTCAATTTACAATTTAATCCTTGAAGTTTCATTAAATTACATTTCAGTTCAATCACTTTGGTATAGTCAATATGATTTAGTTCTTATATTAAATCTGTGCCTGAGAGTATTAATAATATTGTAATTAAATTATTGTACCAATATTGTGTATACATTTTTTTTGGTATTTTTTCATTCATTTTATGTCTCTAGTTCTTTTAACTTTTCATTGTTATCCAATTTTAGTTCAGACTCTTAATTCAATTAAATATATGATCTATATTTTTTTTATGCTTTTAGCCTCTTATTACGGCAATATTTAATTCTTTTCATTTTGATTCATTATTTTGCAGGCACCATTTTCGATCGGTTATCCATCATTCATTTTACTATCACACTACTGTCCTTATACTGTTACTTCGTTAATTAGCTATTCAGTAATTTATCAGATAATCCAATATAACATTTATACTTCATGAATTTTTTTTATTCCTTTATAAATAATTCACCTTAATTTTCTTTCTTTGGTTTGCTCCTAGTATCAATCCGGTAAGAATCTTCAAACCGAATACAAGGAATCAATACATTCAGAGTGATTTCAAAAAATCACCAATACATTTACATTTCATATTTCATTCATTTAGTAAACCGTCAATGACCTACTAAAGTGAGTCACCATGACCCACATCGCGGCTATATATTTAATATCCCTATGGCCAGCCAATTATATCATGTACTAAATTTAACTACCAAATTACTACTAAGGGCAATTCAATTGTTCAGTTTTCCGATTATTTTTCATTTTCAATTCATTTTTCGATACATTTGGACCCAATCATACCATTAATTTATACAAACTTAACACATATTAAATCTTCACTTAATACATAGTAAAATATCATCATTCCAATCATTCAATACTAATTTAAACTTTCAAACAGTTTCTATACATTCGATCAATTATCTATTTATTCTATAACACTTATTTCCTTTTAGTTTTATTTATATCCAATACACTTGGCATTTTATTTATCAATCATTATGATTATTATTATTAATTTATAATTTATCATCATCATCATCATTATTATTATTATTATTATTATTATTATTATTATTATTATTATTATTATTATTATTATTATTCTAAACATTAATCTTATTACCATTTAGTCATTTACTCTTCAACTCCTAACAATTACTTTAATAACTTACATAAATATTTTTTTATTACAATTTTAATCCTTAAATTAAACACATTAATATCTTTTTACACTTTAGTCCCTACAATTTTATTTATTTACAAGTTCATCCTTGACTTCTATTTAACTTACATAAAGTTAACATTTAACTATTTTTTTTACACTTATTACATTATTTACCTTTCAAATTACTTTTTAATCCCTTGAGTCAGTTAAATTACCATTTAGTCCTCATTTTTTTCAATAAATTACTAAAATGCCATTTTTATTTTATTTACAATTTTGCCACTAGTTATACATTTTAAATTATAAATTCAATATTTATTTGTAAAATTTCTGTTTAATCCCTAAACTTCATTTAATACTTAAATCTTATTTCATACTCATTTAAATATCCGTTTTACCCAATAATCTTAACTTTGATTAAAATTACCATTTTACCATTTTGCTTCCATATTTTATAAAATTACCATTGTACCCTTCTACTTTCAAATTCTTTCATTTAAGTCTTTCTTTTTTTCTCAACACTTGGCAAAATTACCAATTGGTTCTTAAACTTTTATTTTCTTTCATTTAGGTCCTTTTTCACTCTAATTATGCTATTTTCTATTATTTTAATTATTTCAATTTTATATTATGATAATTGATGTTCATATGCCTTTAGTATTCACTAACATTCAACATAAACCTTGATATTTTTATTATTATTTTTATTCCAATTATGCTAACTTTCATTCTTTTTATTAACATTTCAAATTTTGCCATTATTTCACTATAAATACTATTCAATCATGGTATAAATTTCACATTAAATTTATTTATACCTCTCACTTCTCCAATCCAACTTCATAACATACCAATAATCCATAATATACACTTAATACACATTTTCATTTAAAATATACATTAAGTATATATATATATATATATATATATATATATATATATATATATATATATATACACGGCTATCTCAAAATTCTTCACCTTAAATTTTTTTCTTCCATTATCAATTACTCACATCATAATTTTTAACATAACTAATCATATTTATGATATTTATTTCATTTATACATATATAAATCTCACACATACATAACCATAATTTCTACTAAATCAATGGAAAGCAAGGGATTTATGTATCCACATTTCTTAGATTCATTTTCTCTCCACTTAGATCCTCGTTCCATTACTTTACTCCATAGAAATTCCATAATCTCCATTAAGCTCTAAAGGTGGCCGAATTCCTCATGAGCATTTTTCCTTCAATTTCATTCTTCGTTAATTTAATATAACATTATAATAATAAAATACATCCTTAAATCTACCCATAAAACTAATTAAATTAATTAATTAAACTTAATTTTACTTACTTGACTTTTGTTCATAATCTTTCTCTTCTTGATTTTCTTTCACTTCTTCCACTTTAATCACCTCAAATGAATATTGAAGGCTGCCATAATCGACTATAGAAGCTGGATTTTACTTAGAAATGAAAATCTTTCACTTGGCCAAGAAGAAGAAAACGAGAGAAGAGGAGATTGCTGTGGATGTCTCTGAAAAATTTAGATATTTAGGCTATTTATAGGTGGCTAATGACTGGATCTGGTCCAACCACTTTCAGTTCAATTTCTATTTTAAGCCTATTATGCATCCAAAAATTATTTCTCTCACTTTCAAAATTTAAATTTACTCAAAATCAATTTCATAATTCTTAAAATATATAATATAACCTCTATAAAAATTTTTACCTCAATTGGAGTCCGTTTATGATCTGTTTCACTAAAACTAATCCAATTAGATAATTTTTGGTTTTATCGTAAAATTAATTTTTCATATTCAAATAATTTTAAATATTAATTAGAGTTTTACAGGAACTTTCTATTATTTTTGAAGATCATTTGCTATTTTTAAAATCTTGGTCAAATCTACAGTCAATCAGTTACTATTTAAACCGGAATCATTATTTTTCTCTTACTTTTTAAGTTCAAGCCTTCCTAAAAATACTTTCAAAATTCTCAAAATATATTCATTAAGCTTCATGAATATTTTTGGATCAATCAGAGATTATTTTTCGATTTGATCCACTTTTACTAGTTCGATAGTCCGATTTTTCGTGTCGCTAAAAAATTACTTTTTTTTACCATATGATTTTACATCTTGTTTAATATAGATCTGAAAATTTCAATGATTTTTAAAGATCATTTTCTATTTTTCAAGTCTCAATCAAACCTCAGTCAACCCGGATACTAATTAAACCGAAACTGTGATTTTTTTCTTATTTTTGATTTTTGATGATCCATTTGATATCATTTTCGGTCTAAATTATATTCTTGAACTCCTGCTAACTTCCTCTTTCCAATGGTCCAATAAAATATTTTCGACTCCGAGAGATACTATTCATCCCAACATCATTATTCACCATCGAAAAATACTATTTTCGACCAATCCGATATTTAAACCATTTTATGCATTGCTTTCACCCTTTTAGTGAATTATCTAATCAAATCATTGTTTAGTAAGGAATTGTATTTTGGTTTAAGAGAAATACAAAGTGTCAGGCATAAATAATACAATAACCATATCTTATGTTGTGATATGGAAGAGGAAGTAACTACTAAATAGTTTCAAACCACAGGCAATTCTATCAGGTAATGACTCCAACTTCAATATTACTGGAAAAAGAAGGGAAAAACATAACTATTGTTGCTTGCTATAAGTTAATACTGGTTTGGAAAGGTAAAATGATGGGAATAAGTAGTTTCCACAAAAAAAACTAGCTAGGAATCAAAAATAACAATACAACAATTAAGGATATATATATATATATATATAATTGCTAAATTAAAATAGAAAATTCACCAACTTAAGCCCCTTTTTGTCATGACTAAAAATAAATCATACATGTTGGCCTTTCAATGATAATTAGATAGAAAATAACTAATGTATACTGTCTGTTGAATACTAACAGAAAATGCTCGAGACTGATGGTTGGGTTACACCAGAAGGCAAGGAAAGGGAAATTGGTAGGAGTTCATAGCAAAGGAATTTCATCATATGCTTAAAAACCTATCTTTAATATCAATAAAATATGAGTTTCTAAAAAAATTATTTCTTTCTCTTTTCTTAATATCTATTTTTAAATATTTATCTGTGATCCTGTTATTAATTTTACAAGTTTTATGAACAAATTCTTAATCTAAAAGGACAGTGCGTCAGTGGCAAGGAGTGCCTTATCGGGATAGTCATAATTGATTAGTCTTGGTTTATAATTCTTGTCTAGTAGGAAACGAGCAATTTTTTGTCGACCAATTATATAACACCTCAACCAACAGTGTATAAAAATGGCAAATGACTAGACTTTTAATGACAAATAATTAGAACAAATACAAACTTTTGCAAAGCAACCTCACACATTCGATAGTAAAAAAAAAAATAAAAAAACAAAAAGAGGAGTCGCCTTTTACTTGATGAAGATAGAAAAATAAACTTAAATTAGAGAAAAAAATGCAAAATTAATCGAAAAAAGGCAAAAAATACTTGAATAATACTATGATGATGAATACCACGAAGAACACAACATTGATGGTAGAAAAACTAGAGAACCGAATAGAGTTACCTTCGACTTGATGAAGATAGAGCACCATTCTAGGATAACAGGCAACATGAAATTGAAAGGGAAAAGAATATCTAATTAGGGCTGAATATAAAAGGAGGTATTTTTAAAAACTTAAAATTAAAAAATGGTATTCTTAAAACTTTAAAATTGGTGGGTGTATTTTTAAAATATGAGATTAAAAAAGACGAATTTACACATAATACACTTTTTTTTTACTTTGTTTTTTAAAAATACCTTCAATTTTTAAGTTTTAAAAATACTTTTTTTTTTAAAATTTATGTTTTTAAAAATACCACTTTTATTTTTAACTCTACTTCTATCACTTTCTTCAACTAATTTTGATCATCTTCTCTTCCTCTGTTCAAGCTTAGGCTCCTGTTCCTACACCTACCAGCGACGTTAATAATAGATTTGAAGTTATCTAACAGAAGCTAATTATTTCATGAGCAAATTCGTATTCTAACAAAAGCTAATTATTTGCGATTGGCAATTTATGTGATTAATTTTTTTTTGTATTTTGTTTTTATTGTTGTGAGAAGAGAACAGTTCAAGTTATGCATGTGTCAGATCTAGCGAGAGAGAGAGAGGTTCATGAGTTCTTCTCTTTCTCTGGCGAAATTGAACATATTGAGATCCGTTGGTGCCTTCTTTGCTTCTTTCTGTATTTATATACTTGTTGTTTTTGAAGTCCTATTTGTTCTGTGTTTCTCCTTGAGATGATGTGGAAAACAATTAACATGATTGTTTTTACCTTTCAATAAACTAGAAGGCAGTTTAAGATCTTCTTTTTATGCTAAAGATTTTACCATTCATGAAGTTGTTGCAGAGAAAATGCAGGAGAAAGAATGAAAGTGAAAATATGAAGTTATTATGATTATTATGTGTTCTGTTGTGATTTTTTTCCTTATGTATTTAATATGTTTGATTAATACTTAATAGATTTCTTGGCATTGTGTCTTTGGATGCTGTGAAAATAAAGGGTCCAAAACTGCATTTGTTACTTTCAAAGATCCTAAGGCACTTGAAATTGCATTGTTGTTATCTTTATGTTCCTGCATTCTTCTTTTTCTTTTTATTATTTTATCTTTTGTTTTTGTTGCTTATTCCGTTAATGGTGGTTGGTGGTTGATTATGGTTTTAATCACACTTAAATTATGTTCATAACAGCATTTAATTTGTACAATTAAAGTAAACTACTGCTTTCACCTCACAATATAAATCGTTTCAAAGAGTTATATTTTTTGGTATACAAGTATACCAATTATGTCCAAAAAAAATAACAAATATTATCTAGTTTGCAATATTTGTGCAGGTCTTCCAATTATTTTTTGTACACATTACAATTCTAACAACTCATTTCTACCCAAAACCTTCCTTTTTGCATTACCAATAGAATTTCACCTGTAAAAAAATTCAAAATAAGCACAAATAAGTATAAAACATCTAAAGGAAATTGAAGAGAAAAAAAAAAAGAAACTCAAATTTTATGAAACTAGTATGAAAACAAAACTCATACAATTACTAAAAAAGGTATGCATTTATGATATTTTTAGAGCTTAAATATAAAAAGATATACTAAAATTCAAATTTCAAAATGAAAGTCATATTCTGAAATTTGGCATACCAAACGGTATTCCAGATATACCAGGCGGTATACCAAATTTTAGAATGCAAATCATATTTTAAAATTTAATATACCAACTGGTATACCAGGTATACCGGATGATATCCGATTGGCATATCTGGTATACCATCCGATATATCAAATTTCAAAATGCAAATATATTTTAGAATTTGGTATATCGGTCGGTATACCTGATATATCATCCGGCATACCAAATTCTAGAATACAAATATATTCTGAAATTTGGTATGCCGGATGATATATCAGGTATACCAACCGACATACCAAATTTTATAACATAATTAGTATTATGAAATTTGATATAACGACTGGTATACCTGATATACCAGACGGTATACCAAATTTCAGATTGCAAATATGTTCTAGAATTTGGTATACCATCTGTATACCGAATTACAGAATGCAAAGATATTCTACAATTTGGTATATCAAATTTCATAATGCAAATTATGTTTGCTTTTACAATACTAAGCTTCGTATAAAATTTGACACTCTAAAAAGATATATTTTTGCAATTATATTGGAGGTGAAAAAATTAGAAGAAAAAGAATTTTAAGTCCAAGTCAATTTTATCAAGATTTTCACTTTTTCCACTGAAAAACGATGTGCTATATATAGAAAATGAGTATAATCCTTCTTTTTACGTGCACAAATAATAATAAATGTGATAAATTATCAAATTATCAAGGAGAAGGCTGGTGCCTGGTGCAATTGGATTAATTATTATGTCGATAGTTAATTCTGTCATTATGAAATTAAGCTTTTCTATGGCAGGTCTTTGTCTTTCTATACTCGAAAATCTTCGTTTGGTTTTTCTGGCAATAACTAATATGTTGCATTATCACATTCTCGTGTTGACTTGAAAGTTATAGATTTTCATGCTACTGAAATTTTAATTTTCATATTATAAGCAAGACAAATTGCCATCTAATAATTTAGAGGTCAAGTAGTGAGCTGTGAAGCCATTATAATGATCTTCGTAAGCTGCAAGACAAGATTCGATGACCTTTTTTAACATTTGGTCTTCTTCATAAAACGGCTGCCTCATAAATTCACCAACCGCCTGTAGGAAATCCTAGAATTATCTAGGCAATATATTTCATGTCAAATCATCAAGAAAACATCAAATCTATGACGGAAACGTACCTGAATTCATGATTCGGCTTAGAAGATTGAATTTCCCTTCGGTAGTGATCTTCCAAATTGATAGGCAGGATAAAATCTATCTTCTCCAGATGGGGATTCAAAGACGATATATCACTTCACCTATAATTTGGGGACCATAACCCTTTTATATGGTAGAGTTTTACTTTATTTCTAATTTAACCCATCATAAAATTAGAAATTACAAAAGAGTATCTATACATTTAATCCATACTTGTAACATTATTATTATTATGGCCCACTTTAATTTCTTTTAAATTAGATCACTTTAATATTTTGGGCCAAGTCTTTTAAAATGATAGTTATGACATATAATTATTATAATTCTAATATATATATAGTGTATTAGTCCATAAATCCTAATAATCTCCCACTTGGACTATACATTTATATATATATATATATATATATATATATATTCATTTTGCTTTATAATTATATGTCAACTTTATGAGCTCAAAACTTTACTATCATAAATAAAGACATTTCTGAACAATCTCGTCCATCAATTATGCTTACATAGAACCAAGGCGACTTTTGTTACTTATATGTCTTAACTAAATCCATCCCTGATCACATATATAAACACAACCGAATGACATAGATCCAGTATGGATGCATAGCATGAAAATTACATGTAATGTGATCTAAACATGCCTATTTTCAACTGGTCCGTTCTATAAACTTAGTGAGATCAATCCATAGATAAATCAAAGTGTGAATAACTCAACTTTATTTCTGCAGAAAATGTAGATAAGCCAAAAACAAAGTGTGTCTATTATAAGTAAGCAAGATTACAAAACTCCCACTAAAATTAAATATCCTCAAAAGATATGACACCCATATGAGCAGTATGCTCATTAAAGACCGTGGGTGGTAATCCTTTGGTAAGTGGATCCGCAATCATGGAGTTTGTACCAATATGCTCAATAGACACCTGTCCACTTTGAACCCTTTCTTTAACAACCAAGAATTTAATGTCTATATGCTTTGACTTACTCGAACTCTTGTTGTTATTGGAATACAAGACTGCTGACTTATTGTCACAAAAGATCTTAAGTGGTCTTTCAATTTCATTAACAATTCGCAGTCCAGTAATAAAATTGCGCAGCCGTATTGCTTGACTTGATGCCTCATAGCATGATATAAACTCTGCTGCCATGGTAGAAAAGGCTATAAGAGATTGCTTAGCACTCTTCCAAGAGATAGCCCCTTCAGCAAGCAAAAAAATATAGCCTGATGTAGATTTCATGCTATCTGGGCACCCAGCAAAATCGAAATCTGAATACCCAATGATCTCTAACTTATCCGATTTTCTGTAAGTGAGTTTGAAATATTTTGTTCTTTGAAGATATCGCATGACTCGTTTGGCTGCTTTCCAATGATCCATTCCTGGATTGCTTAAGTATCTTCCTAATACTCCAACTATGTACGCAATATCCAGACGCGTACAAACTTGAGCATACATTAGACTTCTTATTGCTGATGCATAAGGAATCTTTTGCATTTTCGCTTGCTCAAAAGTATTTTTGGGGCACTGTTGAAGATTAAACTTGTCTCCTTTAGCCACAGGGGTATTTCCTGGTTTACAATCTTGCATGCCATATCTCTTAAGAACCTTTTCGATATAAGCATTTTGTGATAATCCAAGGGTACCTCGAGAGCAATCTCGATGTATTTGGATCCCTAATACAAAATTTGCATCTCCAAGGTCCTTCATCTCAAAATTCATAGCTAGAAATCTCTTGGTTTCATGCAACAAGCCTATATCATTACTGGCAAGCAATATGTCATCAACATATAAAACCAGAAAAATATGCTTACTCCCACTAAATTTGTGATATACGCAATCATCAACCAAATTCATCTCAAAACCATAAGAGATAATAATCTGGTGAAATTTGTAATACCACTGACGAGACGCTTGCTTAAGCCCATAGATAGATTTCTTCAATTTGCAAACCATTGACTTTGTATTTTCTGATACATAGTTTTCTGGTTGCACCATATAAATTATTTCATCAATGTCACCATTGAGAAATGCTGTCTTGACATCCATCTGATGTAGCTCAAGATCAAAATATGCTACTAATGCCATTATAATCCTAAAAGAGTCTTTCGATGAAACTGGAGAGAAAGTCTCTTTATAATCAATGCCTTCTTTCTGCGTAAAGCCTTTAGTGACAAGACGTGCTTTATATCTCTCCACATTGCCCTTTGCATCCCTTTTGGTTTTAAAAATCCATTTACAACCAATGGGTTTTGCACCTTCAGGCAATGAAACAAGATCCCATACGTCATTATCTTTCATAGACTTAATCTCCTCATTCATGGCATCTATCCACTGTTGAGAGTTAGTGCTTTTCATTGCTTGATGAAAATTGACTGGATCATTTTCCATCACTCCAATGTCAACATCATGTTCTTGAAGAAACACAACATAGTCATCAGAGATTGCACTTTTCCTTTCTCTAGTGGATCTCCTTAATGGCAATAGTTCTTGAGGTTGTAGAGTTTATTCTTCAAGAGTATTTTCTTGAGACTGAATGGGAGGATCAATGACATTGTCTTGTTCTGGAATTGCATCATGAACAATGTCTGGTATAATAACCTGTTCTTGATTATTGTCCATAGCAATTAAAGGAACATCAATATATTCCTCTTCAAAGACAAAGTCCTTAACTCTTTCTCCCCCCGCAAACTCAACATCCTCAAAGAACCGAGCATTACCTGTCTCAAAAATAGAATTAGTTGTGGGATCATAAAATTTGTAACCCCTAGAGCGTTCAGAGTATCCAACAAAATAACAACTAATAGTCTTAGAGTCCAGTTTCTTTTCATTTGGCCTATAAGGCCTTGCCTCAGCTGGACATCCCCAAATATGAAAATGTTTTAGACTAGGTTTTTTACCTGTCCAAAGTTCGTAAGGGGTTTTACTAGTTGCCTTTGTTGGTACTCTGTTGAGTATATAAGCTGCAGTCTTTAATGCCTCTCCCCAGAGTGACTCAGGTAAGGTAGAGTGACTAATCATACTTCTTACCATGTCTAAAAGCGTTCTATTTCGTCTTTCAGCAACACCATTCATATTGGGTGAACCCGACATGGTATACTGTGGTACGATACCGCTTTCCTCTAGGAATCTAGCAAATGGACCTGGACGTTGTTCACCTGAACCGTCATATCTACCATAGTATTCACCACCACGGTCGGATCTGACGCTTTTAATACTTTTATTGAGTTGATTTTCAACTTCAGCCTTAAAACTTTTGAACATGTCCAGTGACTGAGATTTCTCATGAATGAGATAAAGATAGCCATATCGACTGAAATCGTCTATGAATGTTATAAAGTATGTTTGGCCATTCCAAGAAGCCAGAGAAAATGGCCCACAAATATCTGTATGTATTAGTTCTAAGACATTTATTTTCTTATTGGCATCAAATCTCCTGATATTTGTTTGTTTCCCCTTAATGCAATGCACACACATGTCAAAATCTGAAAAGTCAAGGGGATCGAGAATACCATCAGACACAAGTCTCTCAATTCTCTTTTTAGAGATATGACCTAATCTCTTGTGCCATAATGAAGTTGAATTCTCAATAGTTAATTTACGCTTCTTACTGATTGAAATGAAGCAACTGTATCAATTAAATATAGATTATCATAACCTGATAAAGAACCAGAACCAACCAAACTTGAATTTTGAAAAAGACTAAAATTTCCATTTCCAAATGAACAAAAAATACCCAAATTTGTCCAATGCCGAAACAGAAATCAAATTCCGCCTAAAAGACGGTACAACAAAAGTCTCAAACAAATTCAAATAAAAACCAGTTCTTAATAATAATCTAAATGTTCCAATTGCTTCGACTTCGACTGATTTGCCATCACCAATATAGATGTATCTTTCACCATCATTAGGCTTTCGGCAATTCAGGCAACCCTGCATGGACACACTAATGTGAGTTGTTGCACCTGAATCAATCCACCAAGTGTGTCTAGGTACTGAAGCGAAATTAACCTCAGAACAAACAAAATTAAGAAGCATTCCTTTCTTAGCACGCCAAGCGTGATAGTTGGTACATTGCTTCTTCTGGTGTCCTGCAGCTCCACAAAAGAAACAACCACCATTAGTTTGTTCCTTATGTTGTTTCTTATGTGGTGCTGTTACCGCAGCTTCCTTATTCTTTCTTTTCTTATTTTCTTTCCTTTTATCCTTTGAGGTGGAGACCAAATGAATATTCGGTGTCTTTTCTTGATTCAATCTATCCTCTTCCTGAACACAGGGAGAGATGAGCTCATTAAGGGTCCATGAGTCCTTTTGATAGTTATAGCTCACCTTAATTTGACCAAATTGTGCAGGAAGAGAGATCAAAACCAAATGCACTAATAAGTCTTCAGATAAATCCAACTTAAGTGCCCTTAAACTTGAAGCAAGGTTAGACATTTCCATAATGTATTCCCTTATGTTTCCTTTGCCCGTATACCTCATAGAGATGAGTTTTGCTAAGATTGTACTTGTTTCAGCCTTTTCATTCTTAGCAAATCTCTTCTCAAGGTTCTCAAGGAAACCCTTAGCTGTATCCACCTGATCGGACATTGTGCCCCTAAAAGCTTCAGGAATGGCACGCTTAATGACCATAAGACTTATGCGATTAGACCTTTTCCACTTTTCCATCTCCCTCTTTTGTTCAGAGGTACTCTCATTAGTGAGATTAGCAGGTCTAGGTTCCCTTAGTGCAAAGTCTAGGTCCATGACTCCGAGAGTGATCAGTACACTCTCTTGCCATGCCTTAAAATTTGTGCCAGTCAACAGAGGAATGGAGTTGATACTAGCAGTAATATTAGCAGCAGAAGCAGAAACTGAATTCAGAACAAAACATATAAAATAAACTCACATAAGTATCAAAATAATACCAAAATTGAATAACAAATTTAAATACAGTTAAACCCCATCTCAAGATATCTGACACTCCATTAACATTTTATCTTTGGACAAAATATTAACTTGTAAGTGATATCTTGATGTAGCAATTAAACACAAATAATAAAATAACATGTCAAATAATAATTCTTCCTTTGGGCCGATTTATTATTCACATGTAAGACCAAATAATTATAACGTGCTAATTGCCACAAATGTATATATAATTATATTAAACATTAACTTTCCTTTGGGCCAATTAATATTTATATAATTACATACACACAACCAATTATATATTTTGAAATAAATTAATTGATTTTCATAGAGGTCACTTTGGCAACATATTGGTTCAATTAACCATCTCAATATATACATATAGCCATACTGTAATTTAAATTGAAATTCCATAAAATACCATCTTAATACCAAATTATTTATTTACTAATAAAAAACTTAATATATATATATCTCATCAAAAACGTTCCATATATATATATATATATATATATATATATATATATATAACCAAAAATGAAACGGCAATATGGTTCCCAAACAACACCTTTTTTTTTTTTAACCAAACAATAAATCAAATCCCTTTGAAAAATAAACTGCAAACACCATTTATATATATATATATATATATATATATATATATATATATATATATATATATATATATATATATATATATATATATATATATATATATATATATATATATATAAGCATTAAAGTTTGCAGTACATTAGGATAAGCAAAAAAAAAAAATGGAGCCGAAATAATGAATCCACAAAAGGACAAAAGAATCCCAAAGCCAATTGCAATAAGCCGAAATCATAATTTACAACAGAAAACAACAAATAATTGCAGGTTATTGCCATGAAACCAAACTCTATAACCTTTATCAAAATATACATTAAATAGAAACGTATATCCACAAAACGCAATATCGTCGACGAGGATTAATCAATTGCCAAAGGGTTTTGATACCAAAGCAACGATTTTCATTAAACCGTAATAAAATTGATGCTTGATTCATACAAAATTTTAATCAATTCCTAATAATTCAACATGAAATTGGCTCTGATTCCAATTGTAGGAAATCCTAGAATCATCTAGGCAATATATTTCATGTCAAATCATCAAGAAAACATCAAATTTATGACGAAAACGTACTTGAATTCATGATTCGGCTTAGAAGATTGAATTTTCCTTCGGTAGTAATCTTCCAAATTGATAGGCAGGATAAAATCTATCTTCTCCAGGTGGGGATTCAAAGACGATATATCACTTCACCTATAATTTGGGGACCATAACCCTTTTATATGGTAGAGTTTTACTTTATTTCTAATTTAACCCATCATAAAATTAAAAATTACAAAAGAGTATCTATACATTTAATCCATACTTGTAACATTATTATTATTATGGCCCACTTTAATTTCTTTTAAATTAGATCATTTTAATATTTTGGGCCAAGTCTTTTAAAATGATAGTTATGATATATAATTATTATAATTCTAATATATATATAGTGTATTAGTCCATAAATCCTAATACCGCCATCCACTATTTTTTCGATTAAGAAATAACATAAATTTACTGTATAAGTTAAATTTGGACTAATTATAGGTTCAAATGTTTAAACAACACATCATTAATGCTTAATTACCTTGGCATCTTGTATTTCTTTATCATCGATTGTGATGTCGTAAGACAATAGCTTCAGCATACAAACAAAGAGTAAATCCGACTTCTCAAATGCTAACAGATGAGCATGCCTGTTCATCAATTTTAGTTCCAATTAATAAATGACTAATTAATCAGATATGTTAATTACGTACGAAAATCAATAATTACCTATAGTTTAAATGTGTGCAGAGGAAATTGATGGCAGAACATGATTTTCACGTGAAGAAGGGAAGAAGAAGAAGGAAAAACATAAGAAGAAGAAGAAGGAAGAGGGAAAGAAGAAAAGAGAGTTTGGGTTAAATTAAAAAATGAGTAGTATTTTTAAAAATAAAAATTTTAAAAAATATAATTTTAAAAGGATAAAAAGAAAGAAATATTTTTTAGCAAAATCTTTTTTTTTTTTGGATATTTTTGTGAAACTCTCATTGAAAAATTGGTATTTGGTGTAAAGTTCCCGTTTAAATTTAGAAATGTGGGCCTTTAAATTGATTAGAAGCCTATCAGAAGTTGAGCCTACAATTATTTTTTTTTATATCTTTCGGCCTGTTCTAATCTAAAAAAACGTAAGAGAAATTAAAAATTAATATCAAATATAAAATAGTAATGGTAATTCAATATTTAAAAAAAAAAGTTTAGTTACTTTTTCAAATACATATCATAATTCCTTTTGATAAACATGTCCTATTGAAGGGCTAAGTTCACATTCCATAGAATTTATGGATTACTTTATATATATATATATATATATATATATAAAATTGTAAACGTTACTGAAAGAAATCAAATTTGAAATCTCTCACACTTTTAATTAAAAACCGCTCACCAAACTAATTTTTATAATTAAATATGGATTACACAGGCAAATTTCTTATATTTTCATCAATGATACCCAATTCAATTTGATTTATTTATGACTCTCAAAATAATAATTTGTTAAAAGTCCCACCCATCAAATCACTATCCAACCATTTGCTTAGTATAACTCTAAATTTGGGAAAAAAAAAAGTTCACTGTTTACATATGACAAGTGAATTTTGGTTTTCTGAAATTGAAATGGACTTAGAAATGGTAAAGAAAAGCTATCATGATGAGATATTACAAGAGTACAAGACAACTAAGCAAGGATGAAGAAGCCAAGCAACAATGAAACACTCAGTGAATATATCAATGAATCCACCCTTATACATTCAGTCTCACCATCTTCCATACGATTGGAACCATTAGCATATCATCAACACGTATCTTAAGTATCCAACAAATAACAATACATCATAATTTCGTTTGTATATTGTAAACATAAAATTGACTGTAATTGTATTAGTTGGGTCCATGCATGAACCAACAATACAAATTTAAATAAAATAAAATAATACCCCACAATAAAATTTATCAACAAGACCGCTAACAAATTACCTCTAAATAAAATGAACAAATCAAGAAATCCATCCATATGCATACACATTCATCATCTTCTGAGCAAGAAATATATAGAGGATTGAGATGCAAATACACAGAGACAAATTCCCATGCAGAAAGAATCAAGAAACCATTCGCCACGTCTCCATCCTAATCTTAACTCTTTCCCTATAAATATCAATCCAAATCACTCCCTTTTCTCATCAGCTTAAACAATTATACACACACATCATGGGATACTCTTCTTTGCTTTCTCTCGCTCTTTGCTTTCTTCTTTTCTTCCAAGGCTGTGTCGTTCAAGCTGATTACCGCCAGCGGCAGCAGAGACAGCAACGCTCGCAGCAGGATGAATGCCAGCTCGACCGCTTAACAGCCGTTGAGCCGTCTAGGAGGATCCAATCAGAAGCTGGTGTCTCAGAGTTTTGGGATCAGAATGATCAGCAGTTTCGGTGTGCTGGTGTTATTGCTATTCGCCATACTATAGAAGAGAGAGGCCTCCTCTTGCCGCAATACGTCAATGGCCCTAAGCTCTTTTACGTTGTCCAAGGTAATAATTTTAAATGAGCTCGGAATTTCTTTCTTAAACCAGGTTGATTATTGCTTGTTACGTTAGAACATATGTTGTTATAAGAAGGGGCATATAACCTAACTAGAAATGTTGAAATGAGGAATCGAACTTCAGGATTCTTGCACAGCTCGTCAGCGTAGTAAATACTGATTATATATGTTCCACAATTATACAAGTGTCTTTATTTTTGTTTTGGTAAACGCAGGTAGGGGTATTCATGGAGCAGTGTACCCTGGTTGTCCGGAGACTTATCAAGAATCACAGTCAGAATCTAGTGAAAGGGCAGGACAAAGGCAGGGAGACCACCACCAAAAGGTTCGACAACTCCGAAGAGGAGACGTGGTTGCCTTGCGTGAAGGAGTGGCTCAATGGGTTTATAATAATGGCAACTCACCTCTTGTTCTTGTCCAAATTGTAGACCTCAGCAACCCTAACAACCAGCTTGATCAGAATTTGAGAGTAAGAACATTATTTCTTTCTTTTATTTATAAGGAACCTTAAAAATTCGAATAAAAGATCTACCAGACCCCTCTTTAGTATATTCTAAGTTTGCTCCGGTCAGACGAGGACAATATTTATTTATTCATAAATCATAAAGAATACGAATAAATTTTGATATATATGATTACAGGCATTCTTTCTAGCTGGCAACCCTGAACAAGAATCACAGGGGGAGAGAGGAGAGTATGCACAGAGAGGCGAAAGGAGGAGAGAACAAGGAGGAAGAAACAGGAATGTTTTCGCAGGGATAGACGATGAGGTGCTAGCTGAAGCATTCAATGTGAATACAGAGCTTGCAAAAAGGCTAAAAGGAGAAGATGACAGAAGAGGAATTATAGTGAGAGTGGAGGGTGAACTTGAGGTTCTAAGCCCACGACAAAGACAAGAAGAAGAACAAGAAGAAGAAAGAGGAAGGCAACAACGTCGTAATGGAGTTGAAGAGACATTCTGCACAGCCAGGCTTAAACGCAACATCGATAATCCTTCACATGCTGATGTATATAACCCAAGAGCTGGTAGAGTCGCCAACGTTAACAGCTTCGATCTTCCCATCCTCAGATATCTTCAGCTTAGTGTTCAAAAAGTTGTCCTCTACAGGGTAAGTGTAATAACTTTATTATTATTAGTAGTAGTAGTAGTAGTAGTTGTAGTTATTTTTTTAAATGATGTACATTAACAATTCTTTTTGCAGAATGCAATTTTGGCGCCACAGTGGAACATCAATGCTCACAGCATACATTATTTCACAGAAGGAAATGGTAACGTCCAAGTAGTTGATGACAATGGAAATGCAGTATTTGACGGGGAAGTTAGAGAGGGTCAAATATTAATAGTCCCACAAAATTTTGTGGTGGTAAAGAGAGCAAGCAATGAAGGCCTTGAATGGGTTGCCTTCAAGACTAATGAGAATGCACAAATTAGCCAACTAGCAGGCCGAGTATCGGCAATCAGAGCGTTGCCTGAGGATGTTGTGGCAAATGCTTACCAAGTTTCCAGGGAAGAAGCCAGGAGAATTGCGAATAATAGACAGGAAGTTACTGTGCTTAGTCCTGGTTTTAGGTCACAATCTTGAAGGCACTTGTAGCTTTGTATGATGTGAGATCGGATAAATAAGCCTTAGTGGGCTATAAAACCCTTGTGTGTTTGTAGTACTAAAGTTAAATAAAATAATGGAATATATATCTTCCGGTAATTTGTTCTCTAAATTCAATTTATACTAATATATATATATATATACACATACACACACTAATTCAATGATCAACTTTACTTTGCATTTAAATTTGGATTGTCCATATATATGGACCAAGATTAATTCGATAAGTGAAAAGTGTTCAGCAATTTTATTTTTTAAAGCGAAGTTTTTTCTTATAAGCAGCCTAAAAAGTATATGACTTCTAGGGACTTAAAATTACCTCAGTCTATTTATGTATAATGAAATTACCCTCATTTCTTTGAAGTTTTTTCAGGATATATTATTAAATTTTTAATACAAAGACAAAATTATGCATCTCTATTTATAAAATGTCTTTGTAAAAACACATAAATTTTCTATTACTACATATTAATAGGTATTCTTTATAAATTATTCATTATTATTTATTCTTTTTATTTATTGATTAATATTTATATTAGCTTATGGTAATTGTTTCTTAATTATATTTATTGATTGACCTTTTAATAATAAAATGTTCAGTTAGAGCAACTTATAAATTTTTATATTATACTATTATTTATTTATAAGGAATAAAAAGTACCACTACATTGAAAAAAATGACACCCATATTAGTAATTATACAACCAATAAATAACAATTCTATATAAATTTAACAAACAAATTAGGTATCGTTTGTTAAATTGACTCAGATAAGAAGTTTTCAAATAAATTTGAAATATTTTCCGGATCAAGATATGAAATAGTCAAGATAACACTGAAAAGCATTTCGAAAATTTTTTCAAATCGTTTGTTAAATTTTTTGGAATGAATTAAAAATAATTTTTCTTCATTTTTTTAGTTATTTTTTTATCTTAAAAGATCAAAATATGCATATCTTGACCATATGTCAAGATATGCATATCTTGAAATATCAAGATATAGGTAGTTAAAAAAAAAAATTTGTGAGACCCTTTTTTTGACAAACGCTTGAAAATATCGAAAAAGTTGGAATGATTTTATTTTTTTTCCATCCCGACCTTTCCAAGGTTAACAAACACTACCTTAATCGTTAATCAGCTATATCTATCAACAATCTGTATCGACCATTAACTAATCAAATGAAAACTTAGTATATACCTGATTGTTAGAGTAAATAATATCCTTTATTTAGTTTTTAGTTTACTTAGCTGTTACAATACAAATCCATTAGATGTCAAACTTATCTCAATAGCTCTAGCTTCATACTCTGTATAAATAGTGTACTAAATCATCTTTATACATATACAATAATATCTCCTTAAGCCTCACAATTAACATGGTATCAGAGCCAGACTCCAAAACTATAACTACTTCCTCAACTTCCTCTCGCTCATCCACACACACACATTTACTATTAAACTTAAACCAACAAATTTTCTTGCATGGAAAATTCAATTTATTCCTATTCTAAATTATCAAAACTTATATGGATTCATTGATGGAACACTTCCTGCACCTCCAAAAATAATTGCATCAGATTCTGACCCTTCCTAGCAAATTCCAAACCCAGATTATCAAGAGTGGTTTAAGAAGGATCAGCTTCTCCACCCCTGGTTGCTCTTTTCTCTCTCCGAAGACGTCTTCTCATATGTTATTGATCTGGAATCCTCTTTCCAGGTTTGGCAAGCACTGTCAAATGCCTTTGGTGCTATTTCACAAAACAGAAAACTCCATTTACACATTGAACTTCAAGAACTCAAAAAATATGATCTCTCAATTACTCAATTTCTTTAAAAAGGCTAAGTCTCTTGCTAATGAATTAAGTGCTGCTGGATTCCCCATATCCACAAATGAATTTAATGCGATTATTTATCATAATTATGTAGGCACTGAATTTCATCCAGTAATCACAACATTGAATTTGCATCCAAAACCTGTCACTTTCTTTGAACTTCATGGATAACTTATTGCTCATGAAATCCTTTTCAAAAATATTCATGAACCCATTGCCAATATATCTCTCAAATCCAATCCACCTCAACTACCTACTCCAACCTTCACAAATCAATTTCGCCCTCGACCTCACAACTTCAATTCCCTACCATTTCAATCCAATCATCATACTTCTCGTGGCTGCAATGTCACTTGTCAGATTTGTGTTAAACCTAACCATAATGCCTCTGTTTGTCCTCGTCGTTATCATCGTGAGAATAACATTCCACATCAGCCATCTTTTCCTTCTTCTTCCACCCGCACTTTCTCTTCTCTAATAGCCAACTATTCCACCACCACTCCTTATACTACTCAACCTGTTTCTTGGTTTTCGGATACAACTGCCAATTATTATATATCACCTGACCTTTAAAGTTTGGCTTCCATTAATGAGTATCATGGATATGATCAACTTCATGTTGGTAATGGCCAAAACCTTTAAATAACCCACACTGGTAATGGTATTCTTCCCTCTCCTCATGGTAGTTTAAACTTGAATAATATTCTTTGTATTCCATGCATTACATCTCATCTTTTATCTGTTCAAAGATTCATAGCTGACAACTCTTATTTTTTTGAATTTTGGCCATCCTTTTTGGTCATCAAGGACCAATGCACCAAGGACCAACACACCAAGAAGATTCTGATGCAAGGTCCAAGTGAGAATGGGATCTACCAACTTAAACCAACCAAGCATGACATGGTCACTACCAAGTCTACTCTTGATGACTAGCATCAGTGTCTCGGTCATCCTAATATTTCAAAGCTTTCTTCCTTACTTCGCAATAAACATATTTCTAGCTCCAATAAATTCTTGATTCCATGTTCTAGTTGTCAGTTAGGCAAGTTATCTAAAGTTCATTTAGTTTATGTTCCCCACTCTAGTACTGCTCCTTTTAATATTATTTATTCTGATATTTGGGGTCCAGCCCCTATTCAATCCAAATTGGGACATCGTTATTTTGTTAGTTTTATAGATGATTTCACCCGCTTTACCTGGGTTTACTTTTTCAAAAACAAAAGTGATATCTACTCTACTTTTATGAACTTTGAACAAATGATTGCACCAGTTTACTCAAAAAATTTACACATTTCATTCTAATTGGGGTGGCAAATTCCAACACTTATATACTTAATAAAGTTGGCATCCTTCACCGCATTGCTTATCCCTATACTCATAAGCAAAATGGGACTGCTGAACATAAAATTTATCATCTTATAGACACCGAATTAACTCTGTTAGCTCATGGAAAACTTCTCTTAACATTTTAGAATTATGCTATTAAACAAAGTGCAATGTTAATTAATGTTCTTCCATCCAATGTGCTTAAAAGTGCCTCTCCATACCAGTTTTTGTGTCACAAAGATCCTAATTATCTAGCCTTTAAGCCTTTTGGTTGTGTTGTTTACCCTTTCTTATGTCCTTATAATTCAAATAAATTCAGTTTTCATTCTTTTCAATGTGTCTACCTAGGCAATAGTCCACTTTATTCTTCTTATAGGTGTCTTGATCCCAATATTGGCCGCATCTATTTGGCTCACCATGTCCAGTTTTATGATAAAATTTTTCCATCCATACCCACTTCCCCATCCGCCACTTTGTCCTCAATCGACACTCATTGGTTGCAAGTAATGTCCAGTTTCCATTCTTCACAGGACTCTGCATCGGCATCCATCTTGGGTAAGACTTCTACTCCATCTTCCTCTCCTTCTCATTTATCCTTATCTACAATTCCACCACCAACTTTTTCTCTTCCTTCCACTTTACCTCTTTATCCAGATACACCTTATCAAAACCCATCCCCATCCCAACCCGCCTTGTCCAATACCAATCCCGTTATTCCACTTGTTGTTGATCTTACCAACTTTTCTGCATCTACCAACACTTTTCCAAATCCATCACATGTTCACCATATGATGTTGAGGCCCTTTACTATGACCCGTAAATAGGCCCATACTGCTATCTCCTTTTTCAGGCTTAACTCTTCCTCCTCACCTTCAGTAAAACTCAAAAATACTACTCAAGCAAAATGTTATAGTGAGTGGCATGATGCTATGCAGTGTGAGCTAAATGCCTTGATTCAAAATCAGACTTGGACTCTTATTCCTCGGCCACCTAACAAAAATATCATTGATAATAAATGGATTTTTTGGATTAAAAGACACTCTAATGGGTCTATTGAGCGCTAAAAAGTGCCTCTCATAGCCAAAGATTATTCTCAATAATTAGGTTTGGACTATAAAGAAATCTTCTCTCCTGTTGTTAAGTTCTCTACTACTCACACTGTTTTGTCCATTGCCTGTTAACTCATGGAGGCAATTGGACATCTCTAATGTCTTTTTCCATGGTGTCCTTGATCTTGACTTATATACAGAACAACCAAGTGGTTTTCGTGATCCATCTAAACCTGATTTTGTGTGCAAGCTTCACAAGTCTTTGTATAAGCTTAAACAGGCCCCGCATGCTTGGTTTCAGCGATTATCAGAGTTTTTTATTCACTTTGGATTTCAGTCATCCCAGTCAGACCACTCTCTTTTTGTTCTTTCTCAAGGCTCTTTAATTACTGTAATGACCTCAACATTGGGTCAGCCATGAACAGTACTTTTCGATGGTGAATAGTGCTTTTCGGGCCCAACAAGATACCCAAAAGTCAAAAATATTTTATTAGACTATTGGAAAGTATTGATCATGGTGAGTCCAGGATTGAAATTTAAAGTAAAATTAAGGTCAAATGGACCTTCAAAAGTCAAAAATACGAAAAAATATATCGAGTCAATTTCCTTAGTAGAGAAGAAGACTTGATTTTGCATAAATTTTTAAAAATAGCAAATCAACTCCAATGATTGCTAGATTTTACATGTCTACATGAATTTTTATGCAGAATATTTTAATGATGAGAATGAAAGTTTTCAGTGACATCGATAATTATCGAATCAGACCGATGAGTTTGAATCGAACATATAACGGACTCCAATTGAGCCAAAAATTTATGTGCTAGCTATTTTTGATGTGATAAGAGTGATGAAATTATTTTTGGAGTAATTTGATGGCTGAAAGAGAGAGAAATTTGATTGAACTTTAAAAATGCCTAAATGGGCCTTAAGAAAGAATTGGGCAAAGCCCATTGGTTTGGCCCAATTTTGGGTCCATTAGTGAGACATCTAAAGGCTTAAGATATGGAGAAAACTCTAGAAAGTTTTTGTGTCTTCTTCCTTCTTCTCTAGGCCAAACCAAATGTCCCTTCCTTCTCTCTCTCTCTCTTGCTTCATAACGACTCAAATTTCTCCTTAGATATCAACTTAAGAATGGTAGTTCCATCTCTCTAGATCACTAAAATAGCTTCTCTTGATTGATTTGGGCAAAGAAAGTGGAGAAAACAAGTAGAGAAAGAAAAAGGTATAAGTTGGATCTTGAAAAATTTAAAGATTTAAATTGATTTCTTAGTGTTTTTCCATAGATTTTGAGGTATAGATTACAATTATAAGCTTGGATTTTGCATTTGAGAACAATAAAATAAAGAAAACTAAGCTTGAATGGGCTTTTCTATGTAGGTGAGCAAGTAGAGGAAGGTGTTTCTATGAGTAAAGGCAAGAAAAAGGAGGCTTGAGCTTCCTAATTCAAGAGAAAATGTAAGTAACTACAAAATCCTTTGATTTTCCTTTTATTGTGAATTAATTCCATTTATGTAACTAGGTTAAAAATTGTTAAAGTTATTAATTGATGAAATTTATTTAGGTTAAATGAAATTGGACATTAAAAGAGATGAAATGAAAGCTTAATTGGAAGAAAGAAGATTTTTAGGAAGAATTTCTTTAAGTGGCCGAATTGCTCTCTAAAGAAAGATAAAATAATTTTGCATGAAAATAATATATATTAGCCAAAATTAATTATAGAATTAATGTATAGTATCTATGAATTTTTATTGAATTATTGAAATTTATTTTGAAATTTTAAAGCTTATGTAACATGTATATTTATAGTGAAAGTTGTGGAATATAATGAAATAATTGATTATTTTAGTGAAAATGATTATAGATAATAAATAAGGCATAAATAAATTTTATTGGAATTTATTGAAATTATTGGGATTTTATTAAAATTTTAATGTTAATTTGTGTATTAAAAATAATTGAATTATTAGTGAATAATTGCACAAAACTGTTGAACAAAGTAAATTTATATGAATTTAAATTATAGTCAAGGAAAAAGGAATAAAAAGTCAACCGATGAATTCTTCGAAAATAATTAGTGAGCTATAAATGAAATAAGAATAATGAATTACTGAAAAATAATTCATAAAATGAGTGAAAATAATAAAAAATTGAAAAATAATATGCATAAAAATAACTAAAGAATTAATATGAATTATTAGAGGAATTTCGGAATTTTAATATGAAATATGATTAATTAAAGATATTAATTTATTGGAAATAACTCAATTAAAAAGTAAAAGAAAGTAAAATAAGTTGAATTAATTGAAAAAAAAAGTCATGAGATAAGTCTTCGAATAATAAAATAGTGAATTATATTAATATAATTCATAATCGTTCAAAAAATTTAAAATAAATGTTTGACTAATTTATCAAAATAAACTAGTCAATAAAAAGTATTAAAAGAGTGAATTATTATAAAATAATTCGCCAATTGAGTAAAGGTTGGCATATCCGAATGACTAAAATTTCGGACAGAAAAAGAGAAATCGTCAAAAAGTTAATTATTGAATTGTTATTAGATAATTTACAAGAACAATACAAAAAGAATAAAAGAAATTGTGAATTATAATGCTATAATTCATAAAGTGTATAAAAAACTGAAAATTTTCAAATGTCCGAGTGAATAATTGAAAAATAATTCACAAAAATGATTTAAAAAGATAAAGTAAAAAAGAAAGAAAAAGATTAAATGAAAGAAAGAGCTATTGAATGGTCAAAAGCACTAAAAAGAGTGTGATTGATAAAAATGTACTGTATCAAGAAATAAAAGAAATAAACTAAAGATTTTTAAATATTTAAAAATTATTTCGAATATAATTTATTGTTTTACCCTTAGCAATAGTCAGGTAAAACTATTCTTATTTAGGATATAATTGGCTAGCCATAGAGACATCTTATATTGCGGTGCAAGTCATGGCGACTTGCTTTGCTATGGATAGGATCTCTGATCTCCATAGCCTCAGTATTTTAAGTGAAAGTGAAATATTTTTCGAGAAATGGTCACTTGGGGATCATTTATTTCTCAGTTGGACCTTTAGGTCCATGTCCTGCATATCCTTTTTGAGAGTCATGTCATATTGCACTAGGGGCGTATCGTAATGGATGAATCAGTATGATTTAATTGAATTGAATGAAAAATAATTTGTTTGGAAGAAAACGATAAGTTGGGATAAAACTGTAATATTTTTCAAAAATTGTGCTTAATAAATAAAAATAAAAAAGAAATATTTTATAACGATAAAATGATAAACGAGTATTAAATTATACTTTTGTAAAGAAAAGAGATTTAAAATGTGATTTTACATGAATAAGATAAATAGTGCTAATTTCCTATTTAAAGTCAAAAAGTAATAACACTGTCATTAAGTGAAAACTTATGCTTAAGTAATGTATTTTTTGAAAGAAAAGTTAAATAAAAAGTAAAACGATAAAAAGGCATCTAATTGTTCAACTTAAAAAAAAGAAAGAAATACTAAGTCCTAAATAAGTACGTGAACGTGTTCAAATGTAAAAAAAGAATGAAATAAAGATTTATATGCAAAGTGTTCCAAAATAATTATATTACACTGTATTTAAAGCTTAAAAGCCTTGAAAATTATTATTGTGTTAATTAGTTACAAAATTAAAGTAAAATAAAGAATTAGTATCAGAAAATTGTAATAATATCACACGTTAGATAAATGAAAAATTAATCGAGAAGTAAAATAGTAAAAAGATTTGGTACTATTAAATATATGAGTACCAATATAAATTATTAAAGGAAAAGATAAAGAATTCGATGTAACTAAAATTACAAAGCTAAAATTAAGTAAAAGCAAAAGATAAGGTAAAGAAAAATTGTAAAAGTAAAAGTTAATTTGAAATCAATTCGCATAAGGAAGTAGTGTAAAGCAAAAATAGAAAGATTGAAAATCAAAACATAATGCTTACCAAAATGGAGGTAAATAATAAAATTAATGTTAACAGAGATAAAAGCAAAAGTTAAATGAAATAAGAATAATTAAAGGCATAATCTATGAAATTATGCTTTATTTGAGAAATTCTCGGATTAATAGTCACCACTAAGCATGTCTAGTGCTCAGCACATAGTGTTTACTGCTTGCAGGTACTGAAGTTTTGTGGGAGCTTGGTACACGGAGAAGCAGAACTCAAAGATGAAGAAAAGTTAGTTGTATTTTATTGCTTGAATTTGTGGCAGGTATATACTTAGATAGTGAAGTAAAGAACTGAACTGTATTCAAATTATTTTTGTTAAATGATAAATATTGTTATGTTTGCTGTTGAATAAGTGTCAATAAGTGATGTGAAATGACTATCATTGATATATGATTAGCTGTGTAAAATGTATATTGCCATCTGATATTATTTGTTGTGCCTCTGAGAGGTTGTGTAAATTGTTTGATTTTTCAGGAGGCTAGTAAGTCCTAGCTGTTGTGTTGTCGAAATTTTGTAAATTGAATAGTAATAATAAAGTGTATCAAAGTTGTTGGCAGTGATTGAAGTTTTAAAAAAAAATTTCCGTTTATCGGTTATTTGGATCGGAAAGGAACTGTTACGTTAAGGGTGTTACACTTACACTTTTATGTCCTTGTATATATAGATGATATTATTTTTACATGTTCGGATCCCGGCAAGATAGATTGGTTTTTGCAGCACATCAAATCTCAATTTTCGATTCGGGATCTTGGCCCCCTACATTATTTTTTTGGCATTGAAGTTGCCTCCACTACTGTCGGACTATTTTTTTCCCAATAGAAATATATTGATGAGCTGTTAACTGAAATAAATATGCAGGATTCAAATACTTGTGCTACTCCTATGGCCACCACTCCTAACTTGAACAAGTATTTCGGTTCCCCATTTGCAGATGCTAGCCTCTTTTGCCAGATTATTAGAGCCTTGCAGTACCTCACCAAATCTTACGGTTTGTTCATCTCTAAGCACTCATCTCTCAATATCCAATGTTTCTCTGATAGTGATTAGGTTGGATGTCCCGATGATCTCCGCTCGACAAATGGTTATCTCATCTACTTGGGTACAAATATCATCTCGTGGTGCTCTAAAAAGCAACCTATTGTGGATCATTCTTCCACTGAATTGACAGTGAGTACAAGGCTATGGAAAATACTACAGCTGAAGTAATGTGGGTCACTACCCTTCTTCGTGAACTTGGCTATCCCATTTCTTCTCTTGCAACTCTTTGGTGTGACAATGTCAGTGATCCAATCTTTCATGCAAGGACCAAACATGTGGAAATTGACTATCATTTTATTCGAAATCAAGTCAAGCGTGGTCACTTAAATATTAAATTCATTTCAAGTGCTGATCAGGTTGCTGATATTATGACAAAACCATTGGGTATGTCTCTGTTTGAATTGCATTGGAACAAGCTTTGCCTATGCTCCACACCGGCATCAGCTTATGGGGGTTGTTAGAGTAAATAATATCCTTTATTTAGTTTTTAGTTTACTTAGCTGTTACAATACAAATCCATTAGCTGTCAAACTTATCTCAACAGATCTGGCTTCATACTCTGTATAAATAGTGTACTGAATCATCTTTATACATATACAGTAATATCTCCTTAAGCCTCACAATTAACACTTATATATGAATTTTCTAAATTAATGATATAACATTTTATTAAAAAATAAATTAATGAATAATATTGGAAAAAAAAAGTAAATTTTGTAAGTTTTAATTCTCACTTATAGTAGGTTTAAATGAAATAAAAGGTAAAACCGTCTAATTAATCAAGATATAGTATAAATTTTTATATTTGTATATTTATCGCTATTAGCTGGTCTTTATTGAATGGAGTCGATCCCAATTAATTAAGAAAAATTAAAAACGAAACTTTTTGTAATTTTAGTTTTTTAAAATTAACCCTATCCAATTAAGAAAAATTATAGAACACTCTTATAATTTTAACTTTTTTAAAATTGACTCCACTAAAATATTTAACCGATTCTTTTAATTCATTTTTTTATGTGAATGAATTTTTTTTCTTAATTGTTATAATTTTTGGCTGAGTTAGATTCCTGGTATTGATATATCAAATATGCAACTGACGGTAAATACTAATTAAAAAAAAAAAGATAATAGATACTACATTTCTTATATATATATGATAACTTATGAATATTGATGAGTTTAACTCTAAAGAAATTTATGAAATCTAATTAGGTAAAAAGTTTATGATTATGATATTGGTGAACGCTATCCCTCAAGGAATTGCAGAAAGATTGGTTGTTGCATCCTCCTTTGAAAGCCCAACATTAATAAATTAAAAAATAAAAGAAAAACGAATCACGTTATATGAATTTAAATCGTTAAAAAATATTAATTTGATAAAATAATACGTTGCTTATGAGATTACGATTTGTCTTTGGTCAAACTTGCTGATTTAAAATCGTGGACTTTCTGCTAATTAATTTTTGTGGAGCTAAACAATTTTATTCACATAATTTTGTTTCTCTCTCTATTGAAATTAGTAATTTACATATATATCTATTTTCCATATGGTGACGGCTACGGGCCAACTGAAACTGGTGATACGTCCTAGTGAAGTCAACTGTCTCACCATATATATATATATATATATATATATATATATATATATATATATATATATATATATATGCGCACACTGTTTCATTAAATTAAAATATTTGTATTGTTTGCCTCGACCAATATATCTAGGTTTGCAATAAATTAATGGTAAAGTAAAATACTAAATGAATTGAAGTCTATATTTCGGTTGAACTACAATTTTTATTTCCATTCATAGCAAAATTAACAGCATATCTAACTATACTATAAAGTACAAATAAATATAAAATTTGACTTTAAATATTATTTTTACACGTCAATTTATTATTAATTTGGTACATATATAAATAAATTCATAAATTCGGTATACATAAATATTTTTTATATTATTCCTAATTTGTATAGCATCTTTATATAATATATACCATTCGAGTTACTGAGTGTATGATTTACATTTAATCAGAATATCGTCCTTAATTATTATTGTTTCATGGAACAAGTATCAAGAGTTTAATTAATGCTAGCATTTAGCAAATGCCAAAGACCAATAAGAAAAATCTTTTAGGGGTTGCTTTGTGATAAAATCTGAAATGTCTTTATCCGAAATAGAGAGTTTGTGGCTTCAAATCCCAATCGGATATTTGATCCTATAAGATGGAGTATCTAGTCAGATCAAGCGTTAACACTCTGAAACTTAAGTTAGTAGCTTTTAGTGAAAGATTGTTTAGAGAGAGAGAGGGTCTCAGATATTCAATACCTGATGCCCTTATTCTTTTTAGTATTTATAAGAGAAAAATGAGGGGTACTTGAGTGCCTAGGGGCGTGATAACTGGCAACTGGAGTAGGTGAGCGGCTATATGATAGGAAGCAAGTGAAGGTATGGGCGTTAACTTGTGTTAATGGACTTTGATAAGACAGGGCGTCCTATCAATCTAATCGGACACCGTGCCTTTTTGTCTTATCTTCCAGCTCACATTTTGTCACTTTTGTTGATGGGCTTTAGGCTTTGTCAAATGTTATTGGGCCGATTTTATTGGGCCTTAGAGATGTTTTTTTCATAGTTATTACTTGTCCCCCCCTCCAAAGGGTCCGATCGGGCGATTTAAGTTTTTTTTTGTGGGATTTTTGAATTTTTAGGAAGTGCAAATTGATGAGTCCCGTCCGTTCATTTCGGACAGCCGTTATGCATTTATTGCTTGTGCACATGCCGAGGGCGATGCTTCGTTCTTCGTAACCTCTATAATGGATTGGAGACATGTGACGATCATCTAACGGAGAGTTAAATGGAGAATTTCAGAAGCTTTATGCCTATAAATAGGTAAGTTTGACTCGATTTTTCAGTGATCCTTAGCAAAACTCTGCCAGATTTTCTTTGCGAACTCTGCTATTTCAGTGATTTCAGACTTTCTGTAAGATTACCCAAGTAAGTAAACAATCCCTGCCTTTGATTTTCTTTATCATTCATAATATCATATTTTACTTCTCCCCCTCCATCAAAGATGGCTTCAAGCAACAGTCAGTCTATAGATAGGAGCTTTCTCGATGATTATAAAGATTGTGAGCCCGTGTCTCGCCCTTCGAAACTCATGGAGGAGGAAGTGGCTGAGATTCCTTCACGATACAATCTTTTCGAAGAGGTCTCTGTGATGGCCTACCCAAATTCCATAGCGATGACCGAGGGACCTTTTGGAAGTGAGGATAATGAGTGGTTCATTTGCTATCTGTAGAGCTTGGATGCTGGGTTGAGGTTTTCCTTTAGTGCCTTTGAGATTGCAATTCTTGAAGGTTATAGAATTGCCCCTAATCAACTTCATCCGAACGGGTGGAGAATGGTGTCCTGCTTCAAGATCCTATGTGAGGTAGAGAGAGTGGCGTCGACTCTGGATCTATTCACTTATTTTTTCTATGATGGAACATAGTATTTCTTTACAAGCCGACCACAGAGGAAGTTATTCATTGTACCATCCTCTATGAAAGGCTTTAAAGAAAGATTCTTTTTGGCAAGGATGGCTGGAGAATTTAGGGTGTTTTTAATCCGATCGAATTCATCTGTCTCCCTGAAAGACCAAACGTCCAGTCGGTCTTTGTAAGAGAGCGATATTAAAAAGCTTTTGGGCGCTGTGGCAAGACATGAAAAACCATATGATTCCAATTATCTTCTTAATGTCCTATTCGGATCTACATGCTTCGATGCTGTCAATGACATAGAACGTGAGCATTATGACTGGAGTGTGGGAGAAACACATACTGATAATCATGCATTGCATGCTCATGAAATTTGTATCAACTAGAGAGGATACTTATCTTTAATTTTTGTGATGCAGCTGCAGATGTGATGGCTAAAGGAGACGATGTTGCTAAACAATTGGCCGACCCTGCTAAGGCGAGGATTGAGGTAAAGCGGGCTGTCAAGGAGGAGAGGAGGTCGAAAAAGAGAAAGTTTGTGTCTTCCTCAGAAGTTTAAGTTTTAACTTTCTCAGTAAGTGCTCCCATTTCTCATCCCCCTCAGACCCTTCCAGGATCTGCTGCTGCTCAGCCTTTGATGAAGGGTCAGCACCCCTTTTGACGTTTGCTTTTAAGGGATGAAACTGATTTCGACGAAGAGCAACCAACTCAACATCAGAGGAGATCAGCTTAAGCAAACATACCCCCGACGGATGAAGCTACCAAAAGGAGGGCTAAAGAGGTAGCCAGGAAAAAAGCTGCTGAGCTGGTAGCCACTATAAATGTAAGGGTTACCACAAGAGGCAAAGAACCCATTTGGGATGAATCAGCTCGAAATGCTACAACAAGAATTTTTGAAAGGCGAACTATATCACTGAGAGATATTTTGAAAAGTAAATTTGGTGACGACTGGTCTATTGATAATAAAGCGGTATCGAGCTTTGTGTGCATGGGCATGCTTCATGAGAACGACTTTAAGACGATGGGAGACCCCAGCACACTCGTCCGAGTGTGCATCCTTTTTCAGCAGCAGGGTCTAGAGGTAAAGCAGACAATTTCATTTTTTCATTTTGAATGATCTCACCTTGCTCTTTCTTCTATCTTCTATCTCCTTGGCTGACTCATCCTTCTTCTTTTCCTTTTATTTTTTAGCTAATAAAAAGGAGTTTGCGCTTGCATGGTATGGCCACCTTTTTCCAAGGAAAATGGGAGGACACTAATCGGGTCAAGAGAGAAGGAAAAGCTAAATATGATGTAGCTAGAAAGGAATCTCTACTTGCCAAGTTAGAGGTTGAAAAACTAAAGAAGGAGGCCGTTTGTCTTTCTCAAGATCTAAAAGCTCGGCAGAAAGAGGTTGACCACCTTAAAGGGGACATAGCCCATTTGACTGTCGAAAATAGCTAAGGAAAAAATTCGAAGAAGAGGCAGCTAGATTAAAGGGCGAGTGCACACGTCTGTCTGCTGAGTGCTCAAAGGCCAAAGATGAGTGTGACCTTCTACGGAGCGAGCGAGATTCACTGCAAGCCGTTTTAGCAGAAAAAGAGATGGCGTGGGATAAAAAGCTTGAAAAAGAACTCACTACTCAAAAAGAAGATATTATGGATCTGTTAGGAGAGGCTCAAGGGAAGCTACTAACTCGGCTAATTTATGAGGTTGGTAGGCATTTTTCTGAGGCTGATGGATGACCCAGGTATTTTGCCTTATCCTCCATCTAGTGACGACGAACATGAGGCTTCACAGGACCCCGCATCATCTTGGCCTAATGTTGGTGCAGAGATCGGATCTAAAGTTGTGGCTTTCTTGCAGACAGATAATGCTTTTGAGGAACCAGCAGAGTCTTCCCAACCTCCTACTGAGGTGATTGTAGGGCCTTCTTCTGCTGTAGAAATGTAGACATAGAAACATAGTTTTTCTTTGTAATTTTTTCTTTCTTTTAGAATTTATATTTTGTATAAACTTTCGCATATGAATACAATTTAGTGTGTTTTTGAATTGCGCCTTGGTTCTGCAATTTTAATTTTGAGTTAGATTTATCCTAAAATCAACTGAGGAGAAAATGTAGAATCAACTAAGGAGACTACTTCCTGAATTTTGAGATACTTTTCGAGCATTGTAATCCCTAATTCTTAGGATTGTTGATTGATTAATCCAATCAAAAAACAAAAAGATAAGAATCATTCATTTCGGCATCAATTATGACTTACATTTATGACGTCAAGCGTAGTAGGTGACTTTTCAGTCTTTCAACAGATTGAAGTATTATCTGATCAGATACAAAGATTGGTTATTCGTAGGAGAGTCATGCACAGTGAATGACCTTTCGATCTTGCATTGTTTTGAAAATTTAGCGATTTTGCACATCAAGTGCCCATGAGAGATAATTAACTTAATTAAACGAATGCACCTTGCATCTTGGGCTTGGGATGAACGTCGAGCCCAGCAGAGAAACTTATCTTGTAAATGAATGAATTTCAACTTTTGCATATTCGGCTATGTCGAGCCTAGCAGATGAGTTATATCATATTGATTCATCAATCGGGATGTAACATCGATCGAAATTAAGCCCTCAGTCGCAGAGTGACTGGAATAAATACATCAATCAAGATGTGACGTTGATTGAAAGTCAAGTTATTGGGTTCATGCTTTGGCGGTTGAAACAATACCGATCGATCGGTCAATGCCGTCAGTAGTTTTGTGGAGATATTTCGCTCGGAATATATTTTAGCCAATCAGTGGCTTTATGGAGATTTGGCAAATTTGTACTCAATTATAGACTTTCGCATTTTGTGTTTGGAATAGGCATCGAACCTAGAATGAGTCGGTGGAGATTAAATTGAGGTATCTTGCATTTTCGATTTGGGAACGACATCGAATCTAGCAAACGAACTTACTGATAGAGAGAAACTTTCGCATTTTGGGCTCAGGATGAACATCAAACCTAGTGAGGGAGCTATACTAGTTTAAAATTGGCCTGGAGTTAAATGGAGTTTTTGGCTTTCATATTTTGGGCTCGGGATAAGCATCGAGCCTAGTGAATAAGGTTTACCAAGTTTGATACATTGATTGGGATGGAATATCAATCGAAATTAAGCTTTATGGAGATCGTATTCGCTCGGGATTTTTATCCACTGGAGTAATGATCATCGATCAGAATTTTTATCGGTCGGGATTAATTACTTCGACCGAAATTACATCGATCGGAATTTCAAAAAATCGATCCATGTTAGAGCGATGGAATCGTTCTAACCAATCAGGGAGAGGTCTACAAGCATTAGGGTCCTCATCTCGAACTCCCGATGGTAGTAGGATCCGATCCTTGCTAAAGCGGTTGAATTTTGCTTACCGATCGAGGGACAAGGTCTACAAGCATTAGGGCCCTCATTTCATTTTTGATATTAAGAGGATCCAATCCGAAGGTCGCTTTGCTGGAGAGGGAGTTAATACATTTGATTAAACGATAAGTAGTAAATTCGTGAGTTTGGACACGTACCTATCTTTAAGCTGTTTTTTTTGCTTTGTGGAAACACTTATTTTGTTTGCATTAGGGTGCTATTGATTTCAACAACTTTTCACATGTTGTTTAGGCCACACTTTCTTTACTGTTGTATCTTTAAAAACTTAAAGATAAATCTTAAATTGTAATCAGATAATATTGAAATGGGGGCAATTCTGTGCTTATTATAGAAGACTGAGAGATCATGAAACTTAGTACAATAAATTCGTGGGAACTCAAATTATAACAATTGTACCTAATTTTGTCGTTATTTGATGGCCTTGACAGTTGGCCTATGTTGGTCTGGCTTCCGTGCTTGTCGTATTTGTCTAAATCAGACGCCTTTCTCCCATCGCTTGATCACTTGCAGGAGCCTTTTTCCTCTGGTCCATTCCATCTCTTTCTTTAGGAATTAGCGTTCATCAATTAAGTGCCCGACAAGTTTGTGTAACTCACAATCTTTGTCACGGTCTCCATTGTTTCTCATCTTGTTTAGACATTTTGGGCCGGTTAGCTTTTTTGCATTTTTTCTTGGTGCCCATAAATGCTTGGACGGGACTAGCATTGAGTGGAGTGAAAGTCCCAACCAGCCGATTATTGTAGCGATCGGATATACTTCGTTCGGTCTCCTTTCTCCTTTTCATAATCCTCGAGAAGATTGACCTGTTAAGATTTCTCTCTATCTGATTGGATGAGGAGCTTCTGTTGAAGGGACGACCATCTGGATATTGCAATCTATCCATGACATTGGTCTTCCTTATTCTATTGGATCTGATAGCATCATCCAGCTGGATGTGCTGCCTGGCCCTTTTCATCAGGTCGGAGAAGCTAATCGGTGGCCTTGTTGTTAAAGAATCAAAGAGTGGACGATCTGTGATGCCTCTCGCCAAAGCATTCGATGCCATTTTCATGCTTACATTCCTTACTTTTGACACCATGGCCTGAAAATGATTGATGTAGTCTCTGAGACTTTCATCAACTTTTTGATAGAGGTTGCACAGGTCACAACTGACTTTGGTGTGCATGTCTGCATAATGAATCGCATAGTGAATGACTCTTTGAGTTGTCTGAAGGAGGCGATTGATTCTTGAGGGAGTTCGTGAAACCAGTTCAAGGCATCTCCTCCTAGTGTGGTAGGGAAGACTCTGCAGGCAATCCTTTCATCGTAGGTGTAGACCTGTACTTTAGTCAAATATTCCATAAGGTGAGTAGTGGGATTGGTTTTACCTGTATACTTTTTCATTGCTATGTCTCTCCACCTGGGGGGTAGTTCGGATTCCGTTATCTCCCTGTAGAATGGCAAAGTGGTGTTGTTGCAAGTGTTCCCCTCAAACACCCCTTTCTTTGGCTCTGTCGAGCCGAACTGTTTAAGTTTTTGTTTAAACCATTTGTCCTCCCTGCTCATCATCAGGGAGGCTAACTTTTCTCTATCTCTTCGAGAACGACTGCGGTTGGGTGTGCACAAAAAGGATAAATCATCTCCACTAGATGAGGTTGATGTTAACCCTCCGCTTGAGGACATTGTCCCTTTGCTTTTGTCATATCTGTCTGTGATTCTGTTTCCCAGTCTTCCACAGTCATGAGCTTGTGGCTCATTTATGGAGATTTTCTTATTTCTTCTTCTTCCAAAGTCTTCGGCCACGAAGTCTGCTTCGCTGCCTCTTTCAGAAGTTTTGGGTATCTCGCCCTTTTTAATTGTTTGGACAATGCTCTTAATGAGGTTACTAAGAATAGGATGCATGTCCTTGAAAGTAATAAGGGTGTCATTTGGTTGCTGCATGATCACATCATCAAACTCCAGAAGGAGGTTACCCCTTGTAGGTGATCTGGGAGGTCTCTCTCTTCTCCCTACATGCCTAAATCTGCTGCAACTATTGCTATTATGGTTATATTCCTCGAAGGCTGTGTGCTCATTAGATCTCGAGTCTGCCATTACTCTCAACGAAAGCACCAAATGATAAAGCCTGAAATGTCTTCATCTGAAATAGAGATCTTGTAGCTTCAAGTCCCGATCGGATGTTTGATCCTGCAAGATGGAGTGCCCGGTCGGACCAGGTATTAGCACTCTGAAGCTTAAATTAGTAGCTTTTAGAGAAAGAGTGTTTAGAGGGAGAGAGTATCAGATGTTCAATACCCGGTGTCCTTATACTTTTTGCTATTTATAGGAGAGGAAAGAGGGGTACTTGAGTACCTAGGGACGTGATAACTGGCAACTAGAGTAGGTAAGCGGCGATGTGACAGGGAGCAAGTAAAGGCATGGGCGTTAATTTGTGTCAGTGGACTTTGACAGGACAAAGCATCCCATCAGTCAGATCGGACACTGTGCCTTTTTATCTTATCTTCCAGCTTACATTTTGTCACTTTTATTGATGGGCTTTAGGCACTATCAAATATTGTTGGGCCGATTTGATTAGACTTTAAATATGTTTTTTTTCATAGTTATCACTTTGTTTTTAAGAGTTAAAATATTGTTCTTTGTTGACTTTGGAAATTTTTGGATCTAGCTTATATATATATATTTATTTCATAATTTTATAAATCAAGTTATAATTAATTTATTGTTATATTAAAAGGGTAATTTAATCTTTGTACAATTACTAACCATAACCATGTTATTAATTCAGTATATAAATTTATGCACAGACCCACGAAAAAAAATGATTTGTTGATGAAATATCAAATATTATAATAATCTTATGAAGGACTTTTAAGCATAGTTGTGGAATTGAGAACTGTCTTCACATCCAAGAAGGAACATGTGCAAAAGATTAAAGTATATAAAAGAGTGGCATGATGCTTTGTAAAAATATTATTTGAAAAAATCAAACTTCATATCTCTCACACCTTTTTTATTGGATGTTGTCTATCATATCAATTTTATTTTTTAAATAAAACTTTTTTTTAGAAAAATAGAAAAATAAAACTCGATCGAATCTGAAATTTTAGATTATATTAAAACTAATTTTACTGTTAAAATATCTCGTGTGAGACTGCTTTCTTTTTTTCTAATTTAATTAAAATGATTTTTAATTAAAAATCAAGAAAGTTGAGCCACTTTTTTATGGACTTAATAGTCTCGAATTGCTTGGATACATGAAAATCTATAAATCTTCCCGTTGTTTTGTTTGATATATTGTAAGAATTTCATTGCGTTGAGCTCAATTCAATTGTTGTGTATCATTGTTTACTTTGACAATGTTTAAACATACATTTCGCTGGCTCGATTTTATTAATTTTTATGAAACGATTGGATTGATAATAAAAATTTATTCTGAAGTGCTAAAAAGAAAAAATAAAAATTATGTGCTATAAAGTATTTATTTTGATTGTGATTATTTTAAAATACAGGTAACGGATGGTTCATAAAAGATAATCAAAATGTCCTTTCTAAGATGGCAACATTTGATTACCTCCGTATGCCTAAATAAGCAAAGGAGAAATATAATAGAACTATCAAACAAAAGAATAAAACATGTTGAAAAAGGATAAAGGTGTAAAGTATATAAGATTGGTAGAATGTCATGAAAAGTAATGTGTTGTGTAAATCACTTCTCTCCATAGGATCTATCATTCTATTAATGCAAATACTATAGGTTTAAGTTGGCCAACCAATTTATATTTCGGTTCAATCAATTTTACTTTTAAATAAATATACCTTTAAAAAATAAATTACCATGGATTTATATATATATATGGCAATGATATAATATACATTTATCAACCCCTTTTATAAGTTACATTAAATTTATAACGCTTGTTCTCTTTAATCATTAAAAATTTTATAATAAAATTTCGATCCCACGTGGCATGTGGAATATGGAGGGCAAAATTGGGAAGAAACAAAAAAATACAGTGCTGTACAAATCTCTGCAGAGAGCAAAGAATGGAATAGGCAGAATTTGGAGGGAGAAAATCATATTTGTGACAGAGAGTGCAAAAAGGTCACAATCAATCAGCTATGGTTTGATGGCTTTCCAAAGAAAAATAATATACCTTCTCCTTACTCAAATTCCAACTGCCGTAATCCCATTTCCTTTTTATTCTTAGCAGTTTCTGCCTAACGCTCCCTCCCTTCCTTCCTTTTCATCTTCCTCTCTCTCTTTCTTCTTCTCTTTGCTCTTCAAACGGAGATAGCTGTCTCTGCGTATGCTACATTTTCATTTTTTGGATCAAAACAGAACATAGTTCATAGGAATAGATAATGGCGGTTGGTGGCGGCGGGAAAGTGGACGAGTTAGTACCTTTTCCAGTCAAGGATCAGCTGCCTGGTGTTGAGTTTTGCGTTTCCAGCAGTCCTCCTTGGCGTAATTTTCTCGCTTTTTTCTTTGTCGTACTCTTCTGTTTTTGTTTTTTATGTGCTCTGTTTTCAGTTGATTCTAGCGCAACTCTGTTCTAAGTTTAGCTTAATTCTTGAATTTCTTTTCTCATTTTTTATGGAATTCTTGGATTGCTGTTTGTAGATATCCTATCCCTTTGGTTCTATATCTTTAGGAAATTCAATTCCATTTATCCTGCAATTTTATATCCCAGGATTCTTTTCACTCTGTATTCATGCTTGCTGTATTGTTAAATAAACGGCGATCGATGAAGTTCCAATGCATGGTGTTCTGTTAGTCTTTAAATTTCTTTTTCCATGAAATAAGTTCCGTTTGGATGCTGAGAAAAGTGAGGGGACCACAAGAAAAGTGACTGAAAGGAGATGTTTGAGTTCTAAAATTTGTTTTTTTCTTTTTTCCTCCTCCTTTCAGTTTAGTGAGTTCTATAGTTCTATAAAGCGATTTCTTGGGACCCAAGGAATTTAACAACTAGTCTATGCTTCAAAGAAATTTTTTTTCCTCCCGTTTCTCTTCTTTTCCTGCATTTTCTGGTTAATCAAACAGAAGCTTTACTAAGACAGACTCTTTCTCTTTTTTGTGCCAAAAAAGGCATTTCTAAGACAGACTTTGATGGCTACATTGATTTTTAATTTTGGTCAACTGGGTGGGTTTGAAATATTGCTCAGAAATAAATGTTAATCAAAGCCCAAGATTAACGTTTTTACAGTTAAATAATCAATTTGATTACGATTATGGCTATGGCTCAAGTTTTTGTACATGTGCGCATTTTCATACGTTTTAAGAGACTTCAATAGTATTATTCCGTGGGGTATTCATTGGGTGGTAATGCGGAATACTATTCTTCAAATTAATAATTAATTCCTGTGCAGAAATTAATTTTGATAACTTGTTTGCAAATTTTTCAGCTGAGGCCATCGTTTTAGGATTTCAGCACTACCTAGTGATGCTTGGCACTACTGTTATCATTCCATCTATCCTGGTTCCTTTGATGGGCGGTGGCAATGTAATGAGTAAAATACTTCTAAAGATAAGATTTATTGACACAGCGGTTTGATGTTTCTATGACTTGTTTTAAACCGGGAGCTCTTGTTTTTGTTTTAATATCAGGTGGAAAAGGCTGATCTTATCAACACTTTGCTGTTTGTTTCTGGATTAAACACCCTTTCGCAGACCTTGTTTGGTTCTTGTCTTCCTGTGGTAATAGGGGGATCCTATGCTTTCATTATCCCCGCCATCACTATTGCTTTGTCAAGGAGCACTAGAAGCAATTTTGCATTCCTCTTACCCCATCAGGTCAGATAACTCATTTGGTCAATGCCATGCTCCAGATAGATTGATATTTTGAAAAAGCATAAAGAAAAGTGAAGATTTGTTTAAGAATAGTTTTGACAATGGCTTTATGTGTATAAGTCTTGATTATCTTTGTAAAACTTTTCTTGTTGGTTTTATAGAGGTTTGAAGAATCCATGAGGGCTTTGCAAGGAGCACTTATTATTGCATCATTCTTCCAAATGGTTATTGGATTCTTTGGTTTCTGGAGAATTTTTGCAAGGTAATTGATGTACAAGTTTGACAATTTGATTTGGTCCGTCTTCATTCACTATCTGCTTACTTTAAGGCGTCATGTTTGTGTGTGTCCTTAAATGCAGATTTCTTAGCCCTCTTGCTGCTGTTCCCCTTGTGACTCTCACTGGACTTGGGCTTTATGCACATGGATTTCCACAAGTAAGAGTGCAAAAAGAAAAAGTCTTTTGTATTGAGTGATAATTGCCTGTGTAAAAACAAATTTTACAACTTCAAAAATCTGAACTTCTGATTCAAATTAATTCTGAAAATCCTTTCTAATTGGTGACAAAAGTTAAAACTTTTATTGTCTGACTCGTTACAAAGCAGTGAACAAATTTCATGGCAGAGGGAGACTTTTATCTTGAAATACTTCAAAGAATTCAAAAACAGCATTGTGCTTAGTGAGAAAATTGGTCACACGTTTGATTTGCTAATTAATGATAGTTCACAAATTAGGGAAGCTGTAATGACTTATTGTCAGCAATTATTTTTTATTAACAACTATGTAGTCAAGCCACTGGATATTGAGTTACTTTTTTATGCACATCTCAATTTTACATTTGTTCTTACAGAATTGTTAATTGAAGAGAATGTATATACAGACAATGATGTTTCATAACTTTAATTTGGTTTTCCTTGAAAAGTCCTTTTGTTTATACTGCCTGATTGACTTCATCAGAACCTGTTTGGGATAGTGATGAGCATGATGAGACAAAATATAATTGATTTTGAAGTTTTAATTTTGTATTGTCTTTTAACTGGACCATTTTGTTGGTGCTTCTAGCTGGCAAAATGTGTTGAAATTGGACTTCCCGCATTGGTAGCACTGCTGTTCTTTTCTCAGGTGAGTGGCATCCTGCACAACTCTAGTGAAAAACCTTGGTTTGACTTGTATCTTCTATTATCTGAAGTTCTGTTTTATATCGAATGTAATCAATGTTCTTGCAGTTTCTTCCTCATTTGATAAAATCAAAAGGAGCTATAATTAATCGATATGCAGTCCTAATATCTGTTGCAATTGTATGGGCCTTTGCGGAAGTTTTGACTGTGGCTGGTGCATATAATAATAGGTCCCCGAACACACAAATTAGTTGTCGAACAGACCGTTCTGGGCTCCTTAGTGCTGCTCCTTGGTGAGCTCACATCTGACAACTAAGCTTTGATTGATCAGATTGCACCTGAATTAAGCATTTTATTGTTTCTTCAACTCTGTGATCTTCCATTCTCTTTAATCTTTCCTGTGGATAACTTCTTGTTTGCTATCAACTAAAAATCCAAAGTAATCTGTTCAAAAGAGCACTTACGTCACTTTATTTTGGTGCTCTATATTCTTAGTTTCTCGCTTGCTATATTTTTCAAGCTTATGCTAGAACTCCTAGGCAGAATAAAAGAATCTGTAACAGCAATTATTTTTATTGAACTGTAAACAGGATAAGGTTCCCATATCCATTTCAATGGGGACGTCCTACTTTTGATGCTGGTGATGTGTTCGCAATGATGGCTGCTTGTTTTGTTGCTGTTATTGAGGTACTGTTTTTGGAGAAGATTTATGCATGTAATTTTTTTTTTTCTATAGAACCCAATATAATGATTCACAGAATTTGCATGGTAAAATGTAAATGGCTCTACATAATGCTCATGAATGTTCACTTTCTTTTTTATTTTTTATTTTTATTAAATACCTATTTAATAAGTAAACCTTTTGGTTGCAGTCTACTGGAACAATTATTGCAGCATCGAGATATGGTAGTGCCACTCCTATACCACCTTCTGTACTGAGCCGTGGTATTGGCTGGCTGGTAACAAGTGGTCTTATATTGAGTCATTGTATTTCTTTGAGTATTTCCCACATTGTTGGTTCTGATTTCTCATTCTTTTTCCAACTTTTATATATATCTAGGGGATAGGAACTTTGATAGCTGGAGCATTTGGTGCAGGAAGTGGTGCTGCAGCTTCAGTGTAATGACTTCAAAACTTTTTGAGTTAGTTTCTTGTGTTGCAGGAGATGAATTTAAATGAGTCTTTTATATATTTATTTACTTTTTGTATAATAACTATTTGTTTTCCTTGCAGTGAAAATGCTGGTCTATTGGGATTAACACGAGTTGGTAGTCGGAGAGTAATACAAATATCGGCAGCCTTTATGCTTTTCTTTTCTGTGTTAGGTGCAGTATTTGATTTTGTATAAATTCTCTTCTATCCTGTCTCATGAATCATTTGATAGTAGTACTTCTATTAATCTTTGGAGTTTTCTTTGTCATGATCAGAAGGTTTATAAATTTCATCACTTGTTATGATCCATCTCTAACAGGAAAATTTGGAGCTGTTCTTGCCTCAATACCCTTGCCAATTGTGGCAGCTCTGTATTGTGTCCTGTTTGCCTACGTGGGTATGTATCCTTTAGTTTTGCTTTAGTAAGTATTGAAATTATTGCATACAGATGCTCGACCAAATGATAATGTATCTGCTTTTGTGGTGGGATATGCAGCTTCTGCTGGTCTTGGATTCCTTCAGTTCTGTAACTTGAATAGCTTCAGGACAAAATTCATTCTGGGGTTTTCTCTCTTCATGGGCCTCTCTGTGCCACAATACTTCAATGAATATCTCTTAATTTCTGGACATGGCCCGGTTCACACTGGTGGAATCTGGGTGTGTATATTTCTTCCATGAAGTTCCTGTTATTCTTTTTTGTTCTATTGAATGCCTAATAAGTTTTGTGTTGGGTTGCAGTTCAACAACATAATGCAAGTGATATTTTCATCTCCAGCAACAGTAGGAATAATGGTTGCATACTTGTTGGATTGTACTCACAGTCTGAGGCACAGCTCAACCCGGCGAGACAGCGGTAGGCACTGGTGGAAGAAGTTCAGAAGCTATGAGAGTGACACCAGAACTGAAGAATTCTATTCTCTCCCTTACAACCTTAACAGGTTTTTTCCTTCTTTCTAATCGTGAATTACTAGCTGTTCATTTGGGGGGAAAAAATAATCACATCCATATATATTCATATTAAATGTAGGATATAGGAAAATGAATTTGTATAGGGTAATTTGGCCTGTTGTTTTTGATTTTGAATCATATTATTGGCTAAGATTAATGATTACAATATCATGATATGTAATGATGTGTAGCAAGGATGATAATCCTTTATTAAACGAACTTTTAATCCTTGTTTACCAATTACAATTGTGGGTTTCCTTTGCCCTCGTAATAAAAAAGAGCCTATCTGTTTATTTATTTATTATTATTATTATTATTATTATTATAGTAGTCTATTTCAATCCATTTCTAAAGCTGATGGTGCTGGTGGTGATGATAGACGAACGTAGCTTATTTTTCTCGAATTGATTTTACATCCAATTTAAGTTTTTCTCTTAAATAATTTTTTCTTTTTTTGAAAGATTAAGTTTTAGTTGACCAAAGGGCAGGTCATCATTACAAACTTCATGTCGTTTATATCATACGAATATCTTGAAAGAGTTCAGCTGCCAACAGAGAGCTCAACATTCCACCAGTTTGGTCAAGAAATCGATTAAATCCAACAAACTAAAATTGCCAACAGAGAAAATCGTTTTTCAAATATCATATTCATGTTTGTATTCACTCATGCACTAAATTAATAATACATTATTAAGGAATAACTTTTACTTTTCAGAAATTAATAAATTATACTTTGAGGTATGAAAAAAAATGGCATGCACCTAGGAAACCGGTTAATTAACTATTTTATTAAATCAATACATTACTATCGGTTTTGGTTTTTAACTCTATTTTTTGGATCGATTTATCGGTTAACTATTAAAAAATTTTAATATATAAATTTAATAAATTATACAATTTATAATATTATTTTTAATAGTTAAAAATGCTTAAAAATGAAGAAATACTAATTAAATACAATATCCATTAAAATATTCAAAATAAAATTTCCATAATTAATAATAAAAATTAAATATATTCAATATAAAACTAACAACATTAACATTCTGCACATAATTTTAATGTTTATTTACTAAAAATATATATTTTACAAAATTATATATCATACTATTTATAACTTACACAAAAATTAAAAAATATAAATGTAAAATTTAAAATATAATTCATAATATATATATATATATATATATATATATATATATATATATATATATATATATATATATTCGTTTTCAATTTCGGATCGGTTAACCATCTGTTTTTAAAGTAAAAATCATAAACCTAAAATTTCGGTTCGATTTCAAATCAATTTTTTGGCTAATCAAAATTTCGATTAACCATGCGTCCCTACGTGCACCAAATACAAATTGTCTACCAACTAGCATAGCATTGGTTTATTTATGAGGTTCTGCACTTATTCTTTTAAAATAAAATTTTAAATTTAAATTTTATAATTGAGAAAGAAAAAAAAAACTAATAGTAACAGAAGGAGCAATAAAAATAGAGGGACTATTTTGTACATTCGTCAGAAAAATTATGTGTATATTTATCATAACAAAATGAAGTGATTTAGGCATACAAAATATGTGACTCCCCTCTATTCTGTTCACATAATTTACTGTAATTTTTGTGTTCAGAGTCTATAGCCAAATGTGTGGCTGCATGAGGCGGCCCATCCCTTCTCCGCCCACGTCCCACACAACATCTCCGGCCACCCCCAGGGGCTTTTTAGGAATACCAACTCCAAACATAGTAACATATTTGGACCGGGCTTAGATAAAATGGTTCAAGTTTCTTCTTTTGAGTAAATGTTAGAGGCCCATTTATGAAAGTATTAAAATTGCTAGGCCCATTCAATTTCCAATTCTAGTAAATTTGTTTTAATATATGAAAAAAATATATATATGTTTAGGTACACATTATTCTTTGTTTAAACCAAATCAAAATATAAGTCGTTTCAAAAGAAAACAAGCGCCTCAGTTGCTAATTAGGAGAAATTCAAATTGAATTTAAAATCACAAATCCCAATTGTATGTAAATTACTACGTAATAGTGATAATACTTACCAAAATTAGAAAGGATTAGATTAATTTAAAAAAATTGTGAGAATATGCGGGTTTGATTTGATCTGGATGTGTTGTGATATAACATTTGATACACTTATTGGGCTACTCGTGGATTCCCAATTGGGACGATTGCTAAAGGGCCAAATTCAAGTGGTTAATTCACTTCTGCATGTTCCTTTGTTGAGTATTAATTAAAGATGCATTCTGTAAAATTATAAATTTTTTATTTTTAATTTTTATTATCTATTTTTTAAAAATTATTTTATATATTTAAAAACTGGATCATATATTTTTTTATTATTTATATATATTATGATAATAATTTCAACGGTAGAGGCAATGAAGCGGTGAGGGTGGTATGGTGGAAGCGGTAACAACAGCGGTAGGGATGATGACAGCAGCAGCAATGGCGATGTGGTGATAACAGTGGCGGCGGTGTTGTGGCGGCAGTGGCAATGGTGGTTGGCGACAATAACAGTAATGGTGACAATGGTAGTAATGTGGTGGTGGTAGCGACAACGATAATGATGATAGTAGCGGCGGCAGTCTGATGGCAATAGCAATGTGATGGTAGTGGTGGTAGCGAAGGTGATAACGAGAATAAATTAATTAAATTATTAAAAAAATAAAATTCAAAATTTAAAGATTTTTAATTTATATTTTTGATATGAAAATTAATTTTTTAAATTGTTGTAAAAATCAAAATGAAAAAAAAATTATCGAAAGTATTTTGATTTTATTTTTAATAAAAAAACCAAAAATAATTTTTTTTCTCAAACGCACCTTAACTTCTTTGATTATTCATTTGCTTGTACGTGAAATTGCATGAAATTGGGCTCCCCGGCCCACCTTTGCTTATTCTGGTTTTCTCAACCGACCTAAATAAATATCCTTTCTTTATCCCGTTTAATACTCCATCACTCCCATTTTAAAAATTTATTTTTCCTATTTTGCTTTATTTTATTTTAAATATTATTTTTAAAATTTAAGAAATAAATTTACATGAATATCCAATTTATTATACACTTTATTCAATATTTCTTTTTTTTTTATCACTCTCTACTTTCAATTAAAATTAAATAAAATTTTTAAAAATATAAAATTATATTTTTTATCAATGATTATAGTTTTTTATGAAATTGAAGTATTCTAATTATTTTTGTAATTTTTATGAAAAATACAAAATTGTCTTTTAAAATATAATGGATGGAGTATTTTATTATACAACAATAAATTTATACATTTGAAAATTGATTACCCAAACAGGGATTGACCCCGGATTAAATAGAGAGGGACCCAAAATATTTTATATATCAAGAGAGTAAAACTCTGTAAGGTAAAACAATTTTAAGAGTCCAACTATAAATTTTATATACATATTTTCTTTTCAAAATAAACTCTTTAAATGCAACCGAATTAAGCAGTAAGGTATTACCTCCATTGTTTATTTTTAATTTTCTTTTTCATAATTAAATAACATATAAATTGTCTTTTAAAAAAGAATTACACGAATACATGTTGATATCGACCGTTACATGTCATTCTCTAAAATATCAGAAATTAAAATGGTGTGTCATGTTGAATTTTCAAAAGAATTTAAAATGTTTATGCTCAAAATGAGTTTTCATGTAAAAACTACACCATCCAAATATTTTTATCATAAAAAATAAAAATATTTTGTCACTTTCTTATAATTATAACATAAATCTCTGATGATTTTCAGTGGTATTACCCAATAGTACTCGTATTGTATCTATGAATAACCAGCGGCTTTTTCACTGCACTATAAAATGGATATATGCCTGCCTCTGTCTGGGATTTTTTCATTTTTTTTATCTTTTCAGATTAATTCCTTGAGAGAACTTCACGATCGTATGAAATGTGTCAAGGAATTAGTGAGGATCATACACGATTTCTCCCAAATTATTATTTACTCGATTATTTATTAAATTATTCTACTTGTTAAAAATGTAAATAATTCATTTATACTACTAAAAATGACTCTGCTTTTTGTTAAAAAATGTAAAATTACTCTTCCATCACTGTTTACACGTTACTTGCACATAGTTTTCACTTTGTAAAATATCACATATATCTGGAAGAAGTTAATTTAATATTTGATTAGTAAAATAAATAATATGTTAAACAGTATTAATTTTAATGGAATTTATGTATTATTCCGATTAGCAAAATTGAATGCAACTAAGATTTTTCATGCTTTTTCTTCCATTCGGGGGAATTTGCTGGACCCAATTCACAAATGAAACAAGATTTGAAAAGTCAGCAGAAAAAGAAATGTTGAATTTCGTGACCAATATCTATATGCAGAAATTGGGATGCTGACGTTGGTCCATTCTTTATCGTGGATTTTTCTTGACTATGAAGGATTTTTTTTACGGATAAATTCGTTCCTAATGAGAAATTAATAACGTGTGTCCAAATTACTTTATATACCTGAAAATTTATCAATTTAGGTTGGTCCATCAATTGGTTCTGGAACCAATTTAAGTGCATTATATTTTAACAGCAAATTTCTGAATATGTTTAGCTGTCTTTCCTTTTCGCCCATTATTCTTTGTCTTATAGTTTGAATGTCAAATATTTCATGTTTTACTGTGGAGGTTCTTTGTCTTGCCCATGGGACTGCCTCTGATAGTGCATAAAGTTGAAGACAATTATTTTCCATTACATTCCATGAATTAGGGATGGCAGTGGGTCGAATTTTTTAGGATATTTCATCTGTTTCGTTCTTTTTACTGAGAATTGATATTTACTATTTACAAATGAATTTGAGTACTAAAAATAAAATTCGTTGTGGGTTTGGATCGGGTATGGATTTAGTATCTCGGATACCTCCTATCCAATTCTATTTATGTATTTGATGGTTATAAATACATAAATCCATTAATTTGAAATATAATTAAAATTGTAAGTGTTGTATATTTTAATGCTTGAAGAACCAGAAGTTTATAATTGTCGAAATTTGTCGAATTTCATTTATGCACTTTTTTTTTCATTTGAAAGTTTTACTTTAATTTTATATGACATTTATGATCTATGTGCAGTTTTTCATTTATAAATTATTTATGAAGATTTTTTTATGATTTAAAAATTTATTAAATTAAGGTTTTAATTTTCTGGTTCTCTTATAAGTTACAACCTTATTAAAATTTATATTTGTTCATGTATATTCATGTATTGGTTTAACGAGTATAATATATTTGTTCATGTAAATTCATGTATTGGTTGAACCAGTAATTATATGGATACGGATATTAATAAATGGATTTTGGATAAATATAAATACACTAAAATTAAATAATTTAGTAACGTATCAGTCAATTTTTAAGAGCATTCGATTGATTGCCCTCCCTAATACCATAAATATATATAATTTTGGAAATGAAATTTTTTATTTTATATGATTTTAATGACTGAGTTAACATCACGCATGATAATCAAATTCATATTTTAATAACAAGGCAGTAAAAAAATCGAAATTTTACATCTTTATCTCCAAAGGTTACCGTAGCCAAATTCAAGACTAAATCGTATAGGAAATTTTTGTTGGCATTGTCATGTCATCCCACTGCTGCCAATAAAGACAACTCAATTGACACATCAAGTGCCCATATTAGACACATTGCCATGTCAGAATATATTATTGGCAGGAGTTGACGTGACTTTGAAACCTGTAAGAATCGGCCCAAACACCGAATAAAAAATTCAACAGAAAAAACTAATCGATGGGTATAATCTTCACTTAGGGATGCTCACGGGGCGGAGCGGGGCCGGGGATTGCATCCCCACTCCCTGCCCCGCGTGGGGTCGGGGATTCCCCGTCCCCGCCCCCGAATCTAGAACGGGGGGAAAATCCCCCCCGTCCCCCGCCCCGCGGGGATCCCCGTCCCCCGCGGGGATCCCCATCCCCGAATTTTTTATTTTTTTAATTTTAAAATATAATATTTTATAAATAATTAAAATTAAAATATAACATTTAATAAATAAAAAATTTAAAATTAATTATAATATAAATTTTAATCATTCATAAATTTAAAATTAAGTAATAAAATTAAGTTATATTTTAATTTTAATTATAATTATTTATAAAATATTATATTTTAAAATTAAAAAAAAAAATTTGCGGGGCGGGGATCCCCGCGGGGCGGATACCCCATTCCCCGTCCCCGTCCCCGATTTTATAACGGGGATTTTTTTCCCCCCGTCCCCGCCCCCGCGGGGGGAAAATTCGGGGATTGAACGGGGCGGGTCCCCGCCGGGGCCGGGGAATCCCCTCCCCGTGATCATCCCTATCTTCACTATAATTTCCAATCCTTTTTATAATTCGACAAATAATGGAGATTTTCCAATCAGTTTTGAAAGGCTTAAGGTCACTTTTTGCTTTTTAAATTAGTATTTTTTTTTGCATGAAAATCATATTCATCAGTTCCGACGATTATCTTGATCGAAATAATAATATGACATATTACGTCAATAATCCTTATCGTATATGATGATGTGATACGGCACGTCAGCCATCACATTACTTGTTAAAAAAAATAAATGAGAAAATAATACTTAAAATAGCATATCATATTATCATTTCGATCCGGATTATCATCCGAAACCGACGAACATAATTTTTATAAAAAAATATACAAAATTTAGTAATATTTTTGTTATTAAAAATAAATTAATTATTTTATATAAAAAAATATAAAATTTAGTAATTATAAATGAAATTAATAAAAAAAAGGCAAAATTCTCATTTTCATGTCACATAGTGATGGTTGGCGAATGATCCAAAACCACAAACCATGCAGTAGTTTTACTTTCGTTTTTTAAGCTTTTACCTTGCAGCCAAAACCAAAACCAAAACCATGTGGTACAATTTTTTTTTTCCCAAACGTTTAGCTTCCAGCCATTTTTAATTAACGTTATGTCTCCAAACTGCAATTATTGATATGGCATAAGCAAAAAAGGTTGTTCCATGTGGAAATGTCATCCCTTTATACAGGTAGAATTCAAATTATCTTGCACGAAGCGGTAGCTACCAGCTTTTAATTCATTTTTGTTTGTTTTCTTAGTTTGTTAAGATGCTATTAAAATAAAAATCAGGAACGGGAATCTGGTACGAGCCTAGTTTGTTTCAGGCAACCTGAGCTAACTTGTCTAAAGTGTGGAAATTTCTGATGGATAGTAGGAGTGTTCAAGATTTGGGACCGATCAAACCAGTAAAACACGATTTAAATGGATTTATGGTCGGGTTGGTTTTTATTTTCAGCTTTCTAATTAACAAAAGTTGGATTAGGGAGTTTAAGTCGGCTTATTTGATGAAACAGATCATTTCTTCTTCTTCTTCGTTCTCTCCATTTATCTCATGCCCTGAGAAACCGATCATCCTCATTGTTCTTTACTTTCTTTCGCTATCGTGACCTAGGATGAATCTTCCCTCTGCTTCTGATTTGATCAGAGATGCCTCCTTCAATTTTGATTCTCCTGGACTACATCAATCAATAATCGAAATCAATGATCTGATGGACTATAACACAACCAAAAGTATTTGAATTTTTTTTATTTTTAACCTAACCCAACCCATGAACAGCTCTGATGGATAGCGCAATTTTAAGTATTGTATTGGCATTAAGCCAGTACAGGCTTCTATTTTGAACTTTCGAATTGATATATGGAAAAACATTTAATATTTAGATCTAGCTGGATTTTAGTTATTTTCTATTACTTCCCATTAATTAGGGATGGCAGTAGGTCGAGTTTTTTTAAGGATATTCGATGTGTTTCATCTCTTTTATTGAGAGTTGATATTTACTATTTACAAATGAATTTGAGTATTAAAAATAAAATTAGTTCAGGTATGGATTTAGTATCTCGGATATAGAGGTGAGCAAATTTCGGTTCAAATCGAAAAATCGAATCAAACTAATTGATTTTTTTAATTTGGTTCAGTTTTTGAAGAAAAAAATCGTAGAAAAACCGAACCAAAATTCTATATAATTATATATATTTTAAAATTTTTAATTAAATAATTATTTTATACATGTAAATATCTTATTTTGAATTGTAAATTATATGAATATATTTATCAATTATTAATATCTATTTTTAGGTGATAATTTAAAATTTTAACGATTAAATTGAAAATTGATTAAATAAAAAATTTTATTTAATGGTTTTGTTGTATTATTTACTATATATTTTGAGATTATATATTTAATTTAAACTTTTTTTGTACAATTTATATATTTTTACTTTAGTATATTATGATTTATAATTTTTAAACGCAATTTTTTTTATTTTTTAAAAATAGTTTTAATTTTTTATTTTTAGGTTAATCAAACCAAACCGACCGAAAATTTTGATTCGATTTGAATTTGATTATTCTATAAATCTGATTCGATTCGGTTGATAAAAATATTAAAAAAATAATTTTTAATTATTTCGAAACGGTTCGATAACCGAACCGACCGTTGCGCAGGGCTACTCGGATACCTCCTATCCAAATCTATTTATGTATTTAATGGTTATAAATACATATCCACCCCAAATCCATTAATTTGAAAAATAATTAAAATTGTAAGTGTGAATAAAATATTTAAACGCTTGAAGAACCCGAAGTTTAGATTTGTTGGAATTTGTCGAATTTCATTTATGCACTTTTTTTTTCATTTGAAACTTTTACTTTAATTTTATATGATATTTATGATCTATGTACAGTTTTTCATTTATAAATTATTTATGAAGTTTTTTTTCTATATATTGATTTAAAAATTTATTAAATTAAGGTTTTAATTTTCTGGTTCTCTTATAAGTTACAATCTTATTAAAATTTATATTTGTTCATGTAAATTCATGTATTGGTTTAACGAGTAATTATACGGATATGGATATTAATAAATAGATTTTGAACATATATAAATACATTAAAATTAAACAATTTAGCAATGGATCAGCCAATTTTTAAGAGCATTCGTTCCGAAGCCCTCCCAACTACCTTAAATATTTATAATTTTGGAAATGGAATTTTTTATTTTATATGATTTTAATGAGTGAGTTAATATTACGCATGATCATCAACTCATAATTTAATAACAAGCCAGTAAAAAAATCGAAATTTTACATATTTATCTCCAAAAGTTACTGTAGCCAAATTCAAGACTAAAATCCTATAGGAAATTTTTGTTGGCATTGTCATGTCATCCCACTACTGCCAACATAGCGACAACTCAATTAACACATCAAGTACCCATATTAGACACATTGCCATGTCAGCATATGTTATTGGCAGGAGTTGACGTGACTTTGACACCTGTACGAATCGGCCCAAACACCGAATAAGAAATTCAACAGAAAACTAATTGATGGGTATAATCTTCACTCTAATTTCCAATCCTTTTTATAATAATGGAGATTTTCCAATCAGTTTTGAAAGGCCTAAGGTCACTTTTTGCTATTAAACTTTTTAAATTAGTTAAAAAAATGTCACTAAACTTCTTTAATGTTTTTAGGTTATTTTTGCCGTTAAAATTTTAAAAATAGGATATAAAAAATTCTTTAATTATATCAATATTTTTTTCGAGAAATTTCAACACACAACGTATACACACGGCATATATCAATATATTTAATATAAAATAACACGAAATATTTTATAAATAGAATCAATGCACGTCACATCATACTAGCAAAATTTATTTTTAACTAGATTTCTGAATTTTTAAAATTTTAAAGATTAAATTTATAAACTTTTGAAACTTTAACATGCCACATAAAAAGCAAAGTTGAAAAAGGAGCATTTTGAGTAAAAGCAATGGTATTAGATAATGATAATTTAGGCAAAACTGTAAAAATTGGAAAGAAGCTAAATTGGCTTCCCCATGAAATCTGAGTTTCATAAGGGTGGTCAGCTATAGGGCAGATTCTGCATGTTCAATAATAATAATGAATTCAATAGTATTAAAAGCACTTAAATAATTGCTGCACTACTGCCCAAAACCTGCATACATCCACTAATAATAACAGGTAAATAGTATCACATTTTTATTTTATGATTATTGAGATTTTCCATTTATTTTCTGTCTGTGAGAACAAAGTAACAATTTAGTTTTCATCCATCTAACATATTTACACCACCATAGTTGGTAGAGAAGCAATGGATATGCTTATCATGTTCTCAGAGTACTCTCCATCAATGGGTCTTTTTTTCCACCAGAGAATGGTCAACAAATAATTACCAAATGATCAAATAATCTTAATTCTCTTGAGATAGAAAAACATAATAAATAATATACATGAATGCATTGAAAATACAATCAATTAGGGAAATTTGGAAAAAAAAATCATAATTACTACCTCTTTAATTAATTTATTTTTTAAAACAACAATCAAAGTGATCTAAACATTTGAAAAATGGAGAAGTAATTATGTATTTCTTTTTTTCTTAATTATTTATTTCCATTTTAATTAGTCAAAAAAATTAAAAATTCAATTAACCAGATAATCGATTCAAAATCAAATTAAATTTTTTCGGTTAACAAATCTAATAAATTTGATTTTGATTTTAATTTTTATTACTTTTTTTATTTCAATTTTTAAGTATTGATTAACCAATTTATTTACGTTATATTTTTATTTTTACATTCTAAAGATTTTTCTTTTTTATTTTTCTCTACAACTTATAGAGTAATAATACTTTAAAATTATGCATCATTCCTCTCAATCATATAGAGTAATACTTATAAAAACTAATCAATTAATTTTTATATATGTTGTTTCTTATTATATATATTGGTGTCTATATTTTGTTTTATAACTTTTAATCACATTCTCTTATAGCTTTTTAAATTGATCAAAAAATTATTAGTAATCCAATTAATCGGTATATATATTTATCCTAATTTTGACATAAAAAGTAACAATAACAATAATAATTATACAGATGAGGTGGTTGAGAGCTTATAAGTAATGCTGAGCAACAGCACATTGGCAGCGATTGGACACATTAGACTTAGACAGAAACCTACTCTTATAAGTAAAAAAAAAAAAAATATTGAAATTAATCCTGATGTGCAGAAAACGTCTAAAACAATAATATTTCATTGAGGTGTTCAAACGTGGATTGGATGGGTTAAAATTTTTTATGTTGAATTGATGTACATAAAACGTCTAAAACAATGATATTTCATTGAGGTGTTCAAACGTGGATTGGATGGGTTAAAATTTTTTATGTTGAATTGATTGGTTTATATGAGTTATATGAGTTATGTTAATTTTTTATATTATACTATAAATATATAAATTATTCATATTTATATAATTGCTAATTACTTCATAATTGTCCATTTAATTTATTTTCTTTTAACTTTTACATGGAAGCTGATTTAACATTTTATTATCATTTGAAAAAATTATATTATTATATATTAAATTATTTTTTATAATAATTACTATAATAGTTTTTGCAATCAAAATTTTGATGAATATATCTAATTTTCTATAAAGTTCGTAAAAAAATGAAAAGCATATACGAAGGATTAAACCTCTCAATTTCCCATCCTCTTCTGGGATTAACAGTACTTACCACTTACTGGTCCCTGAACTGGATATATCTTTTTATTTCATAATAGTGTAAAATATTTTTAATTCCCTTACAAAAAGGAAAAAAACAAATTTTACAATAATTATATTGTATTTTCTTTTTCTACACATCAAATAGTTGATGAATTTTGGTAATTAATAATTGCTTGCTGGAATATATTTTGTGGCAGTTAATTAACACTAATAATTGCTAATTACTTCATAATTAATAACACTAACATTGTTCGTGTTATTTTCCAGGATGGATGTAGCTAAAAGATACAAAATTACAAATTTCTTAGGTTGTATAGTTGCATTACATGTAATTTTTTTTATGTCTATTCTGTAGCCTGTCTAAATTCGGTCTAAACAAATTTTATAGACCAAACTAATAATACATGGTCATTTACGTAAAATTGATTTGAAAAATAAGAACAGTGGTGATTAACGTACATAATTAGCGATACACTATTGATTTGATTCATACAATTTATTTTGGTTTGATTCATACAATTTATTTAAAATCATTATTAGCGATACACTAATAATACATTGTAATCTATACAAAATGGGTTGAAAAATGAGTTTGGCGGCAAACCATATAGTTTATCTAAATGGAATTTAAACAAGAAATTTCCTTCCAACAATGAGTATTCAGTCTACTATGGTACCACACCCTGCACATTAAATCATGACTGTTAAATAGAGCATTGACGATCTACGCAGAGTGATAGCTTGGTGGATTTAATATACAATTATTTAGATTATTTTTAAATGATTCTAATTATTTTGATTATTTAGATAAAATTAATTTTTTCTATCAAAAATTATTTTTTATTTTAAAAATTCAAAAATATATATATAATTACTTTAAAGTGATTCTAATCAGATTTTATATACTAAGAAATTTTTTACTATACCAAATGATAGAGAGTTATTAATGAATCTTGAAATTACTTTGAAGACCAAAATTTTTGAAATTTTTAACTTATCTTAATTTTTTATATTCATTATAGTATCAGAAATTTGAATAGTATTAGAGCATCATTATAAATATTTTTGAAAAAATTTTATAGATTTTGAATAAAATTTAAATAAAATAATAAAAATTGAAAATAGATGAGTAAAAATAAAAATGTAAGTGAGTGTGTATTTGAAGAAGAGTATAATGTGGGTTAATTGATTGGGTTATAAAATAACCCATAACCCACATGTATATTTTTAAAATGTTAGAATGGATTATATGGTTTACGATAATCCATTATAATTATAAAAATAATGGATTAAGTGGGTTGGGTTATATGGATTAATGGGTTACCCCAAATTTGAACACCCCTAATATTTCATTAGTAAAATTATTGAATATTATTTATAAATTTTTTTGACGAAAATATTATATAATAGTAATATGTCACAAGTAATTTGATCTATAACGTAAAATTTAGTATTTCTATTATCTATAAAAACAGATATTAAATCAGCTTCCATACAAGAGGTGCACCTCATATTTAATAAGTATAATAACTTTCAATTCGAGAGAACAACATCATTTAAATGGAGACAAAATTATATGACAAAAAACTTAAATTGTATTTTAGTTTTAGTTAACATGAATCATATTTATAAAAATTCAAATAAAATATGGACAAATTTAAAAATAAGACATTGGATTAACAATTTTAAATTTTAGTTTATTGAAAAAAAATCAAAGGGATACAAAAATGAAAAATAATAATTATCTATTCAGATAGAATAGGAAAAAAAAAAAGAAAAAGAAAATGGGTGAAATTTATTTCTAAAATATTAAAAATGGTATACGTTTAACTCTTCCACGTAATTTGCGCCAAATTTGCCTTTACAATATTGAAGATACTATATACTTGCTCTTGTTGTTACTTAATTGGTTCAAATTTACCTTTGAAAATAACATAATTTAAGGTAAATAAATGAAAATACTTATAGTGGGCTGATTCAAGCCACAAAAATTCGCCACGTGTACTGTATATCAATATTCCATTTTAACTCTCATAAAAATGTTAAGATTTTTTATTATATGTTTGTAGGGATGATCACGGGGGCGGAGATTTTTCGACCCCGGCGGGGACCCGTCCCGTTTGGGGTGGAAAATTTCCGAATTTTCCCGCAGCGGGGATGGGACGGGGGAGAAAAAATTTCCGTCCTAGAATTGGGAACGAGGACGGGGAACGAGGTATCTGCCCCGCAGGGATCCCCGCCTCGAAAAAAAATATTTTTAATTTTAAAATATAATATTTTATAAATAATTAAAATTAAAATATAACTTAATTTTATAATTATTAAGTTTTAAATTATATTTAATTTTAAATTTTATGAATGATTAAAATTTATATTAATTTAAATTATTATTAATTTTAATTTTTTTATTTATTAAATATTATATTTTAATTTTAATTATTTATAAAATATTATATTTAAAAAAAAATTCGGGGGACGGGGGGATTTCCTCCCCGTTCTGGGGGTGGGGACGGGGATGGGAATCCCCGAAATGCATGGGATGGGGAGTGGGGACTTCTTCTCCACCCCCACCCCGCCCCGTCAGCATCCCTATATGTTTGTCAAAATATCCAGAATCCATATAAGAAAATAAAAATTGTCTAATAATAAAAAATTTTGGCACCTTTTTTTGCTAGTTAAAATATAATATCATTCTACAATGTACGCTGACAAGTTTATATAACTATAATCAATTTGCCACGTCTGTTTTTATTTGCTCATCTAAAGTCTCATCAATTCTAATGGCAAATTTGAACCAATTATAAACAGAGCTAATATGTAGTATTTTTAATACTTAATAAACAAATTTGGCCATTTTTTAAAGACAATATACCATTTTTAGTTATTAAATTTTTTTTATTTATTATTTATTAATCATTGGAATTGGAAAAGAAAAATCAAGCTTAACTCATTGAGCACCGCCAAATTTAAGGTGGAATAAACAAATTAATAGATATAAAAATAAAAATGACATGAAGTACTCAATTGCTTAAAACTATTTTGGACAACTCTCTTACTCATGGACATCTCTACTAAAAATTTAGTCTTGGGGCAAGCTATTAGCATTTTCCTAAAAATATTTACCTAACTTTTTTTTGTCAACTATTTACCTACTAGAACCCCAATAGTCAATTCCATGAAATTGAGTGATTAATTTTGAGAAAATGTTTTAGATAAGTATACAATAAATACTTAGATCAATTTTAGAATTAATGGCTGTTGAATTTTCTTATTATATTCTTTTGTACAAGCCATGGAATATGAGAAAGTTAATATGAAAAAAATAATAATTAATAAAAGTCGAAAACATGAATATGGTCAGGGAAAGGCATGAAACATTTTTTATTCGGAGAGAACAAAAAAATAATATTCGTAAAGGCAAAAAATGGATGTGAAGTTTTTTTTTTATATGAAAATTTATCTTAAAGTGAATATAATATTTTGTAAATAAATATACAATGTTCATAATGAAATGATATATGATTGTATCGATCAATACTATTTTTTTGAAAAAACAATGATGACTCTGAAAATTTCGAGCTTGTTGCCGATAAAAATCATCTGAAAATACAAAATTTTGGCATAGTTTCGACAAAAAAAAAAATCAACAGTTAAGTTAGAAAATTGTGCGAAAGTAGGATAAAAGTGAGAGAAAAAAAAATATCTTACTGTTTTTATATTTGCCAGAATTGGAATATGTTTCAAGTTCTATCTAGGAAGTAACTCTTTATTCCTAAATTGGAGAATTAATTAAGAAAAGATTATCTTTTTATTTTGTCAAAATTAGAATTATGAAAGGATTATGTTGCCATTTAAGATAACGGAGATATTGTCAAACTACATAATTCGTAACTGAACTGTCTTATTCGGACTGTTCGTTTTGAATGATAGTCGAATATGTCCGAACTATTTAATATGATCTTTTATCAAATATAAAATTTTAAAATAAAAAATTAAGGTGAGTTATTAATATTTCTTTTGAAAAAATATTAAACGTTACATGTCGAGTTTTAATTTTAAAAAATGCAGAAAGGCGATAATCTCTTCGGGTCACCACGTATTTACGCCCCTGCATACAGACTGTGATGGCATTTCAAGTGTCTCACATTTGATGGCTTTTTCTATTACTATTTTGTATATTTACTGAAAAAATCTTATATTTTTATAATTTAAATGGTCGAAAATTTGACTATTTTTTAACCTATTAAGATTATATATTCAAAAATATTAATTGTACAGAATCTCTAAAGTAATACAATTGCATGCGCCTAGATTATGTACATGGATGGGTTCATATTCATAATTTATCACAAAACAAGCAGAGAGATATAATTATACGTATTTCTACACTTGTTTTTTTGACTTCCTTTTTCGGCTTTGGTTTTAATATGTAAATAACCAATCATTATGGGTCTTGGACTCCCAACCCTATTCATACTTACTGTTAAAAAAATTACAATCAGCTACAACATTTATTATGTAAAACAAAATGCATTTTTATTAAAAAAAATAAAAATTGGTATTCAGATTTTGATTTTATTTATACACTACTATTATTTGTAAACTTAATTAAATTCAACAACCTCCTTAATTCTGCATATCATTTTTAAAGAATAAATTTTAACAAAATAAGAAAATTGAAAATATTATTACTATAGGCTAAACTCTAAAGTCCCCAATATTAACACGTGGACAATCACCCCCCCTCCCTACCCCGAACCAAACATTCACTTCTCTCTGCTCTCTCCTTACTCTTAACATAGCATCGCCTAAACAAGAAAATCAAATCAAACAAAACATGTTATGCTTATACCCACGCCACTCGTAGCCAAACCATGACCATACCTAAACGCCGCTTCACACCCGCCGCTGCCGACAATGCCGCCCCGTTGAACCCTCACTGCTATTCTCTTTACAGCTATGTCGTCTCACACTCCTCCTCCTCACTCGCCCGATCATTCTTCCTCCGCTGCTAACACTTTGTACTGCGACGAGGACGCCGCCCACCTTGTCCAATTCCACTCCGGTTCTTCGATCTCCGCTTTCCGCCCTCAATCTCCCTCATTCTCCGGTTTCTCTCCGCCGTCCGATGAGCTTTCCGTCAATAGACTTGTCGATTCTGAGCTTCACTTCTTGCCTTTATCCGATTATCTCCATCGCTGCCGTGACCGCTCCATTGACGTCACAGCTCGCCAGGAATCCATTAACTGGATCCTCAAGGTCTCCACCTAGACAAAGAGTTGTATTTATATACTTGTTTATATGTATTTGAAGGTCCTAATGAAATGTAATGCAGGTGCGTGCATATTATCACTTCAGGCCAGTGACGGCTTTGCTCTCCGTCAACTACTTCGATCGCTTTCTGTCTTCTAATTCTTTTCCGGTAAACAGAAGCACTTTTTGTTTCCTGAGAAATTGCCAGATTTTCCAGGAAAAATTCCTATATTCGAGAAAATCGCACGAAAATACAATTAATTATGCGTTCGTAAATTGGATCGTTCAACTTTCCAGTAAAATGTCAGATTTTCCGTGAAAGTGAAAACTGTACCTGTTACGCAACGTTAATTCTTTGTTTTTATTTTAATTTTGACCTTATTCTGAAACGGCTTTTTTTTTTCTTTTTCTCTTCAATTTATAACAGGCGAATGGGTGGCCGTTTCAGCTTCTTTCAGTGGCGTGCTTGTCTTTAGCGGCAAAAATGGAGGAGCTACACGTGCCACTATTATTAGACCTTCAAATACTTGAACCCGGATTCGTATTCGAACCCAGAACTATTCAACGAATGGAGCTCCATGTCATGGCCACTCTCAATTGGAGGCTACGCTCTGTCACTCCTTTTGATTATCTCGATTATTTTATCTCCAAGCTTCCTTCTGCTTCTACAGAACCCGACAGTTCCAACCGGGTCTTCAGAGCTTCTTCGGATCTCATTCTCAACACCACCCGGGGTAATTTGGATTCTCACAAGCAAAACCGTTTCCCGCTTTCGGTTTTTGGGCTTATTTTAATTCATCGGGTGTTTCTTTTCAGTGGTTGATTTCTTGGGTTTCGCGCCTTCGACTATAGCAGCTGCCGCTGTATTGTGTGCCGCCGGCGAGTACTGTGAAATACCGGCGAGTGATGGGGGGTTATTTCACGCGAGAATAAACAAAGTATGTATATTCATAATTTATGGTCTTTTTGGGGTTATATTGTAAATATCTATTTTTACAAGAAGTTCGAAGATTTGAGAAGTATTGATGTCTGTGTAGTAAAATGGCTTTTCATTTTGAAAAAAAAAAAGGGAATGGTGAGAAGCTGTCACCAACTAATGCAGGAGTATTTGATAGACACGTGTCCATCGGCTCAGCTTAAAGACTCGACAGCTGAGGCGCCAGCAGCCCCCCCGAGCCCAGTAGGGGTGCTCGAAGCTGCTGCTTGCAGGAGCTGCGACACGCGTTCCGAGAATCCCAGCTCTGTCAGCCAAGTTGAAGCTGAGCCGCTTGTTAAGCGGCTTCGATCCTCTGCCTCGGATGTACAGCAACAGTAGATACAACCACCTCCCAGATGTCTCTGATATTATTATCTTTCAAAGAGTCCAATACCGCTTCGGAATTAATATTCGTGTAAAAAAATTATTAATATTTATTTTAAAAATTAATTTAGGACTTTTTGGTCAAAGTGATAAAGAGTATCATGATGTTTCAATTATTCTCATCAATCATCCGTGGATGAAAACTAATGGGTCACACACAAAGATGGTTTAAGACCATTTTGCCTTTTCTTGCTTTTTATTTGACAATAATGCCCTTCTTATATGCAATAATTATTCGGTATCTACATAGATGGACCCAATAGTAAGAGGCCACGTTTCCGACACGAACGAGTTTGGTTTTTCTAAAATGTCCTTGTATTCCTGGGAAATGTCCTCCGTGGAAGGGACTAAGAGTAAGGGTATTATGGTGATTAAGGATGGTGAGGAAGTGATGACGTTGGCATGACGATGGTGTGCCACGTAGGTTGGTGGAGAAAAGAGAGGGAGCTGAAGACAGAGAGGAAAGAATCAGAGCCGTACGGCGGTAAAAGAGGAGAGAAGGGTAAGCGTAGGATTGGTACAGATCACTGAGGCAAAGATTTGATTTGATTGGGTGGGGCTGCTGGGAAGTAGGGGCCACAAACATGTCTTATCCCATATAGGTTGTATGCCAAGGGCGTGTTTGGGTAATGTTTTGGCTGTACATAGTCATGCATAAATATTGTTTTTTTTTTCATTTAAAATTATTTTTGGTTTTTCTAGATTCTTTAGCTCAACGATCTTCTAAAACCTGAATTTAGATCCATAATTCATGCTCAATGCGTTCATCTATGTCCCCTATCAAGGGCAGATTTGGGATTTTAAAGGCCAAATACATAATTGGCACTCTAATTTGATACCAAATTTCATTTAGACTTATGAAATATTATATTGACAAATTAATCACCTCAATTCTCACTATAATTGATTTTTAAGCAATTATTTGTCAAGTAATATTTACGAGGCAGTATGTGTAACCCTAATGCGTTGGTGTGATATTATGTCCAATTAAAAGCTTTCACGTGTCAATAAAGCAGAAGTGGAAAAGAGAGTAACCGATTCTCGGTTGCCTGAGGTAAAAATGGAGGATCGAGAAACAAGTTGGGCAAAAAAAAGCTCTAGAAACTGCGATTAAGCATTTTCATTCTAACCTCGCCCAACCTTCAATTTTTTAGTCGCCATCACTCGTGAGGAAGAAATTGGTTAATCGAAGGAACAACGTACCAGCGAACAACAGTGTACTCGATCTATTATGGCAAAAATTAGGAAAAATTTTGCGAACAGGTTCTGAAAGGGTGTATTTCTATTGCTTCCCTTTAATTTTCTGAAAATTCATTCTGCTGGTATAGTTTTTATTGGTGTTTAGTTTGTCTTGCTTTTACAAGCCGCAATTAAGAGTTGATGGTTCTGGTTTATGGTTGGTTATTTGTTGGCAGGGGTGGTTTGGAGCCTGTTCTCTCACTCTTTTTTCTATCCCTAAGCATTGTGAGTTATGGTGCCTTTTGTTCTTCTTTTTCCAAATGGAGAAGCTGTTTTTGGTTTTCAGGACTTTGATGCATTCGGTTTTTGAGTTGTAATTGGTTCTGTTTTTCTGAATTGATTGTTGCTGCAGTCTTGGTTTGTAACATAGCTTTCTGGTTCTGTATTTTGTTTTTTGGTCTATTGAGACCTGGTGTAGCTACTTCAACCCTCTATTTTATTCAATAATATCCTGCAGTTTATTTAAAAAAAAAGGATTGAATGCGTAGTTAATTAGCAGCAATTCCTTTTTCTTTTTTTGCATTTCTTTTTTATCTAGAAAATTTGTAAAACTCAATCTTAAGCTTTTTATTGAGCAATTTGTTTAATGAATCAAATCTGCAAATTTACCATTTAGTTATTATTGATCATGGAATATTTATGAACACTTGTAGAGCGAGAGGGAGAGAGAGAGTATTTGCACATGAGAGGTAATGGAAAAAAGTGGGAGACAATGAGAATGGAAGGAGGAGGAGGAGGAGATACTGTTGCTCTCATATTAATTTTTTCTATATTCACGTGCTCTTAAGTGCGTGAATTATACTTTTTCTGCCATATCAGCATAATTGGTTCAAATATATATTATTCAATAAGTTAAGGTATTTATTTGATCACCTGATTAGTATAGGTATCTAAATAAAATTTGGTGCTAAGTTGGAGTGACAATTTATGTATTTGGCCGATTTTAAATTAAAGGAGGTAAACTTTGTAAAACTCAATTTTGGAAAATAAATTTGTTTAAATATTAAAAAATAAATTTAATTTAAATAAATATTAAGGGTCACAAATAGTAAAAATGAAAGAGATGATTATAAAATTTACAAGGAAACACCTTTTTTCCAGCGTTTAAAACTTAAACCAAACATCTACTTAAATTTAGTTGTTATTTTAATTGTAGAGAATTTGTGGCTGGGATTGGATGTTCTAAAAAGAAAGGGAATTTTTTATAAATTGTGTGTCTGGTAAAATTATTTGGGATATTGATGTATTTTGAAAATTAATTGAGAAAATGGGATGTCTTAGGATCAGTTTGGTAAAATTTATAAAAATAATTTTTTCAATTGGTAAAAGTTGTATTTCAAAAAATTGTATCTCAAAAAGTAGGTAACTGTTTGGTAAATAAAATTAAAAATAACTTAAAAATTCAAAAGCAGTTTATCAACTATTTTGTAAATGATACTACTAGAAATGACTTTTTATAATAAAAAGATAAAAAAAAGGATATATATAATTTTAATATATTATATTCAAAATTTTACTAAAAAATAATATATAATTAATATATTAATATATTTTAATATATTATATTTCCATTTATTTGTATTTTTTATTCGACTAAACTATTAAAAAATATATAATTAAATAAAAATAAACATAACATATATATATATATATATATTTATATGTGTGTGTGTGTGTGTTGTTTTCATAATTTATCACAAATAATGTTTCTTACAATTCTAAATAATTAAACTGAATTCTTTTTTCTACTAAATTAAAAGTAATTTCATCACGGATATAATTTATTTTCGTAGTTCTATCACTTATATAATTTTCTGAATGTGAAGTATCCTCAACATCTTCAAAATTATCAAGTGGCAAAAAATTGGGGTCTTCATCAAGTCTCATAAAAGTTGGATCACTTGAAGAATGCCTTCGAATATAATTATGCAATGTCATTGTTATAACCACAATATTTGTTTGAGTTTTAAATGGAAATGAAGGTAATTCACGTAAAATTTTTCACCTTTGTTTTGAAACTCCGAATGTTCATTCAATGCAAGTTCTAAGCAATGAATGAGCGCTATTAAAGATTTTTTCATATCACTTTGCATGTTCACCACGCTGAAAATCAAAAAGATGATATCTTACCCATTTGTAAGTTTGTAGATATCCGAAAGTTTTGTAAATCTGGCCAGACAATCCATAAGCAGGTGTAATCAGTGTCACCTCCCAACAAATTGGCCAGATAGGAATCAAATAAAGTCCCACACGCCCTGATTTATGCCCCAAAAAACAAAAAGGTCCTTATCAGTTCCATTGTCTTACTTAATGAGCTATTTATGATGAAAAATTCTCTCCCGAAAGCTATCTGAGTTGTTTGGCATTCGACATTTCTCTGCATTAATCGTTAGCTGGTTTATTCCTTATAGTTAGCTATTCAACTGGTTGATTCAAATGTCAATCATGCCACGTTATTTCCCTACAAATTGCAAAAACTGCTTATAACACGTCACATCATTTAGAAAGGGTACTTCTTTCTCTCTATTATTAGCTCTCAAATTAGCACTTGCAGCCTCCTTGACGTCTCCGACTAATGAAAATTAGATTCATTCACTACAATTTGTGATTGTGCAACAAATTCAACATGATAGTTAATATTGTCTATATCCTTAATAAGAAAAATTTTATTAAGATAAAAAACCCTTGCATATTTTTTTTTTAATATTTCCCATCAATCTTTTAGGTAACAAATAGAACTGGATTTGAATCTAATTATGACAGATTAAATCATCGAATTACGATATTAAATCATAAAAAAATTTAATTGATTTGGATTGAATCATAAATCATCATTAAATAAATAATATCTAGATCAAATTTTAGGACCTTTTTTTTCTTTTGAACTTTTGTTCAATAAAAAATTGCTTATATTACCTATAAAAACAGTTTTTTATTCACATTATGTAAAAAATATAAAATTTAATATAAAATAATCTAAACAAACTATAAATGAATCACAAATGAATTGAATCAAATTTAAATCATATTTTTATGAACTTGAATCAAATCTGCCACCTCCATCTATCTTGCGACCTCGTTTACGTATTTCCAAATTTTTTTATGCTCTTCATAATTACTCGCCTTGTTATCTCAGTAAATGACCAGCCGTACACAAAGCTAAAAGAAATGGATGACAAATTTTGCTTAAAGAGAACCCATTTGTGTGATAAATTTCCTTGTACGTTTTGAACTTCTAAGTTTGAACATCCTGGAGGAGCTTTTCAGGAATTCAGTCTCCTAGTGTCAATGTTCAAAGTTTTCAACTAATTGGATATGCCTCTACTACAACAGTCCATTGGGTCCATGCTTATCGTTCTTTTTAAAGGGTCTCGAAAGAATTTTTTCAAAAACAAAATGGCAACAATTGCATGAGCAATGTGCCAATTGGACAAAACCAAAAGCTACAAACAAGTAACATCCGGTATATAAATAAACTAGAATTTAATTTTACCATTTTAGTATTTCTCAGCTTTGTATCTAACTTGAGGATGGCGAATCTCATCCTGACTTTGGATTAATCTGATCTCCAAACTGCTTGACTGGAGATCATATCCAATGCTCTTGTAATCATCCAGCGTCCGCTGAAGAAGTGCCTGCAGATTTTGGTAGACAGCTCTTAGCCTTCCATACAAAGACCACAATGAACTGTAGATCTATTAATGTCTTCAAAGCGATATTCTGATACATAAGATGATTATTAGTCTTCTGCAAGCTTGGGAGAGGAAATTATACCTGCAAGCTTGATACTGCTAGCTCTGCAGCTCTATCAAGGTCGTCAGGATATTTCTGGATAGGAAACAAAAATAATAGGACAGTATGTTATAAAAGAACGTCCAAAAATAAGAGTTAAATTGGAGTACAATAAGACACATCACATTACATTACTCCATCCGAGCATAAGTGCAGTCATCAGATCCCCAGTTCCCTACAAGCGTATTGAGATGTTATAGATATTTGATATTTAAACATACCCAATGGCAAAACAAGTTCCCCTAACTGATGGAATTCAAAAGGAAAATCAGCTTACCGTGAAATATGCCTGAATTTTGCGTACCACAATCTTGAATTGCTCTGGAGATTGGCCCTACCATAGAAAAGGACATAAAGAATAGAACTATGAACAGAAGACTTGCCTGCCACTGAACTCATAGATGCAGCAGAAACAAACACATAAACAATTTTTTGAATCATATAAACCTGTTTAGAGAATAAAAAGATAGGAAAGTCGGAAAAACGGATAAAAATGCCACTATCCGGTCAATGTATCACAAAAATCTACCACTCAAATATCTTCATGAAATAATTTTTTTTTTTTTAAACTCCCAACCCAGAATTCTCATCACATTTATATTAGTTACATGTGTATTAACTGTAAATACAAAGAAAAAAGGTCAACCACTGAATGCTTATGAATCAATTTATCTTGAGCTGATATGCACGTGAATTGGTGTCAAGTACAAGCTAGCAGCTGAAAATTGATTGAAAACTTCAAGGCCTTGCAATCAGCATGGTTTAATTAAGAGAGTCTGAGCAAAAGGCATTTCACAACAAGAAAATATCTGATCCCTTATAAATACTCCAGGGTTATTATACTTGTGTATGCCTTCAGAAGTTTAATTCAATTAGGCATAGGCAACAATGGAGTAAGGGTTCTATCATTTCCTTTCAAATTCTCAAAATTTAACCAACTAAAACATTTATTTCATACCCCTATGTACAATAAACATAAGGTGCTTCAATGTCTAATTCTGTATTGAGGATGGTTGTAAAAATGATTCAGAATCCATCCACCACAAGGGGCATGGATAGCCAATTAATTCAATACTATTATGCCTAAATAACTTCAGCAAAACACTATCCGCAATATCAGCACATGCTCCCATCCACGATAACTTCAGCAAAACAGTATCCACAGCATATAATGGCTTAGAATCCAATGAACAGAAACTGACACAAAAAGGAAATGCCATGAGCTGTACCTTATTCTTTTGATGGCTGCCAATGAGAAGAAGATTGCCATCTATGCTGATGCTTGTTATTATCACCTGGATTCAAAGTTATAGTGCTCATATGAGTGAGAACAATGGATTCGTAGGCAGTTTTCTCTAAAAATAGTAAGTTCAAGAAATTAGATGTAGAGCATATGTTGAATTTTCCTACAAAAAATGCCTATTTTTGCAATGTAATAGGAAGTTTACTTATTTGCCTCTCAGGGAATGAATAATGATTTTAGGAAGCCTTTAAAGAAGAGATCTTTTCTGTAGTAAATATTCACAAATCAAGGATTGGGACATATAAGCAAATAAGGAATATGACCAAATCAAGCAAATTGATAAAATTCAGCTTCAGCCATTCATTTATAATGAATCAGAGATTACATGCAAGAAGCCAAGACCAAAATATGATACCTGCGGTTTAAAAATGTGTAGATGAAAGAGGTTTGTGCTAGGTAAAATATAAAAATATATTAAAGAAACCTTCGAAGGTCCAGCAGCATGAAGAATGTTGCAAGCTTCACGGCCATCTTTTTCTGTTACAATCCTGTGAAAGGGATCTTGTCAGAGGCAAGACTTCATTGAAAGGCAAAAGATAAAGGCATCATATAGCAGTTTATATCTTCTGAAGGGGAAAAGTAATTGATGCAAGTCCCTATGCAAACTATTTAAATATGAGATGCTTCATATTAATTATCAAGTGTCATGAGGCCAATAACCTAGGCTCCACAAACTGCCTTGTACCATTCCCCCCCCCCCCCCCCCAAAAAAATAATAATAATAAAAAATAAATAAATAAATAATAAAAAGCACTGAATCATTGCTAATCTGCTAAACTGACTTCTGTATGGATGAACTCAAGACAAACAGTTGTTATTTATTGCTTTTTAACCCATTTGTTTCATATTTGTCATTCTCAGTTTGAAGATTTTCTTCAAAGCACAACTAGAAAATTAGCACAAATAAGACATGAAGGGAAAAATTCCATAACATATATTTAAGCGATAGGGTGAGGTTTAGCGTTACACATCAGAACATACCTGAGCCCAGTCAATAGTTCAGCTTCAAACTGATTAGGCGTCAACATTGAAGCCACCGGTACAACCTAAAATTGTGGAGTTTCACCGAGAAATCTAATTATTCTATCAAATTAATTTTAATTTATTAACGCTTTAATCAATAGCTTATTGAAAAGAATTGTTACATAGATCAAATGCAACAATTGCATGATCAAGGTGAAATAGTGCAACCCATATGCCACATATATGGCTTTCAATGTTGCTCAATGTAAAGTTAAGCAAGATTAAGGTTCAAATTTTGTTTTCGGGAATTGAAAATTTAGACTTTTAATTAAAAGTACATGAAAAAGAAAAACACTGATATATGCAAATCAACGTACTGGATGGCTTACCTTCTCACGGTATACAGCTATCAGCTCTGATGGAACATAAAGCTTTCCTTCATCACCCAATACTGGATCACAAACTAGAAAATAAAAACAAATTTTCATGAAAATGTGTTCATTTCACTTTAAATATACAAAGGCAAAGAAGCAAAATGGTGTGCAGTAACAATGACCATAATTCTTTTACAATGAATATCATTCCAATAGGTTCAACTCCTCAAAGCTGAGATGAGACTGATTCCTTAGAAATTTACCTATTAAGAAATACACATCTTCCATTGCATGTCAATACAAAATTGATCAGATCAGTTGGAATAAACAAAACATTCTTCTACAAGCACAAACATGCATGTATAGTCTCAAGCATGCTTATAGTATTTTAGTAGACATCAAAAAACTTGTAAAGAAATGGGGTAAACACACACAGGCTCACACACACACACAATAGAAAAAAGCACACCTTGCTCACCTTTCAAATTTTAACAGGACAAACTGAACAGACAAACATCCATAGGCCCATGGTAAACCATCCCTTAACATTTCTTTTCAAGTCATACTAATACTCAAGAGTACATCAATACTCCAAGTCTAACAAACAGCAGCATCAAAACAATATGAATCTTTCACAAATTTTCTGTTGTGCCAATAACAAAACTATTTCAAAATCACATCTTCATTTTCAGTCATCATATTTGTATAACTCTTTGGCTATTAGTACCACATTCGGTTACAGTCCCAGTGTCATATCACATAACACAGGAACAAGTTATCAAACATAAAATTAGTTATTTGCTCTTCTAAATGATTTATTGCAAACGACTTAACCAAGAATAAAAGCAAAATCAAGTTGTGATTTTCCAATTTCAATGATTACTTACCATATGTAAGGTTTGGATTTACCAAGCGAAGCTTATTGACAACTTCCAATATAGTATTCAAAAATGAAACTGAACCAATATAACCTGGCATGTTTAAGAACAAAAATTTAGAAAACTTGCAAAGCAACAAGAAAGTTTAAGCAGGAGTAAGGGAGAGAAAACAATAGCCTCAAAGTTTCCAAGTTTAAATTCCCCTCTTCCACCTTGGAGCAATTTGAATCACCTTTTTTTTGCCACCATTTAGTAAATCGAAACTTGATCTAGTTAAATTTGTTCTTTGAAAATTTGGTTCATGTCATTTCGCTAAATTACTTTTTGAAAAGACAATAAGGATAGCATTGGCTAACACTGTAACACTTTGGCTAGCACACCCCAATGCTGCACCACCAGGAGAGTATCCATTACCAAAATTTATGCTTCTAAAAGATACCTATTTATGAGTGCAGGATCCTGCAGTAGAGAATGGGGAAGGGGTAGAGAGTAGCTCCTATCCTAAAATAGGACACTTTTTTACAGTTTCAGAACTCTGCAGAAATACTTGACAATCCTGTAAGAATTGTTATCCGGAAATAGCACTTGGTGAAAAATATGTCATATATTCATGCCTCAAATTCCTCGATGGCATTTGAATTCGATAATATATTTATGAATCACTTAACAAGCTAGATAAACACAAATAGAAAATTCGAGCCATCAACAACAAAAATGATAGAGCTACAGAAAATTTAGACCAAGAGCATCTTCCAGGTATAAACTTCACTATTAATTCCACCACCAAGATAAGATATTTAATCTTCTTATTTTCCTAGTATTCTTATGCACACTGAGAAATTCCATTTGCTTTCCTAAATTTATGTAAAACAATAAATAGTGAGAAACATGGAGCCGTAATAATGCAATGTACCTGTTAACAAATGAGTATAGTACAGCACGTCATTTGCTTCAAGGCCTTCTATTAGATCCCATAGTTGTTGTCCATTCAAAATTTGGCCTTTGAAGGTTGGGTATCCTGAAAATTTTAAAGGTTGATTAAACATAATGCAACCTGTTTTTACCTAGGAATCATGCCTGAACATATACAGATGACATCGCACCACATAGCAGGCCTCAGAGTTCTGAGACTGTTTTGAGTGGAGTAGTATAAGCTGCTTGCCTGTATGGTTTGAGAATTGCACTGAATTAATTGGATCCACATCATAGCCCAATAGTTGGAGGGGGAAGACAGCTGACTTATTACCAACATATCCCTGAAACAGGAATAGGCATTATTTAGGTGTTAAGAAGTGATAACATGTACCACAGATTCACAATAGTGCTTATTGAATAGCATTGGGCAATATAAAAATGAAACCGTCCAGATTGAATACAAAACCAAGACAAGTTGATATGAGAGAAGAAGTTTGACTTGTGTATGCTCAAAAGGAAAAATCTAATATCTCTAAAATTGCACGCTATCCATGTTAGAAACTTTAAGGAAATAATATTAAGAGCCAAGTTCTATGCATTTTAACTAATGATACCATTTTCAACAAAAAAAAAATGGTTTTCTTTTTATATTCTGAAATACAAATTTCAATATTTAGCTACTTATGGACATTATAAAAATGAAACTTCAGGGTAATTCAATCACTTTTTACTCATTGAGACTATCAAAAATTTAAACTATATCCGCATTTGACTATTTTATATCACAAAAGCATTTATGCTATTTTCACTTATTTACTTGTCTTTGATAGCAAAAGATATCATTTGAATGAGTGTGGAAGCGACTTTTATGCTATTTTCACTTATTTACTTGTCTTTGATAACAAAAGATATCATTCGAACGAGTGTGGAAGCGACTAGTTACAAACAGTAAATAGGACAATCCTTATAGTTTTCCATTAACAAGTCAAATATTGCATTTGTATATAGGCAACTACTTCATATTTTTAAATAACCTTACTTCAACCAATCCAAATTCAGAGCTGATCATATCTTTAAACTAAAACAAAGCTAAGCATTTTTGAAAACCAACACATTTGGGCCTGCTCGAATTACTTATCGCACTTTTCATCAATTTTGATAAGTGGCTCACCCTTACCTAAGATATTTCTGAATCAGAAATGCCTGCTTTGAGAAAGTGCATTTAAAAAGAACCCTCAAATATGAATACAATACCGGCCATTGAATTATAACCTTGACAGATAAAAATTTTTCGGTTCCATGAAATAGGTTCTGCTAATGATATATATCAATTAGTTACCTCACTTTTGAAGCAGAATAGATTGGAAAGAAAGGAAAGGACAACACCTAACACAACCCAACCCAACCAAACCATTATGCATGACCTTATTGGGACTGAAAACAATCTATAGAAATGTTCACAGCTCCTGCCCAGTCACTATTTTACAGTCTCTGAAGAATATTAACTCTCATTGAATGCATATTCAAATAAGACATACATTTCTCTTTTTCGTTACAAATGCATTCAATATCCACAAAGAAAGGATCAGATAAACCAGGCAACATGTTGTATCAAGAACGTGAAAGAATTTCCTCCATAATTTGATATACGAAGATTTTACAAGAATTTGATTTGTCTTTGCAGCAGAGCACCACTCACCCATGCCAAAAAATCAACCACTGCATTAACATAGGTGGCAAATGGAATGGCAAAGCCTACTACCATCCGTTAAAGCAAACTGGACAAGAGTCGAATAGCGACACATAGAGAATATATAAATAACATAAGGATTAAGCAGTGTAAACAGACCACTAAATGCCATACCCTTCCAGCTTGATTGGTTGACCGACTGCCTAACTTTGTCTTTGTAATCATCCTCCAATTCTTTTGAAAGGAGAATCTAAGGAAATTAGTCATTTGTGAAAGAATTAGATTTACTAGTTACCAATGACGGATTATAAAGACCACGGTGAGCTATAAATACTTATATGCAACTGTGTTTCTTTTTCTTTTACCAATTCAGTTAACTTGTATCATTTTTCTAAGAAGCAGCACTTTAATCAAAACTTCATATCGTAACTTAAATAAGGAAATCTACACTCGCTCATTTTCCCTAAGCACATGTACATAATCACGTAGATCCAACAGAAGTACAAGCATATTTAAAAAAAAGAAAAACGAAACAAACAATGCACAGTCAACGCAAACACTATATTAGTTCGATCCGATAATAATGAAACATCCAGATACAATATAATTAACCAGCAAACTCAAAAAAAAAAAATCATCTGTCACTTCATTTTCTGGTAAAAAACAAAAAATTACAAAAAGGAAAGGAAAATTAAAACCAAAGCAAATACCTGAACCGTATGAGATTGAATGCTGAGAACACGACCGGTCTCGGAAGGAATAGCTACAGACAAGATTGGAGGCGCCATTACCAAGTCTCTCGAGCTTATCGACCTTCAAGTTCCAATAAAAATCGAATAATCAGAAGCACAAAAAGAAAAAACCTTCGAATTTACACAAAATTAAGGAAAAGAATATCAAAATCTAGAATCACAGCAAGACTAATATACCTGCAAGGATGAGATTCAATCGCAACTCCAATTAGAGGACGACTATTAAACAAAGACCTTAGCATAGAAAACTGGGCACTGGGCAGGCAGTGCACAACTGAGGATTGAAAATCTGTTTGACCCGAGTGGGTATTTATATAAGCTTCGTCTTCGAAATTACGGATTTAGAGCTGGAGATCGTTGAAGTCGTGACTAAGGGTAGTAAGTTGGTGGAGAAAGTAAGGGTAGTTAGGAGAATTCAGAGCATGAGTGGGGCCGCGATCGAAGTGTTTGTTTCCAACGGCAAAAAAGTGCTGTAGGAAAGGAAACTGAAATTATGCTCTGCGATTTGTGCAGCACCCCAAAAACAGAAAAGAAGAGTGAGACTATAGATCGATGCTTACCCAATTGGGACGGGAGAGGGGCGAATAATTTTTGATAAAAAAAAAATTGAGAAAAAGAGAAATGTGCTACTCAAACTCTTTTCTTCCTGTCATGAAATTAATGAAGAAAGAACGTAAATTCTTAATTATTATAAGTGTCTTTATCTGTAAAATTATAGGGTGATGATTGAGTATGTTTATTATACCATTCGCTATGGTATACACCTTGCGATTGTAGATAATTCAGTAACATTTTCAAAATTTAATATTTATGTCCTATGCTTCCCTAACTTGGTAGAGAATGGCATGTTAAAACTTTTCCCCGCTAGAAATAAATTGCTTTAGTGCAAAGCAGCAGCAGCAATAGACTAATTTAATGGGATGAAGAAACAATGAACTATGCATTCCAGATTAAGCCTTTAGGCTTGTTTTTGAAGACTTTAGATAGAGGTCGGGTTTGATTGGGCCTAAAGGTAAGTTTAGGCTAGTCACAATGATCCAAGTATCTTGGGCCATTTATGTAATGCCAATGAAGTCTGCCTGTAGATTAGCTTTATCATTGCAAGTTTGTAATTAGGGGTGAGCAAAAACCGAATCAAACTGAAAAATCGAATTAAATAGATCGATTTTTTTAATTTGATTCGGTTTTTACTTTCCAATTTTAAGAAACTTCATTTTTTTGGTTCGATTTGGTTTTTGAAGGAGAAAACCGTATGAAACCGAACCGAAATTTATATAATTATATAATTTTTTTATTTTTTATTGAATAATTATTTTATACATGTAAATTATTTTATTTTTGATTGTAAATTATACGACTACATTTATCAATTATTAATATCTATTTTTAGGTGATAATTTAGAATTTTGATTATTAAATTGAAAATCGATTAAATAAAAAATTTATTTAATGATTTTATTGTATTATTTATTATATATTTTGGGATTATTCTTTAATTTGAAATTTTATTTGTATAATTTAAATGTTTTTACTTTAGTATATTATAATTTATAATTTTAGATACAATATTTAAAAAAAAATAATTTTAAATTTCGGTAATTCGATAACTGAACCAAACCGACCTAAAATTATGGTTCGGTTTAAATCTGATTATTCTAAAATTTTGATTCGCTTAATAAAAATAAAAGAATTTTGATTTTCGGTTATTTTGATTTGGTTCATTTATTGAACCGAACCGACTGTTGCTCTTCCATATTTGTAATGGCGGCTCTAAGGTTATAACTTTTTAGGAGTTGCGAATTAGGTTTTTGGGTGCTAGATGATGGTTTGTTTGGCTCGATATTATTAGAATCAGCATTGGCATGTTCTCAAGTGCTCCTCCCTCTTTTCTGGATAATAATCTATTTTTCTCTGCTCTCTCATACCGTTAGATGAAAGTAAGTATATTTTTCACTTGTTCCACTTGATGTACATAAAAATAAAAAAATATAAGAGCAAGGAATTAAGCAGAAAGAATATAGAGAGAAAATAAGTATATTTTTCACCTGTCCCACTCGAAGTACATAAAGATTCTATTTATGGGCTCTCATATATAAATTACAAAAACTACAATAACGAGGAATAAATCTTGAGTTACAAAATAATAATGCAAGCCAAATTAGGTTTGGAGTTATGAAGTGACTCATTACAGCATCCTCATTAAGACGTTAATTCACAATAAGTTGCAAATCAATAGCATAGAATAAATTAATAATTCGTTCCACATGTAGTGTTTTTATCATGAAATTTCTGCAATTAAATCAATTCTTTTTTATCATTTAATAATTGAGTGCATGTACCCGTACGCTTTTTTCTCCCCAATAATGTACTATCACCTAATTGAAGACTTAACTATAATTTTTTAGATTTAAGATTGAAAATCTTGTTGCAGATAATGCTAACACTTAATATACCAACTATATATGGGCCCAACATTTGATATCTAACAAACCATAACACTTTAATCAAAATTCGTGCTAAATGCACACTATTTTTACAACCTAAATCAACTAATTAAGTAAAAACAAAACATATATAGGTTGATGCTTTATGTGGATTCTTGAGTCCCATATTAGGTTTCTGTCGGTAATTGAGAAAAATGGGATTATTTTAAATTATTTTGACGCCGATACATGAAAAAACTTTAACTATTTTAAATTTATGAATAAATTTATATATCAAACTAACAGTGAAATGCCACGTTAAATAAATAAATTAAAAAATAGTGAATATGGCAATTTACTGTTGCTTTTATTTATTAAAAACTCATAAAGTGGATTTAGAAAAAAAAAAATCAATGATATGTATATTACCGACCATGGATGATTAAATTAAAAAATAATACTATTTTTCATTTAACGATATATATCTAATACATTTAAAGTATGGAATAATGTTTCATTAAAAGGGAGAGGGTATATTTTTAAAAATAATTAACCTCTATACTACTAAAAATGAGTATAAGAGCGGTAGTGATGGTTCCACGGGTATGATGAATTGAAACAAGTTGGAGGGTCTCCATCATATCTAGTATGACCATAATAGCAAAAAATTGTGTTGGTTTCTACGATATTTGAAAACTAAAACAAAACACATTTCTCCATCCAAATTTAATGCCATCATGTGGTGTGATTGACCACAATCATTTTTGATTTTGATAGGTCATGTATGAAAGAGCTGTCACATGGTAGGTATTCTTATGCTTACATCTTTTTCACTTTTTATTTTTTCAAAAATAAGTAAATTAGTTATTTGAGAGCTATCTATTGGTAAGATAAGAGATGGTGTTTACAGAAGAATGTATTTATTTCTATTAAACCATATATAAAGTATATAGGAAGAAAGAGAGAGAGAGAAAGAAGTTTAACTTGGGAAGTAGTTCCAAAGAAAAGAAGTGAGAATTATAAATGGATGATTTTTACAGAGAATTTCAGGTTGAAATGCGTGTGCACGTGCATACATGTGTGTGAATATTTGGAAGCTGGGATATGCACACATTCATGCACACGTGCCCACATGCATGTGTGATATTTTTGTTGAAATAAATAGAGAGTGTATTCTTAATTACTACTCCATATAAGAGAAAATAAAGTATTGAAATTTGAAAACATGAAAAGAGGAAATGGTAAAATGTGATACCATGTGGGTTTTCATTAGTGTTTACTGCTCCTTAACCCAAGAAATTTCTGCTATCTTTACTCATGCAACCATGCCTAACATTAATTTGTGTCTGCACTCTGCACTCTTCAGTGCTTTCCCTAAATAACTGTGTGAAATAGGGCCACATGCAATATAACCAAACTATACATATAATACATGATGGCCATACCATTATACAAAATTATAGAATGGAAAATAAAAAATAAAAGATAAATAAAGGGCAAGGCTTTTAAGAAGGGAAAGGTGTCCATATATAATGCGGGAGGAAAATGGAATTGTATCTGGTTTTGTTAAGAGCGTACACAGTGCCTCGCTGTCTACCATGTGACCACCTTGTGCCTTTCTCTCTCTATTTCTTCCCACTTTTACCCCCCTATCCAACTGGCAATCTTTCTTACATTCTTTTGTTTTTTTTTTCAACTGATATTTAAACTCCACATATTTAATCCAAATTTCAATTAGGACCTTAGAATATGTGCCAAAGAAGGCATGTTAGGACAAAATTAGTGTAGGATTCGGCCCTGATTCTGTGTGGGTTTTTCCCCACTTTTCACTTCAAAATCTATATAGCTCTATATGTGAATAATATTATATACATATATATATATATGTATAAACTTTCCTTCTCTTTTATTTTTCTATATCAAGAATCTGAATTGAAGAAAGAAAAGAGATAATTATGAATGCATTTGGTTCGGAATGCAGTAGTGGGTGTGAGTCTGGTTGGACTCTATACTTGGAGCAATCTTTGATTTCACTCTCTAAGTCTAAACATAAAGCTGAGAAGAAGAAGAGTGAAAGTAGAGAGAATGAAGAAGATTTATCTATGGTTTCTGATGCATCTTCTGGGCCTCCGCATTTGAATGAAGATCAAATTTATGAAACTAATAACAACAATAATAAAAGAAAACAAGATCAACGTAAGAGTAGAAGATGTGAGAAACAAGAAGCTTTTCTTGATGATACTGCAAGTTCTCAGGTATTCTTATCAATTAATTTCTTCAATGTCATTTTATTTTCTTCTTTTGGAGTTCTTGTTAATTAATATAAAATATATTTATATAATTGGCAGAATAATTTTGTTCTACCCAATAATCATGCTTCAATGGAGAGCATAATAGATTATTCACAACAATTTTCCACTACCCATTTTCAGGTACCTTGTCTAAACTATGATTTTTCTTTTTTTTCTGATTGGTAAATTTAATTAAGTTTTTATTTTATTTTTTTAATTCTCCACTATTTTTTTCAGGGAAGATCTGCATATCAAGAACGCTATGGATATGTACATCCTTCTTCTCTATCTGGAAACCAACTTCAAAATAGCCAGTTGAGTTTTTTCTTTTCTTTTTTCACTTTTTTTTTAAAAAATTTTTTCTTGATGATGAGCGAAAGTTTTAATATTCTCATCAGGTGGTATTAAGGGAAGAAGATGAGGATCAAATAATGTTATTTGCATCAATTTCCAGTCATTGCATGAAGAACTGGTGCTACAGTCTGAAAGTTTTTTAGAAAAATCTTGTTCTTGCTTTCTAATTTCTTTTACATATTTTTCTTCTTCCCCTTTTTTTTCTTTTCTAGATTAGTTTCCATTTTCTGTCAATGTAGTGGGAAGCAACCTGAGAGTAAAATTCGAAAATAAATTTCTCTTTTTTTTCAGTATTTATTTTCTTATTAATTACATAGTAAATATAAATGGGCTGTCTTTAGGCAGCTTCTGTGCAGGTTATTTACTTATTTATTTAGTTATAAATGGAAGCCAATGGTCTCTACAAAAACAAATAAAAATGCTCAAAGAAAGGCTCTTAAAATTACATATTTTCTTTCCTACTCCGGAAATTTATGATGAATTGTGTGAAAGTTTCGGAATATTGGTTTAGGACATGGATGCTTTTTGGATATGCAAGAAAATTATGTGGTCCAATCCATAAATTTGCCAAACTTATTTATTTATTTTTGGCTATATTTGTTTTAAGGAGTATCGTTTTTGACAATCATTTATGCCAATAAAATTGTCAATTCCAGTCCCCATTTCACTTTCCATACTGGCATGCCTTCCTCATAATACATGACATAAGCTAAGATTTATAATTAACGAACATAAAAATATAAGTCATATTTAGAATTAAAAAATAAATTAAAAAAATGATCAAAATAAAATTTTAAGTATGCAAAACTGTTTATTCAATATATATATATATATAATACAAAATTTTCAAAAAATAAGGGGCAGTTGCCCCCTTCCTTTTCATGTGACCACTGCATAATTGCATGGAAAATCATTAAATTAATTAAAAATTGTACACTTTTTTTAATTAATTAGTAACTAAAATTTCCAAAATGTTTCCAGATATTACCGATCTCGTAAAATATGTAGTACTGTCCATGAAATATGGAGCATATCCAACTACTCCAAAAATAAAAATTAGAGAGAAAATATATTTAAATAGTTAAGAGATTATTTTACTTTTATTTATGGATCTATCCATTACAAACTAATAGACTTCGTATATCATATATATATATATATAAAATCATTCACTAATTCTTCAGTTCATATGTGTACTTTTCAATTAAAAAAAAGGACAAAAAGTACCACACACCTAACTTTGGTGGCTAGCCTTATAGAACATGCAACGATGTATATCCGCCATTATCCGGAATTGAAAAAAACAAAAATAAAATAAAATAAAATAAAAATAAAATCAAATAATTAAATCTGTTTAGGTGAGAATTCTTCTATTAATTATGAAAGAAGTCCAACCAAATCCCTAATTAGTGGATTTAATGGAAATTCCTTAAACCATCCGCAGCAACAGCAAGCTAAAATGGCACGTCTCTCTTGGGTGACGCAGCTGTTTATGGACATGGATTTTTTATTTAAGAGATCCATTATTTATTTGCCATTTGAAAAGATTTATTTATTTTTTTAAATAATGTATAACATGCTGATTTTTTTGCAATTTAAACATTTATGTATTTAAATGGTTTTTTCAAAGAAAACTATATAACATCAACCCACATTCAATAAATTTACATCTCCAAATTAATACATCTTCTTCTTATTCAACTTAAAAAAAAAAAAATCTAAATCAACTTCTCCAAAAATTTTCAAATATCAAACTTTCTAATATTAAATCCTAATTTTTATATTTTATTTTTTAATTATATTTTATTTAATTAATATTAACCATTATTAGTATAGATTATTTATATATAATTTAATTTAATTATTTTTGATAGTATATATGCCCTTGCTAAAAACTCAAAAGAGATACCACTATTAAAATGGAAAGTCTTTTTTTAGATAAATTTTCTTATAATGTGATACCTATATGACAGCTTAGGGCTCACATTCAAGATTTGAATAAATCTCTTGTACTGGGATGGTCTTATCTATCCTAGAATCTATAAGTGGCCTTGTTTGTCCTAGAATCTATAATAAACTAATACATACTCTAATTGGACTAGAATTATAAAAAAATACTTTCTTTATGAATGAAGTACATAAATTAGGTTAGATATTAAAATACACTAATTATAGTTAGAACTCAGAGACCTCATAATTTAAATTTTTAAACAATATCACTACAAGAAAATTTTATTGAATGAAAGGAGGAGAAATTAGATAATGACTTTGGTGGTGTGTGTATATATATGTGTGTGTGTGTGTGTATATATATATATATATATATATAAAAGAGCTCAGTGTCTATACTATAACTCAAAATTTTGGCATTAATATATCTTTTAGTATATTTATTTTTTATATTTTTAATTATCTGTATTTTTTATGCCTTTAAATAATAATTTTCAGATTTGTATAAATTTGAATTTTTTATGTATATTCTTTTTTCTTAATTTTTTGTTTAATTTTTTTTTATTTTTTTCGTATTTTTGTTTCAATAAATTGAAATTTAAAATTTATTATCTTAAAATTTGATTTTTGTGTTTGCCTAAATTTTGTTTTTGTTTTTGTGAATCTTATTTGTTTGTGTTAGCTAATATTGAATGTAGTTTAATTTTTTATTGTGTTAGTTTACCCTCTCAATTTGTAGCTTGTTATTTTTTTGAAATGAAAATTTTCTTCATTTTTTAATGCAAAGTGTTTTTTTTACGTGAAAAATTGTTCGACAGTTTTATATAAATAACAGCTGTATTAAATTTTTACTAAAAGTTTAATTATCCACATCATACTACTATTATCCAAAAATATGTTTCAATAATTTTATTAATTTCATACATTTTATATACATACTCTAAAATTTTGTATACATACTTTACAATTTTATAATTTTATTTATATGCAACAGACGGATGTTTTATATATATTAATGAAAGTTTAACTTACATTACAAGAATCATTGTGATCATAAATGCTAAATCGACCTCCTTTTATCTTTTTTTTTTCTTTTCTAATAAAAGAGAAGGAAAAGAAAAAAAATACAATTTTATTTTTTACACTGCCAAAAATAAATCATATACAACATATGATCTAGGATATCTAGAAGTTTAGGATATCTAGAAGTTCTGATCTAAGCCCACATGCCCTCCCTCATTCTACAATAATTATTTAAATTTAAGAGAACTCGTAGGATAAATATTACTCCCTCCATTTTTTTTATCAGTCACTTTTATTATTTTTATTCGGATTAAGAAATAATAAATAAATTTAAATTTAAATTTAATATTAAATTAAGTGATTAAGACTAAATTATCAAATTTGATTGGTTCTAATTTTATTAGGAAAGAAAAATAAATTAAAAAAGCAAATTAAATTATATTAAAAATCTAAAATTGACATATAAATAGAATTTGAATTTCAAAAATAATAGATGAAAAAAATGAAGGGAGTATTCAACATACTATATATATATATATAATTGAATGTAGAAAATTAGTACGGTGAATTAATGGGAAACATGGATGATGAATAAGATAAGGAAGAAAGTAATTGAAGAAGCATGGGAAAAGGAAAACAAAAACATGCATTGCATTGCATGCCCATCCAACCACCATCAAAACAAAACCTTCAATCTTCTGCAACTTACAGCAAGGAACGGAATGGCTTTGTCTTTCTCTACAAACATTACCAAAAACCTTCCATTCCTGTCTCTCACACGATGTCGTTTGAACTTCCCTTTTCTTACGACATTTCTCTCCTTTGTGTCTTACCATTTCTGTCTATATTCATTAACCTGCTTATATATCACCATGCATCCATATACTACCAAATTTATTGATCCAAAAAAAATATATCAAATCATTTACTCAGTTTTTCATGCTTAGTTTCGCATATTATTCATCAATCGAATTGTCTTGTATCTTTTAAATGCATACGTTATTTAGTTTGGTAGCCTAACATTTAATAATAAATTTATTTAAAATTTTGTTAAGGAGATGGATTTGAATTTAATTCAACTCAAAAATTAGTTTACAAGATAAAAATTGTCCAGATGTTATATATTTATAAGTAGTTGATATGCTATACCTAACAAATTTCATAATATTTGCTTAAAGAGGCTTTTTACAACCTTGTTGCTCCTCTACTCTAAATATAAAGCTAGGGTCAATTTCGAGATTAGTTTTGAGTTTTCTAAAATACAGTATTTCACAGTTGGATTTCAGTATTTATGTTATCTGCTTATAAGATTGATAATCTTTAAAACCTAAATTTTTAATTTCCTAGTATGTGTATATAATAATATGCAGACTAAAATGTATTTTGTTGGGATGTTGGGTAATTTTATTCTATTTGTACTTCTTATTTTCGGACTGGTTGATTAAGTGATTGACCCATTAATAAAAGTTTTTTTTTTAAATAAAAACCATTAACGAAAGGTTAAAATATGATATCCCAATATTTGGTATTTATTATGTGTATGGAATATATACCATTGAAAAAATTACTTTTTTTAGAATGAATTAAAAAAAAATTATTTATAATTATGAATTTAATAATAATTAATTTTAACACCATCGATTATGTGAATTTAAAGAAAAACGTGAGCCAAATATATATAGCAAAGGCAAAAAAAAAATTGTCCCGAATGAGTTGACCTAGTGTTCAGAATTTATCATACGATATTTAATTATTTATACAAAAATAAAAAGAAAAAAAAGTTAAAAATATAATTTTTTCCAAGTCAAAGAAAAAGTTGCTCATTTAATATCAAAAAGATGGACACTATTACGTACGGATTTGCAGTGGTGGAGGGAGAACCGCCGTAAGCGTATCGAAACTCCAAATATTATTTCACCTAACACGTGCCATATGAATTTTTCCAATTTCCTTTAGAAAATGTTGGTTTTTTTTTTTTTTTTTATATGGATTACATCAATAATAGTCCAAAATTGCTATTCTAATTAATAACATATAATTCTATCAAGAAATTTGTGCGATTAAGTTATTGACTCGAATGAGTTTCATGCTCATTGGTCAAGCTTTCTGTCCTTCAAACATAAAGTCAATGATTGTTCAATTATTATTGAAGAGGATCCCAAGTCAATAATTATTAATGAAGTGGATCCCAAAAAATAAAAGTTTGTAAATGTAGTAAGATTAATTTCAAAATGATCACTTAAGTCCCTTTAGAATAATAGTGAATTCAAAATTACAACATAATATTAAATTCAAATTAAAGGGCATTCTAAACAGATCATTAAGGAAAATAATAAGAATAATTGTGATAAAAACTTTACAATTATGTTGGTATTCTAAAGAAAAAAAAAAGAGAGGGTCTTGGTGTCCAATTTAGGGATAAATCCGAGAATAAGAGAAAATGGTAGCTCCGTAAATAACATCACAAAAAATCAAGAGGACAATTTCCAATCCCAAGGTGTAGTGATTTTCAAGTTGGCGCTTTCTCCATCACACACTCCATCTGTCAATCGGTTAACAATGCATAAATTGCATTAAAATTTATTTTGGCTTATAAATATCTAAACTCCACTTTATAGTTTATTTAACTATTTAAATTTTAGTGACAATCTATTGAATTAATTTTACCTATCATCATTGTATTTATGTATAAAAAAATCATAAAAAAATTTATATTATAAAAATATTAATTTATACATTTGTAGTTTATAAGGTAATTTTTTACAAAAACTTATCAAAACCCAGTAAAATATACAATTAACAAATCAATTTACTGATTAACTTTCATTTTCTCTATGCACTTGGACTCTCTCAGTATTCCTAACATATTCTTCTTTCTCCTCTTGAATTATATTTGTATATACTAACTACTAGTTCTGGTAAAGTTTTATTCGATTTACGTTTAAAGTGACTTTTTAAGGCAAAAATGAGTAAATTGAGTAATTTTTTATTACAATTTTTTTATGATTTTTCTGTTATAAATAGATAAATTTAGTGAATACAAATGAAATTAATTTTAATTTATTAAATATTTATATTTATCAATATTATAAAAAAAATAAATACAAATCTATATAATTCTTATAAAATCATAACAGTTGTGTCGTTATGATAAAAATAAGTACTATTTTATATGCAAGTGAAACTGTTGAAAATTGGAAATATAACATATTAGTTTGGTTATTGAATTTGGATAATTTTTTTCTTAGAAATGAATTTAATTCAATTTGAATAAACATATCATAAATGTCACTTTGGCCCGTGGACCGACACATAGTGCTGAAAGCTGAATTGCTTTTTGTCATTTTGCATGACAATGCCTTTCCAGCATAGTTATTAAAATCGAATCGGACCGATCGATTGAATCAGTTGAATCGCGAATCAATAGGTTAATTGATTGGTTTAATTATTAAAAATTAAATTAATAAAAAATCGGAAAATCAAACAGAACTGAATTTTTTGCTAAAAATATAAAAAATCAATTTATTTTGAATTTTTTCACACACACATATAGGGTTTGGCGCCACAATTGAGCAGGGGAAGCGGGAATTCTAAAATCTTCGGTAAAGAAATTCAAGCTCTGCACTTTCATGGTCAACTAATATTGGGCCGGACTCAGTTAGCCGAATGCTTCTTCTGTCAACGAAAAACCTTGAAGCCAAGCTCAGTTGTTTTCCTTTGATACCCGTATTATAAATTTTAAAGCAAATTAAGTAATAGAGACCAATAAATCTTAATCTTATAAACATAAAATTTATAAGAATTGAATGAGAAAATAACATTCTAAACCTTATTTTTTCTACTGGCTGACTTCTTAATTTTATTCAACTATTGAAAAGAATTATTTAAAGAGGGAAAATCAAATAATTTTAGCATATGTTGGAAAAAATTAACCAATTTCTGCAACAATAAACATCTTACTTGAATGGGTTTTCTAAACTTTACGACTTGTAACACTAAATCACTTAATTTCAATTTCTACACTAATGATTTATTTCAATTTATAACATTAAAATCACCAAATTATGATTAAATAGTTTGATTAATTGGTTCTAATTAATTTATTTCAATTAACTAACGACAATGGTTGTTTATTTATTTATTTATATTTACAATTCAATCAGCATTTTGCTTCCCCCATTTTTCATAATGATGGGTGTCAAGCCACTCAATTAGTGTTTCTCCGTTGATTGAATGGAAATAAGAGAAGTTAAAGAGAAGTTAATATCTTTAGAATTTAAAATATTAATTTTTTCCAAAGAAATAAATAATAGAAATTTAAAAAAATATATATATATATATATTAAATTTTTATTTGAAAAATTAGTATTTTAAATTCTAAAAATGTCACTTACTAATTTAATATACTTATAATCTATTTAAATTTATTGTAATTAAATATAATTTTACTCATATATGCAAAGTTAATATTTTTGTATTTACTTTATTAGTACTCAATCTAAATATGAAATTATTTTCATGATATGATTGTATTTTTATGTTTCTAACATATGATATTCAATAATTCATAATTAATTACTTGTAATAATAAATTAAAATTATATTTTATAATTTATTATTAGAATATTTGTGACATATATTTAATATTTGATGAATATTTTTTAAATTTTTATATAATAGTATTCAAAAAATTATAATAATTATAATATTTTAAAAATAGAAAAAAATCCGATCGAACTCAGTTGAACCGGTCGAACCATGAACCCCAGCCTTGCCGGTTCTTTATTCAGTCCGGTTTTAATAACATTGCTTTCCAGCCTTTTCCTTTTCTCTATTTTTTTTCTTTCTTTTTAAAGGATTATCTTTGCTTCCAAAAAGATTTGATTTTACATTAACAAGAGTCAAAAAAAATTTTACCAAAAAGAACAAGAGTAAAAAAATAAATTCAAATTATAAAGTATAAAGATTGGAAAATATGCACATTTTTTTATGACATTAGAGTTAAATGTTAGGTATTGCCGTATTGGGACAAACAGATATGGATTTGGTCATTCAGAAAGATACAAAATATAATTCTCATTTTTTTATATTAAGCACATGACAAAATTTTTTTTTTATCTCTTTTACAAGAAAATAATAATTTTAGAAAAAAAATGCTGACATGCTCTCAGTATTTGCTTGCCGAAGCTAAAATATACGTAGCATTTATTTTAGCTCTAATTTATTTTTAAGATTTCAAAATAAGAGACTGATTTATTTTCGAATTTACCTTGAATTATAAATATTACATTTTAATTTCAAAAATGGGTAAAAAAACTCTTAAACTTAGTCCTTCAAAATTGAAAGAGGTTAAAACCTTAGCATTGAATCTCCAAAATAAATTCAAAGATTCCTAAACTCTATAAATTTGTTTACGATAGTCAAAAAATTTTAGGAAAATAGATTCACATTGATTGATATCCGAACCTTAATTGAATTATTTTATAATAATTTTATAAATTTTACAAGTATTTTAAAAAGAAAAATAAATTTAAAAAAAATATTTTGGAATATAAATAAAATTTTAATAAATAAAGGAAATATATAATGATGTCTTGTAGCCAAAAATTGAAATGTTAAAAACAAATTAAATCCAAGTTAAAAGCAAATCTAAGTCCTTGAAAAAAATTAAGGACAAATTAAGTTAAAATATTCATTTAGTGACTAAGTCCACTATATAAGAAAAACAAAGCTAATTAGCAAAGTTATTTCTACTATGTTTTGTTTTTTTATCCGACTAGTTCATAAATGAAAATATATATAAAAAAAATTATTTTTCTTATCCTCCTAAAAGAATAACCCAGATTAGTTTTCTATTTGTCTTAGATTATAATTATACTCCCATTTTTTAAAATTGTATTATTATTCATTAATTTATCAATATGCTCCTAGTTGATATGTAGATAAATAGGAAAAATGTATAATTGCAATCAAATCAATTAATGTCTTAAATGGAAGTATTATCATGAGAGGGATAGAGAGATGAATTATATATTATATGAGCTATTTCTGTAAAGATCCGATAAATATTAACTTAAATTATAGAGGATAGATCACATTAAATTATAGTCTTATTATTATCATTATCATCATCATCATTATAGGTGACTTTGGATTTGACCCGCCCTTAAGAGTTTGACATGTTGCCTCTTTTCATTTGGTCAAAGACATATTGTCCCTTTGATAGATCAATTTATGACTTTTTTAAACTATGATTTAACACTTGTGAATTAATAGTAAGGTCCAATAATTGGCTAAATATGGTGTAGTTTAGTTTAATTTATATCAAGAAGCTTTGACTTCCATTGCCCAAATAAATAATTTGTCTCATTTTTTAAAGCTATGGTTAAGAATCTATGCTCTATAGGGTTTATATGTTTGTTATTCTCTCTCATTTTTGAATTTTCTTCTCACACTAATTATACTAGGGGTGAGCATTTGGTCGGTTCGGTTCGGTTTTGGACCGAACCAATTGAACCGAAAACCGAATTTAATAAAATATAAGAACCGAACCGAAACCGAACCTTATAGAACTGAAAACCGAATAAACCGAAATAATTTCGGTTGATTCGGTTCGGTTCAATCGGTTCTGGGTCAATATAGGCTTATTTTTTATTGGGCTTTTAACCTATATGGATCTATAAATTAAATTAATTTATATTCAACAAAATAAATTCATTTAAAATAGCTAAAATTAAAATAATATACATAAATTTATTAAATTATGTCTATAATAAATACTAATTAAAATTATATTAAAAAAATATACTACCCAAATAATATTTTAAAAAATACATTAAAAAATCTCCAATAAAAAAATTATACATATTTGAAATAGCCTAATATGACATTTGTTTGTTTCTTCATTTATTTTATAAATAATTAAGAAAAGAAAATCATGTAATTTGGAAGTGTATATGATAGATTGAATAAATATATTAATTAAATTATTAAAATTGTTGTTCTTTTATAATTCTATATTCTATCATCGGCTAAAAATAATTAGTTATGTTAATAAATTGATGGTATTTCCCTGTTTTTGTAATAAGCATTTTTTACAATAAAGTTGGCATAAGTACACGTCACAACTGAGATTTGAAAAGCCTTTAAAATACAAAACTTTCTCTTTTGCCTTTCTCTACTTGTTTTTTTTTTTATCAAATTGAAAAGTCCAATTGATTTTTATTTGTAACTGAAAGTTGACAGTAAAAATCAATTCATTGCAATAAAGAAAGCAGACTATAAATGAGTTTATCATAAATGGACTTACTGGAATAATATTATATTTATATTAATAAAAAAAACTCATTTTAGATGAAATTTTGATGAATTATTAGCACATGGATTTGGTTGCACAATATTATTATTATTATTATTATTATTATTATTATTATTAATTATTTACATGAAGATTTCTATAAATGATTTCTATTTGTAACCTGCACAAATTTGTTGTTTATTAAATTTTAAATTATTTACATGAAGATTTATAATTAGATAGATTTTATTAAAAAAAAAATGCAAAATTTCATTTATAAATAATTAGTTTCATTTATTTTTTTTCCAATATATTAGTATATGTTAAATAATAAAAAAAATTATAAGTCCAGCAACAATGCAAAGCCCGAAAGTTGTGGAATCCGGGACCAGAGCAACAAAACTTTTAAATTAAAAAGAAGAATTGAGAAAAAAAATTAAAGTAAATAAATAAGAAAACAACAAAATGCCACAAGCCCACAAATATGCCGTGAGATGCGAACCTGGGACCTATAGGTAGTTTTACTTGTTTCCAAACCATCAGTCCAACTCATATCATCTGAAACATTAATATTATAAAATATATATATATAAATTTCGGTCGGTTCGGTTCGGTCGGTTTTTCAATTTCAAAAACCGAACCGAATCGATAAAACCGAATTTTTATTTAGGTTCAGAACCGAACAAACCGAAAACCGAACCAAACAGACCAAAATCAATTCGGTTCGGTTTTCGGTTCCGGTTCGGTTCTGCACACCCCTAAATTATACTTTATCTTCAATTAAGGAAATGCCATTTGTATAATTACATATCTCACCGATATTTTAAATAGGAAAAGCTATTATGGACATTAAATTATGCATAAAAATGTAACAAGAAAATATAATATAAATAAATAAATTGTGATTTTAGAAATAAGTTTAGTTTCAAAAGAAAAAAAAGAAATAAAGATGAAAAGCCCATAAATATTCATCGGGCCAGCCTCAAGCCTATCACCTTAAGCCCCGACCTTTTCTTTTGTAATGCCCCAGCTATGGGAACAATACAAGATTGGACATTAGATATCACAAGCAAAGTATTTAAGAAAGACCAAAACATAAAAAGCCTACCAATCATTCTTTTGAAATATGATTTTTGTTATACCTAAATTTTGAAATCTGATTTTTTGTATAACTAATGCATCACTTAGTTATAACTCCAATTTTTTTTTTTTTAAATTTTGATGATTTTTTATCGGTGCAAATTCAATCATCTCATGTAAGTATTAACAACTAAAAAACAATTATAATTCATGAATATTCAATTTATAATAAATTCAAACGCCAAATACACTTTTAAATAATTATAATGAAGCAAATCATATGTTATAAACATAATTAAAAATACTAATTAGTTAACTATATACCATAAAGTTATATAATTTTATAATTATAATTATAAAATTTACATATAAGTATACAAAAGTGTTTTTTATATGAGCCAAAATAAAAATTACGTGCTAATTAAATTTAGATAATAAATGCGTGTTAAATTTAATTGTTGGAAAAAGTTTTGGAGAACAAATTAAGTAATAAACCAAGCAAAAATTTATTAAAACAAATTAAATAGAAAAAGGAAAAATTATTTAAATTAGAATTATTTTCGGTTCTTCCTAAGCCAATCAAGAATACCCTTTTCTGATTCAGATAAATCCTGCTCGTTCTTCCCTTTCAAAGTTCCTTCTACAAAGTCAAAGTAATCCTTGTAGTTGCGCTTGTAATAGCTATCCAGTCTCTTGTAATGCATAAATTAGTAAATAATTAATCTAATTAAAACATAAATTTCCTTACTAATTTTCATCAAATAAACTTAAAAAGTATTCAGCAGTTGAAAGAAAAGTTGAGTCTGATATTATACCTCCTTGTCATTTTTGGCTTTATTTTCCTCTGACTTCTTCAGATACTCTAATGAAAAAGAGTTAATTAAAGAATGGAGAAGGAGATGAGAATGCAAAGAGAAGATTATAATGCGAAAAACTTACTTTGAAGAAGCTGGGTTCTCGAGTCGTTAACAGGATAAACAGCAACTAAAGCAGATAAAATAATCCCTCTTCTTGAAAATTCAGAAGTTGAAGCTGATGACTTTGGAGCTTCTTTTCTCTGAACAGCATGGACATTTGAGGAAGCAAACTTGTTCACTGTAACTGTAAGTGCCATCAATACACTTTGAGTTATTGAACTCATTTTTTAATTACCATTAAGTATTGCACACTCCTCTTTCTTTCTTTCTCTAGAAAAACCTCAGCCACTGGTTTTTCTGCTGTTTTTGAACTTGTAGATGATGGAATTGATGGGTTTATCTTGTTTTCACTTCTGTCCAAATACTCCTCTTTCTGCTGTTGTATCGTAATAATGAAAAATTATCATATAAAACTGAGATATGCAGAGCTGATCATTTTTCATATGAGCCCAAGCCCAGTTGGTTTAGGGCTCATTAAGGTTTATGTTATTGCAGCTTGTTGCCAGGAAAGCAAATTCAGATTAAATACAAGGAACCAATCGAAAAATTATTTTTCAGGTGTCTTTTCAAGATATACTACATGAAGAGTTAGCCTTTCATTACTTTGAGACAACACCAATGATATTCAATTGAGACAACACCAATGATATTCAACCAGTACCAAATGGATATCTAGTAGATTTAGCTCATATTTTAGGTCATAAATTCAATATGCAAATAAATCCTTTCAAAATCAAAACTATTCTTGAGAATAATGGAAAAGTAGAAATTAATTAAATGGTCAGGTAAAATAACGGACAGCAGCATTCTAATTTGTGAAAATAAGTAGAAATCCAAAAATTTATAGTTCTTTTTTCCAAAAGGAAGCAAAGATTCATAGCATACAAAAATGAAATAAAAAAGTGTTCAGTCATCAAGCAATGCCTAACAAAACTTACTATGCATTCTAAGACCCAATCAAGTAGTACCATTGTTTTATTTCTGCACTGGGGGAGTTATTACAATCAAAATGTGTATAATAATTCGCATATATAGCAGGAATAAAATGTCTTTCTGGTAAATTGTAATAACAAGTTCTATACAATGGGAAATACTCCTTTGCTCTTCCCTACACATTGCTCTCCGTGATTCTTGAGCGACTCAACCTTAAAACCTCCCAAAGAATTCCAAAACTAAATTTAGCATTGGCATGCACCCTGGAGAACACGACGAATAGCATCTGCATATCATTTTTTGTTAGAATTAAGTTGTAATATATCATACAGCCAATAAAATTCATTTATTTGTTTTCTTTTTTTCTTTTGGTAAACAAAGGATAGGTAAACCACAAGGAGGAGGGAAACCAACTTCTTTGCCTCCGGTTACACAGCAGGTCTGATTATTCTAGCAATCGCTTGTGCTTGCACCAGGCAATGGCAAAGACATACAGGAATACACATCCAGTACAGCTGCCTCCAACTGTCCACAGAAACTTTGGCATCCCTGTTTCCACTGATTCGTTGAACAATTCAATGTTGATATTCATGCCAAAAATACCGGCAACAACAACGAAACAGCTGATCACTAGGGTTGCTGTTGTCAACATGACCCCCATTTGGAGAAGATGATTCTGTTTGTCATCTAGCATTATGTTGATGTAATCCTCTGTGTCATCAACGTATTCCCTCAGCTATCAGAAAACATAAAACAAAAGTGATAAATAAGATGATTTATGAATAAATACGAATGATTACAATAATAGAAATGCAATTAAAAACAATTGATAATGTAATTCATTCTTTCCAGCTGAAATAACGGGACTAAATGGAAAGAAAGACCTAAAAAATCACCAGCAGCCTGCACTTGAATGGGTGAAAAATTAAATAGTATGCATGCACAACACTCCCATTTGGGTTTCGTCATAAAGATACAAAATGGCAAGAATTTGCACATCATGCCCAACAAGTTAGAACTTAAACCTCAAGACTGCTCGAGATGACATCCATAATATTGACTTTTTATATAAGCAAGTGGTACACAACACCAGGAATGTGCAAATAGTTAAGTTACGCACAGTAGAAAGATTATTCAGCGTCCCATCAATCTGTACAAAGTATGCCTCCAAGAGCATTTCCAGTTCCTCCACATCAAGGTGCTTGCTTATGGCACTTCGGGTGGTACTTGTACAGGTCCCATGGTTATCTCTGCTAAGCATGCTGGGCATGTTAAACAGATGATCCTGTGGGTTGTCAGCATTGTGTATATCACCTGCAAAGCTAGAAGAAGCCCCTTTTCCATCTAACAAGACTTCGGCAGGAATTCTGATGTATCAAATTGGGAACTTTCAATGAAAGTTAGAATAGCGAAGAATTGGAAAAAAACGTGTACAATCAGTAATCAGAGTAATGAATGGTGACCTTATAGGTACCTGTCATCCAAGTCTGCTTCAATATATTCATCATCCATGTCATTTCTCTCGTTAAAGGAGGAAGCAGAAGAATTTTCTAGGAGTTGTTTTTCAGTTAGGTACATCTCAGCCATGTCTTCATCATCGTCCAATAGGTGTTCCAATTCATCCCGAACCTAGATATGAAAGGCATGCACAGCTAATTACGATAACAAAAAAGAAGATAAATCAATTAAATGGAGTATCAGGCACAAAAAAAAAATTGTGAAACAAGGTTATGATTCATAATAACCCATCACAGCACACTAATGTATAATTAAGTACCAACAAACCTTTTGAACACGGCCAGTTATTGCAACCAAACGACTTTTAATTTGGCGGACGCGTTCCAAATTGAGAGTACTAATCTTTGAAGTCAGTTTATCCAAGGCCGGATGAGCCTCTAGCTCAAGTGTTTTTGCCTGGTAATTCATGGATAACAAGAGATACAGTGGTAGTATAGAAACATTCTCATAGCAGATATATTACAAAAAAAAAAAAAAGAAAAAAGAAATCTGTCAAATTGACACATGAATGATTACTTCATTTTCTAAGCAACCACAAGCAGCTTCAAGGCATGCCTCAAGTGCAACAAACTCAAATGGAAGAACATTTGGCCCATCACGATTGCCAAGACCTGGTTTTCCATCTACCTTACTCCCATCATCATGATCTTCAGAACGTGAAACGTCACCTGGAATATTTTTATCACTTACCTTTGATTGTGGATCTTCAGATTCATATGCATTCGCCCAGTTTGCATCATTAGCGTTGCCCTCCTATATAAGAAAGGTGGAAATAACAAACATGAAGGCAAATGAAGATGCAGCATGCAACTGATTGGACAATAAGCAAGAAAGAAAATTAAATGCAAGTTATAAAAAATATTTACATTCCCAATTCAGAGTAAGTCTTAAAGAAAATGTGCAGAAAAAGAAACAAAGAAGCTTAGAGATTGAGAAAGGATAATTCCAAAAACAAGTATGAAGAAGGTGGTTAAATAGTTCTGACCAGCAAAAACCACATCAATTATAAACTGACCTTATCTAAATGGGCCAAAGTCTCAGTCAAGTTCAGCACATACTTAAGAAGATTTTCTTCACGCTAAGATTTTCTAATACACAGCAAATGGAAACAGTCCAGTTCAATTTATAGTCTGACTCATTTTCACAAGCAATTTGTGCTAAAGAAAAAAAAATCAATTTCCAATTCAACCACTGAACTTGATTTAACAGACTATGAGAATATATTCAAGTCTCATTATCCCAAATTCTTCACATGTACAGAAGAAAAATCTTTCACAGGGTGAATAGAAAAAATAACTACCAACAGATATAAATATGAAGGCATCAACAAAGTCCTCAACCTAAAGTTTTTAAAATTTCTACTGTGTTCAATAGGCTTGACATATGGAGAACAATTTGGTTAAAAAATTTAACTATTCCATATCAAAAAACTAGTCAAGCTAAAGCTTGTAACTGAGAGCACATAAAATCAAACTATGTGCAACATAAAATAAATAAGCACAGACATATATCAAAATTCAATAAAATTCGAACATATAAGCACCAATCTTATTGGTCTTACGAAAAAAAGAACAGAACTTTGACTAAAAACCTGGGCTTTAGTAGCGTTATAATGACAAGAAAGTCTTCTCTGCAACTCATCAACAAAAGGTGTAACAGATGGGTCTCTAGAATTCAACAAAAGAACCTCCTGGGCAGTGATTATTGCCTTGATATGCTCCAAATTGATAACGATGGCGCTCTCTCGACCCAAAATAGTGGATGGGTATGAGAGTTGCGGGTCAAGGATACGAAGGTCTCGGGCGGGTAGGCCGGTGCGCCGCATGATGGCATGTTTTCCGGCTTCTACCACCTGGGCCTGGCCGGTGGAGTCAATGAGGAGCCAGGCCCGAACTCCAGTGCCTTTTTTACGGGCGGTGGGGTGAGAGGCGCCGGGTCGGATTAACGGGTCGGCCTCATCATCGGGTTGGGGAAAGGTGGGCTTCGGTTGCGGCGGGTGAGACCTCATAGCGGTGGTGCTCTGGTGGAGAGCGGATGGGAAAAGCTTTTGTTTGCCGGTATTTTGTCTAGCAATTTTTTTTTTTTGGGAAAATTACATGTTGCCGGTATTAGAGTATTCATTTGGTGCTCCCGTACGTTACATACATTCAATACGCGCCATTGGATATTTGCAGTTTTGTTGGATATTTAAGAATAGTTTATGGGCAAACTGTTTGGTCGGTCACCCCAAAAGCAAAGATTGTAAAAGCAAATTTTTTTTTAAAGGGTAAACCCATCGGCGGTCATCCAAAAGCAAAGAATACAAAAGTTATTTTTTTTAAACGGTAAATCCATTGGCAGGTATCGAACTTGTAATAAAAGTTCATTTTGATATTTTATTTTTTACAACAATTAGGGATGATGGGATGAAAAAAATTCAAAATTCAAGGAGATCCGATCCGAATGGGACGAAAATAAAAAATTCACGAGGTATATTTTGGGACGAGAGCGAAAAATAAGGTATCCGCTCCGTAAAGATCCCCACTCGATGTATTATTATTATTATTATATTCTTAATTTTCTAATTATCTACTTTTGTACCATTCATTATAAATACCTCCTAATAAACCTTTCTACTGCATTCTTCTCTTCTCCCTTATAGCGACACAGCCCACAGCCGCTCCTCTCTCTCTCTCTCATTTACTCATCTGATTTTCCCCTACAGATCAGTTAGAGATTTCATCTTCCCCTTCGATTTTTTCCTCTGATATCTGCAACTAGATTTTGAAGTAGATCCATTTTTAAGCATTTTTTTTTGCTTTAATTTCTTTTTTTTTGTTAATTGAACATAAGAGGATTTTATTGGCAGATCTTTATTGGTATATCTTTATCACATTCCCTCTTCATTTCTCTCTCTATTTCTGCATCTCTCTTGGTCAATCTTTGATTTTTTTCTTTTGGATTTTGTTTTGTATTGTCTAGGTTCTTTACTTGCACTATGTATATTCTGGGATCCATAATTAAACCACATTTAATGAATTCATTCTATACATGTATTTGTAGAAGCATTCCTAGGTCTATCTTAAAAATTCATAATATATCATCTCATCTCTGTTAAAAGAATTACGTTGGTAGTTTCAATAGAGCATTATACAATATAATACTAGACGAAGGAGAGGATAGATAATAAATTCTTCCTGTAATTGATGTGTGTGTGTGTATATATAGTTTACATTTCACTCCTCTTACTTAAAACTATTCCTATAATGCGATGAAACTAGAAGAAACTGAAATTCATGAGCTTTATTAAGACTGAATTTAGAAGGTGATGCTAAATTCTTATATTGTTTTACATGTAAAATTTTTTAAAGAGAATTAGGAGAACAAAGGCATAAATGATACTTGTTGAAAATTATTTATCTATTTATAAAAAGAAAGGGTTTTTAAGTGATACTTCTTCTAAATGTAACTAAAAGGTTATATTTGTCAATTTAATGGATTATAGTTTACAACTTAAATCCAAAAATAGGGAACATAAAGCCATATATAAATGAAGCGGCAGTTTGTATTCAAATTTAAAAGTTAATATTGGAAAGCAATCAAGTAAAATCCTCTAAATGCATATATCATGATGTAAATTGTCAAACAAGATGCTAAGACATAAAGGCGATAGATTGACAACGAACTCTCGCAAGAATCAAGACAAAAAAGATTTGTCTAATGAACAAATATTTAACTTAGGTATGTATCAATGATATTTGCAAAACTAGGGGTGTGCAAAAACCGACCCGACCAATTCGGATGGGGTTAATCGGGTTAATAGGGTCGGATCAATTTTTGATATTAGGGATAGGTCGGGTCGGGTGAAAATTCGACTAACCCAACCTGACCGAACAACTCGATTTTTTAAATATATAAATAAAAAATCTAATTTCTCTACAATATTAATTAATATATAATATATATTTAATGTAATTTTGAAATTATTAGTTTGTTGTATTTTTAAAATATTTTTTATAGTATTTAATATTATTTATTTGTATTAATTTAAGATTTTAATTTAAATATATAAATTAAAAAAATAAAATTCGGGTTAATTGAATTATTCGGGTCGGAATCTGAAAAAAGAGGTTAATAGGGTAGGGATCCTATATTTATATAGGGTCAAATCGAGTGAGAAAAATATAAGAATTTCGAATTAATTGAATTCGAATCAGGTTCACCCAAATCCGACCAATGCACACCCCTAAGCAAAACAACAAAATTGAGGCTTTAATAAGCAGAAGGGAAAAAAAAAACTAATGCAATCAAAGAACTAAAAGCAGCAACCACCAGAATTTTGTTTTGTGGTCAAAGGTACAAAAGGTCTCAAGTTCAAAGCCTCTTCCCACCAACTGTAGTAACTAAAAACAGCAGCTGCTGTTCTCTCTGTTTTCCATCAATTGATGTTTTGTTATATTCAATTTAGAGTTCAAAAGAAGTTACTGTATCACCCTTGCTATAACAGTTCCAAGAATTTAAATAATTAAGCCAATTTTTTTTAAAAAAATTATATAATAAATCAATTAATTCACTTATCACCAATCCTTTTTCATTATTCATGATTACAATTCCAACTTGTCGATGACTTATAAATTAAGATATTTTTCATACAAGTATAATTGCATTAATTATATAAAATTTATTAAATTTTCTATCAAAAATGTAATTGTCAGTATTCTTAACAGTCAATTCAAATCAATATCAATACTTTGATAAATTTTTCAATTTAATCCTTAATTTTTTATTTTATTACAAAATTACCTTTTTTTACCCTTTAATTATAAAACTGCCACTAGTTTAATTATTTTTACTTTACATTCAATTTTTTCCATGCAAAAATACCAATTGGTCCTTATTTTGATTTTTCATGCAAAATTACGTTTTAGTCCTTTTAATTTATAAAAGTTCATTTTTGGACAATACGATTACTAAATTATCATTTTGCCCTTTTCTTTTATTTTTTTTATCACTTTTACTCATTAAATTCAATATTTAAAAAAATTACCATTTTACTTCTAAACTTTTTATTACCCCTCAATTCCTTTAGTGTCAGCACGAGTATCCCTACAAAGATCTCTGTGTCACAAAGGAACCCTTTGATTGGTGCTCTCTTGGATTGCATATCACCTTCCCACTGAAGGCTATTTTTACAAATGCTCAAGAGCTATCTTTTGGTCTTGACAATCCCTTAACAGGTCTTTCAGATTTTGATTTAGTTATTTCTGATTGTAAATCCCTTTTTTTTTTGTTTGCCTTATGTTTGTCTTTCTTGGATAAGTAAAACCAATAATTATGAAGCTCATAAGTTAGATAGAGCTTCATTGTAGTTTGATTCTTTTAAATGTTGGGAGTTTGTTTCCTCTTGTATTTGATCTTTTCTTTTTATAAAAGTCATCTTTATTAAAAAAAAAGTTATAAATATTAACTATTTTTTTGAATTAAAAAATATCAAATTGTATTGTACATGTAGGCTAATTTATATAATTTCAATTAATCATTATGTATTTTTATATTTGTTTATTCAAAATTTCATTATTTTTAGTGATAAATTTAAACAAATACATAATAATAAGAGCCGCTTTGATCCAAAAATATATTAAAAGGTAAAATATGTACTTTTTACTGTTTTAAAAATAAATATAATTTAAAATATATTTTAAGGTAAATATATAGCATTTTAATGTTTTAATTTTTAACACATCGAGTTCAGAAGACTTTTTAGTGCTAAAGTATTCCTTTTTTTTTTTTAAAAAAAAAAGAACATTGTCATTGTCAAATTTAAAACTCCACCGAGGCATGCTAAGAAAATCTATGACAACTGTTTTTATTGCTTTTCTTTTTTCAACAAGCCTATCAGTAAAAAATTCGCAAGTAATTGGCCACCTCATCGGCCTTTTTTAATACATTTCTGAATCCGCTGATTGCAATTTTTTTTTTTCCCGAACCGTAGATAATGCAATGGGTGGGAAATGCCATTGCCATATGTTTAATATCGTATCCATTCAAAGACTATATATTTTATTAGACAGTTCTTTGCCTGATTCTTTAATATGTTCATTTTAATTATTTTCATGTTTGAGCTTTAATTGTGCTTTATAGGAAAAAAAAAAGCATATGTAAAATCAAAATTAACTCATACTCACTATGAGTTTCTGCTAACATCTTTTACATTACTAATTATAAGCCTACGAAATAATTGAATCATTTTAACTATTTTGACAAACTCACAAGAGGTTCGGATTTAGACGAGCTCCTGCTTTAAGAATCTGTATGAATTTTGAGTTCTAACCGTTCGTCACATGAGGTAGTAAGACAGCCATCGATCAACCATTGCAAAACACTCCTTTGGCTCGTACTCTGGAGCCGTGTGACCTCCTCCCTGTAAAAATCAAAACCGCACATAGTTTATTTTTTACGTATTCAGATTTGCAAAAGTGAAATTGCATGACATTTTGAAGGTTTTTCTTGCCTTTACAGTGTTAAAGACCAAACCATCTCCGAGTTTGTGAGCATACTTGATCGTGAATCTACAAAAGGAAATGCGAATTTATTCATATTATGTTCATTGCAATCGTAAATGATTTCAGATGGAAACAGTTTGAAGGAAAAGGAGGGTGACATTTTGAAACCAACCCGGCTATTTGGCCTTCAACGAACCAAGGTCTCCAGTCATCTATAACAGTCAAGTTGAGGGTGTGAATCCATACTGTTGTACCCGTGTGAGGAATTAGCATGTCGTGATCGCCACTGTGAGAACAAGCATAAGGTAAGAGATATATAGCGATGTTTGAGAAAACAATGATGATGAAAAAACTATATATGTGATGCAGGAACATGTTTCCTGAATTTTTAGGAGTGATGTGATATCATGGCTATGCTAGTTGAAGAGAATCGTACATTTCCTCCTGTTTCTGTGCTATGAAATAATGATGAATGTTCTAAAACACCACCTTTTTGATTTCATAGGAGTATGCAGGCTAAGTGAAATTGCAGAGCTGATTCTTTGGTAAAAGTTTATAGTCATTTTTTTAAAGAAAAAATTGGCTGTGAAACCTGGAAACCAAATAGAGAGGTGCAGAAACAGAAGATCAAGGAAATGTCAAACAATTACCTATAAATCAGAGCCCGGTAGCCACCATATATGAGTTCTTGATGATACTTGACAGTGCTCAATAGGTTATAGCTATAAGCAATGGATTTGTTGCACCTCATCCATTCTTGTATTGTGCCCTGTTACCAGTGAAAGGAAAAGGCTTTTGAATGTTGATGTGGACTCATATGCCAATTTGAAATTAACATTCTAATCTAGAAAGGGTGACATTATATTGGAATGTGACTTACACTTCGAATATCAAGAGCACGCTGCACACTTTCATCATTTGCCCAGATGTAAGATAATACATAATTTTCATTCTGCAAAGTATGACATAGTTTACTGAAGGTATTGTTTGGGAGTAAGATCTAATTAAGTCGAATCAATACGTAATCTTATTAAGAGAGGGAAGAGAGAGATGAAATTACTCGGCACCAATTTTCACGTTGTTCCGTTGATGATAAAATAATATCAATAGGAGCATCATCGAAAAATTTTCGTCCCCATTTCAAGCCCTTCGGTTTTGGTGATGCAAAACTACACTTTGGTTCCAATATTTGCGCATCACATACTTTTAGAGTGCACTGCAATGCTTAGAGTCATTCTCGTTAGTTCAAAATAGCAGAGAAGGATATATGAATTATGATGGGAAATGATAATGGTTTTTTCCTTCATTCTACAACTGAAACTGATATTTCTTCTAACCTCTGCAATATGCTCAATGATATCCATACAATCGGCATCGCTCACATTTGGTGATATATATTCGCCAGAACAATATAATCTAGCATCCTGGAAAACCATGAGACATCTGTCAATTTTTATTTTTGTCATTATTCTTCTATATAACAAAATAAGTGCTGAATAAAAGGGATGGGTGTTTTAGGACTTGTACCAAGTTCCTACTTGATTCTGGTTCCAAATTTGAAGATATCATTGAGCAATATGAAATATGAAATTGATTTTTGCTAGCAAAATGGAATTAAAGATAAATCCTATGAGTATGGGTTGATTTGTAGTGATTTTTCAAGTGCTGCAGCAAGGCAAGAGTTCTTCATGGGGAACTGTGCTAGTAGTCTAACGAAGAAACATAATTTTGTTTTTTAACTGAAGCAATCAAATTACCTCATATAGTTCTGTAGATATAAGTCCCATCCGGTAGAAATATTCGATTCTTGAATTCTCATCATTATGCAAATCTGTAACAGGATTACCAAGCATGTATCCCTGATTCAAATTTAAGCAACGTCATAGCTCAGCATACAAAAATAACTGATAACATATGGGCTCATGAATTAAAAAACTTATAAATGCCAGTTTTGAGGAATAAGTGTACCTGAAGATTCAAATATGGCTTGTGTTTAACCCTGTTTCCTGCAACAAAATCACCAAAAAACATTTGAGCCAATGATTTTGTGGGGTCCGAATTTGATGGAAAGAAACCCAACATCATGGCCTTTTCCTGTGTAAGTTACCTTCCGCAACTTCTAGCGTAACTTGGGGAACAATCATGCCAGAGTAGGAATCACCAGCAATGTAAAGTGGATTGTTTTTGAATTTGGGATGAGTATTTACCCACTGCAGCACAACTTACAAGTTAACAAATTGCATTCTTGTATCTGGGTATTGACTCTAATATAATTTACAAGGAACAACCGACTCAGTTCTTTAGTTATAAAGTTGCATAAGAAACGCATAAGCAGCATCAAAAGATAAAAGATAAGAAAGGCGCGAATTTGGGAGCTGACCTTCCTAAGAAACTCATAAATTGCAATTGCTGAATCTGTGTCTGAAGTATAGTAACCTTCTGGAGTAGTGGAGTAGGAAAATCCTGTTCCAACTGGTGCATCCAGAAATATAATATTGGCAATCTGAAGAATAACCAAAGCTGTATGTAAATATATAAACAAGATCAATAAAGAAAATTTGCAGTTTGTGTTTTAACATCTGCAGAAGAAAGAAAAGATCAACTAGAAACTCAATTGGCACCTTTGTCCACGAGTATTGATTCCTTAAAAATGATGGCAAACTTCCATTGAATGAAGCATAATCATAACTTAGTGGACCTACACAAGAGTTAAGATGTTAATTAGACAAACAAATACGAATACAAACACTTAATCGTGATCAGCTGATTTATAAGCGTTCAAAAACATTTCAAATGCTATACTTAATCAATGAAACAATCCATAAGTTAATGAACCCAGAATCAAATATAAGAAGGGAAAGACAAATCGTTCACTTCAAGTCATTCATACAAAACGTCGAGCAGCTTATGATCATCCGTAATCATTGGGGTCGAAGTTTCCTTCTTTAGACAAGCCATTCCCTTTCAATAATCAGCAGAAATGCCAACTTAAAAGCCCAAGCAAAAATTGAGAACATGCAGACCTGTCAATTTGACCAGAACATGCAGATCCGATCCAAATTGATCTGATCGGGTCAAATCTGAACCGAAAATTAAGAGTTCAGTAAAAATCGGCCGCTGGATCAACCGAATCGATTCAAATATTTAGTATTTTTTCAATTCATTTTTTTTTTCAAAAAAGAAAAACCTCAAATTCTTCTTAAATTATGTATAAATAATTTATATTGCTCAATTAGTATTTTTTAAGTTTTTGTTTTGGAAGACATTTGATTGGTGCAAGTCAATTTATTGTTTTTAAATTTTAAGAATTTTTTAATTATTTTTATTGCTTATTATATTTTAAAAATTAATCAATTAAGATAAGCAATATTGGCTTATTCAAGCGTTTTGACACTTAATATAAAATGATACTTTAATTAAATTTTTCATAATAAATTTCGGAACTAATTTCCGTTGGAAATTTCTATATTCATCTCTCAAAAGTCGAAACAGAAACTTAACCATAGTCTTATTGTTTTCTTTCTTCCTTGGCAGCAGGTAATATCTAATAACCATATATATAAAAATACAGTGGTTTAATGTCATTTTCTCATTGGTTTAAGCAAAAAATACAAAACCAAGTTAATTAAAATCTCATCATCCACCACGCACCACTATTAAAATTTTCATTTTTCTTATTTGAAACGTGTATTTCAATCCAAATAAATGATAAATTGTCATAAAATTCATGCATTTTTTTATTTATGTTTCTAATTAATTATGTTATTTATGTCAAGAAATTTTAGGTTAGGGATGCTAATCTCATGCCAATACAGTTAATCTGGAATTCGAATTTTAGTCTAATTATCTATAAATATAAATTATAAACTCTTGAAATGGATGCCCTGTCCTTAAAGACAATTGCAAGCATTTTCTAGTTCAAAATTGGGTAAATATACAAAAAAGAAAAGGTTACCAATTTCATAAACTAAGCCGGAGAAGCCAGAGCAACCGGGACCTCCGGTAAGCCAGAGCACAAGAGGATCTCTTATGGGATTTCTCTCTGATTCAATGAAGTAGTAAAACAGCTGCAACTGATCAATATCACCAACACCCACATATCTGATTCACAAAACTATATCAATTTCTTTCTTTTTTCAAAAAAATAAAAATAATGAAGCAATAAAAAACCTGTTGAATTGGTGGCTCCTCCACAAGTCAAAGATGTAGGCTGCCAAACAAACCAAAGAAAGTCAAATATAATGGCTTGGAAAAGAATTCCACATCGTTTATTTAGCATAAGGGAAGGAGGTTTTGTAGCTATAAATATAGCTACTTAGCCTTAGTTTAAATACATCCCAAAATTGCCTATCTTTCCTAAAGGCTAATTCTCTCTCTCTTTTGTAATATTTCACTTGTATTATTTCTTTGAAATAGTGAAATATAATTTGGTAGTGTCCGAGGACGTAGGCATAATTGGCCGAACCTCGTTAAATTCTGGTGTTCTTTATTGGTCTATTTAATAGCTATTGTCGGGTATATTGTTAGTGAATTATTGTGCGGTTAAATTACTTAGCAAAATTCTGTCTAAGGAGATTGGGTTTTAAGTGGGACCGTTTGTGACCCCTCCAGTCTTTCCTGGGAATTTTACCGTGTGTGATTTTTCAGTACAATTATTTACGCTTTATTCACCTGTGCAATAGTGCTCTTGGTGAATTTGCTATTGGTAACCTGAGCTTTCGCAACAATTGGTATCAGAGCCAAGATTCTGTCTTAGTATGCTCTGTGGTTGCAGCGTAGTCTGATCTTCCACATCAGAAAAGATTTTTCTTGGGCTATTGGCGTTCCGCATTGAAAGCTATTAAATAGTAATTTCGGCATGTGGCAAAGTGAGGTTCTAGACGCTCTCTTCCAGCAAGGTCTAGATATTGCCCTTGAAGAAAAGAAACCAGAATATGTTGATGAGAGAGAATGGATCTGGCTTTGATATTGTTGGGATCCCTTCCTGAGGAGTTTGAGTTTCTTGAAACGACTCTATTTCATGGGAAGGCTGCTGTGTCTCTCAGTGAAGTTTGTGCTGCCTTGTACAGCTCTAGTAGTGAGAGATCGTTCGCAGAGCTAGACTAAAGGAAAGAAAGGAAGATCATAAGCTATAGGAGGTCCTCGGTACGTCCTTGCGATATTGGAGATTCGTGTTTGGTATCTTGTGTCGAAAGTCTTCCTGGTATATTGTGATGGCCAGGCGGCGGGTCCCGTATGTTGATAACGGCGGTGCAAGATGATTTGACGGATCAAATGGATTATCGCTCGAGGGGAGGAAATAAGCTGTGATTTGGGTGTATACTATGAAGACTAAGGATGAAGTGCTAGGAGTTTTCCTTAATTGAAAAAGATTGTGGAAACTCAGACATGCCAAAGGATCAAGCGTCTTCGTACAGACAATGGTGGAGGATATAGAAGTGATCCATTTATGAAGGTGTGTTAAGATTAAGGCATTGTCAAACACTTCACAGTCAGGGATACACCACAACAGAATGGGGTGGCAGAACGTATGAACCGGACATTGCTGGAGAAAGTTCGGTGTATGTTGTCCAATGCTGGGTTGGGCAGAGAATTTTGGGCTGAAGCTGTTACATATGCTTGCCATCTCGTTAATCGCTTGCCATCTAGTGCTATTGGTGGTAAAACGCCATTGGAGAAATGGTTTGGAAAATCTGCTACAGATTATGATTCCTTATATGTATTTGGTTCCACTGCATACTACCATGTAAAGGAATCGAAGTTGGATCCACGTGCAAAGAAAGCAATTTTTATGGGGATCACCTCTGGTGTGAAAGGATATCGACTTTGGTGTCCAGAGTCAAAGAAAATAATCTTCAGCAGGGATGTTACCTTTGATGAATCTACCATATTGAGAAAGGTGACAACAGAGCAGACAGATGGTACTCCAAAACAGGTGGAGTTTGAAAGCAAAATTGTTCGCCCAGCAAATGATGAATCAGATGAAGAAACTCCTATGGTAGATGAGGAGTCAGATGAAGAAGAGGTTTCAACCCAAGAACCTCTACAGCAACATGAATCAATTGCATTAAGTAAGCCAAAGAGGACAATCAAAAAGCCTGCTCGCTATGTTGATATGGTGGCTTACGCATTCCAAATTGCAACAGATGACATTCCTACCACTTATAATGAAGCAGTCAAAAGTTCAGAAGTAGAGAAGTGGAGGAAAGCCATGAATGATGAAATGCAGTCCCTTCATAAGAATCAGACGTGGAAGCTAGCTAGTCTCCCGAAGGGAAAGAAGGCAATTGGATGCAAATGGGTATATGCAAAGAAAGATGGATTTCCTGACCAGGATGATGTTCGCTACAAAGCAAGGTTGGTAGCTAAAGGCTATGCTCAAACGGAGGAATTGATTCTCCAGTTGTAAAACATTCCTCCATTCGAATTTTGTTGGCTTTGGTAGCACAATTGGATATGGAACTAGTTCAGTTGGATGTAAAAACTGCATTTTTTACATGGAGACTTGGAGGAGGAAATCTATATGGTTCAGCCCGAAGGATTCAAAGTTGCTGGTAAAGAGAATATGGTGTGTAAGCTTGAAAACTCATTGTACGGATTGAAACAATCTTCGAGGCAGTGGTACAAATGATTTGACAAGTTTTTTTGATGGGACAGAAGTACACAATAAGCAAATATGGTGTGTACTAGGCCCGACATTTCACAGGCAATTGGGTTTGTGAGCAGGTATATGCATGATCCTGGAAAGGAGCATTGGCAAGCTGTGAAATGGATTCTACGGTACATTCTGAACACCGTAGATGTTGGTTTGTTATTTCAGCGGGATAAGCAAGAAGGTCAATGTGTAGTTGGATATTGTGATTCTGACTATGCTAGTGATTTGGACAAACGGCGATCAACTACTGGTTATGTGTTTACTCTTGCAAAGGCACCGGTTAGTTGGAAGTCTACTTTACAGTCAACAGTTGCTTTGTCTACTACAGAGGCAGAGTATATGGCAGTTACAGAGGCTGTGAAGGAGGCAATTTGGCTTCAAGGATTGCTTGGTGAATTAGGGATTCAACAGAAGCACATCAAAGTGCATTGTGATAGTCAGAGTGCTATCCTTTTGGCAAAGAATCAAGTTTACCATGCAAGGACGAAGCATATTGATGTTCGTTATCACTTTGTACGAGAGGTTCTGGAAGAAGGTGGAGTAACAATCCAGAAAATTAGGACCTCTGAGAATCCTGCTGATATGTTGACAAAGGTAGTGACTGCGGTCAAGTTGCAACATTGTTTGGACTTGATCAATATTGTTAAAAATTGAAGTTGGGCGCTTTGAAGCGCATTTGGTGACACTACTAAAGTTGAGTTGTGAGAGATTTGAAGATGTGGAGTTCGCCAAGGTGGAGATTTGTTGAATTGGTGGCTCCTCCACAAGTCAAAGATGTAGGCTGCCAAACAAACCAAAGAAAGTCAAATATAATGGCTTGGAAAAGAATTCCACATCGTTTATTTAGCATAAGGGAAGGAGGTTTTGTAGCTATAAATATAGCTACTTAGCCTTAGTTTAAATACATCCCAAAATTGCCTATCTTTCCTAAAGGCTAATTCTCTCTCTCTTTTGTAATATTTCACTTGTATTATTTCTTTGAAATAGTGAAATATAATTTGGTAGTGTCCGAGGACGTAGGCATAATTGGCCGAACCTCGTTAAATTCTGGTGTTCTTTATTGGTCTATTTAATAGCTATTGTCGGGTATATTGTTAGTGAATTATTGTGCGGTTAAATTACTTAGCAAAATTCTGTCTAAGGAGATTGGGTTTTAAGTGGGACCGTTTGTGACCCCTCCAGTCTTTCCTGGGAATTTTACCGTGTGTGATTTTTCAGTACAATTATTTACGCTTTATTCACCTGTGCAATAGTGCTCTTGGTGAATTTGCTATTGGTAACCTGAGCTTCCGCAACAAAACCTACCCAGTTTCGAGGCTAAATGGAAGTTTACCGTCATAACCAGGTAGAGTCTCCACAATTTTCTGTGAATCAACGAACCTAATTGACACAAATAATACAAACAGAAATGCAGCTCTCACTTCAAGCAATGGCAAACTTGCCATTTCTTTTAGCTTTTCCAGATTCAAAATAGAAAATTGTCGACGAACGCATATTTTGAAGCAAACTATATAAAGAGTTAAATAAAATTATTTCCACACATGTATAATGTGCATCTAACCTTCTCATTTGCTGCTGTTTGATTGCATGTTGAGATTGCTAATTAATATGTTTCAAAGAAAATCATAATATCAATAGCCATTGAATTGCTGGTGCTGACCTTTCAGTCAACCAACCATTCTAATATTCGGCCTTAGTACTACCTGCACACTTGGGTATATCTATATATATATATCATATGCAAAGACCAATATAGTAATTTTTTTTAAATATATATATTATTTTATAGTGATAATGCATTTGAAAACACGCCCTGTATTTCTACCATAATTATAATTCTTTTGCTTTTTCAATTATTATATTATAATTCATGACTTCGCAGAAAGTAATTAATTTTCAAATCATATTTATTATTATTAATTATTTGAAAAGGATAGATTAAGAGTTGTGGGCACTGGAATGTTCGGTGAACTTGGATGGTCTTATCAAGTGAAGCTTCTGCCTTTCGTTTTTGGATAGGCCTAACTTGTTTATATTTTGAATTCAATCATCTGATTAAGTATTGAAATTAAAACCTTCAAATCAACAACTTTTATCTGTCAAACCATAAATTCTTTTCATTGAATTATAAGCAGTAAAACAGAGCTTAACCAACTTAATATCATCATCATAAAAGATAACAATTTAACATTGCTAAAGGGAATGACAAGAGAACCATCTATCAATCATGGCTAAACACTCCTTAGGCCTTGTTTCTGCAGCTGCGTGACCTCCACCCTATGCAAATTTCGATTTGTTAATAAATTGTAATTAAGAATCTCAATTAACTTAAATAATTAATTATATATTTGTAAATATCATAAAAATTAAAGGCTCAATTCTTACCTTAACAGTTGCGAATGTCAAATTGTATTTCTTCTTGTAGTATGTAATTACATATCTTCAGATAGACAATTTTAAATAATTTAGTGATATTATCAAAATTCAAGAAAATGTTAAAAGTTCTATTAAATAAAGAAAGAAAAACACATCTCGGGATCCTTTTTTTTTTATATATTAGATTTTTCTACTTTTAGAAATTGATATTGGATTCTTATATTTTTTTGGATTACTTATATTTAAGTTTAATTTAGATGGAAATGACAAAGTTTAAATGCATGTTCTATTAATTTAAAGTGAGCTCAATTAAAACGATAGTGGATCCACTAAAACATAAAAAATTGAAAAAAATTCAACTTGTCACATTTTGTATTTCTTAAATGTATATTTTTTTTTTTATAAATTTTTATGTTTTAATTGATCTTATGGATATTTTAAGTTGATTTAGTGCAAGATTAATAGACTGTGCATTTCGATTTCACTAGTTTCGCCTAATTTGAACCTAATGTAAAGCGATCAATGGATTCAATTTCAATTTTAAAAAAAATATAGGAACCTAATATAAAATTATATTAAAATTGAGAGGTCCCATAATGGAGTTTTGGGATGAAATAGAAACTAACCCGGCAAGCTGATCATCCTCGAACCATGGATGCCAATTCCTTTTTATTGATAAGTTTAGGGACTTTATCCATGCATAAGTGCCCACATATGGAATGCCCAGGTCATGATCCCCACTGCAAGGTGTAGTTTATTATTATATTGATTTACAAAAATTCTGTTCGGTTCGGTTCGAGTTTGCACATCCGAATAATTTAAATAAGTGATTTATTAAAGCTCAGCTTGAAGAAAACATGAAAGTTACCTGAAAAGCAAAGCATGGTAAGGTTTCTTAGAGAGTGATCGTTGAATTTGAAGACTGCTAAAACGAATATCAAAGTTATACCATAAGCTACTATTGCATCTTGGCCACTCCTTTACTGTCCCCTGTTTCGGCCACATTTCTATATTATTCAAGTACATTAAATACATATATTATGCCTAAGCAATGTTCCTGATTTAATTACCTCTCTGATATGTAGAGCATCTTGGACAGTCTTATCGTTAGCCCAGAGGTAGGAGTATATTAACATATAATCCTATAAAATATAAAATTTAATAATTTAATTAATTCATACGTTCAAAAAAAAAAAAAAGAAAAAAGAAAAAAAAAACATTTACCCGACACCACACAAGAGGAGGTTGAGATGCAGTGTTAACATCCAGATGTTTCATGATTCTGACCAAATCTCTGTCTCCTACCAAAGAAGTAATATCCCATTCCTTACACTTGGGTTCCATTATATTGAATGCGTACAATTTCTCCAATGTCTGCTATTATTAAATTCCAATTATAATTCATATTTATAAATATTAATTCTTTTTTTTTTTTTATAAAATTGAAATATTAGAATCCACATATATAGCAGAAATTGCGTTCATCATACTGACCTCATTCACAGCTTGGAGATTTCTAATGCATATTTGGTTTCGTCGATCCGGATTTATGTATTCCCTCTTGCAATTTTGCTCGATTGCCTTTTCAATATGTTAGATTTTGTGTTTATTAAATTGATATTATCATGGATAGAAATAATGAAATTAGAGCAATGTATATATTGTAATAACAAATATATATCATACAAACGAGGTCCTACTTGTCATAACTGTATTTCAATAGATTACTACATGATAATTCCCATTATCATTAAGTTCTAACTCCACGAAAACCTTCATAGTTCATAAGATTCAAAATAATACGCTAAGATTGATCAAAATTCTACTGACTTGATTCTATTAAAAAAAAAAAAAACAATTACCTTATAGAGTTTGTCAGATATGAGTTCCTTCCGATGGGCATATTCAATTCTAGAACCCACATCGTAATTGAAATCAGTAAGTGGATTTCCTATTATAAATCCCTGGATTGAATTTAATCGAAACGATTAATTAACAGCAATGCTAAAATTCGATTTATGTGCAGTTGAATTATCTTATTTATTCATTTTTTTTTGAAAAAAAAAATCTAGTTGAACAAAAAATAATATAAACTTTTACATACTTTAAGATTGATTGGCGGATTAATCCCTTTATGGTTTCCTGTAATAATTTAAAAGAAAAAATTAAGTTACGTGAAACCGAGCTGGTTCTGCAAAATATATAAGTTTTGTGGACATAATTAAATTACCATTGGAAATTTCCTGAACAATTAGTGGAACAATTAGTTCGTTGTAAGAATCACCACCAACATAGCATGGATTTGACAGAAATTTCGGGTGTCTCATTAGCCACTGCATAGTTCAATTCCAAAAACATAATTCCAGAAATTTAATACAATTACTAAAATAACATTAAATCATGTAACTTTAGGTAAAATTTAATTTTGTAAAAACAAAGACTGTACATTTAAAATCAAAGCCCCAACATTTCAATGCTTTTTAAATTAAAACCCAAACTCTTTTTTTTTTTCCTACAATTCTATCCACAAGATATTGCTATTTCACCGTCTAATGAGTGGATTGAATTGCAATATGCTGTAAAAATCAAGGATAAAGTTATAAGAAAAAAAATACTTTAAATTCTATTGAAACATTTGAATATATTTTTTTTAAAGAATTAAGTTGACCAACCTTTTTCAGAAAATCAGAGGCATGGGTTGCTGATAATAAATCACTGGTTTTGTATCCTTTCCAAGTTGTTGCATATGAGAATCCGGTACCCACGGGAGAATCCAAATATATCATGTTTGCAACCTGCCATTTTTACTTTTATTTTTTTACTAACATTTTTTAGAAATGAAATTTCAAATTGGAAAATTCAAATTTTAAAATAAACACCGATAAATTATTAATCGGGTTGATAAAAACAAAAAAATGCACCACCTTTGTCCATGAATATGGATTCAACAGAAGTGTTGGCTTGCCTCCACTGATGTTTGCATAGTTGAAAATCATTGGACCTGCAAATGTAAAATTAACATTATCATGTTTGAAATAAATGAATTTACATGAATGAATTTGTAATTTTCAAGTTTTACATTTAATTTTCAAGTTTTATGTTTGAAATGTGAAAAAAAAGATTTTAATTATATATACATAACTTAATATAATTATTTCATATTCTATCATCAAAAATCAAAATCGGTGAAATTTGCAATCGAATTCCATAAAATTTACTTATGTACATTTTTTGAAAAAAATTCTCTCTTTTTGAATGTATATTTCGTGTTTATTTTGATAGTGGACTTATATAGAGAGAGAGAGAGTAGTTTTTGATTTTGAAAACTAAAAAGTAAAAACGTAGTGATGCTTAGTAAGCAAAACCCAGATGTTTGACATGCATGCAGTCAAATCCAAACGTATCCAGACTTTATAATCCACCTGCCAGAATTGGTAACCCTCAAGCAAATTGATACCTTTTTTATATTTTTACTCCTCATATTTTATATTGTAATATAATTCAAACATTTTATTACCATTAAAAATCAATGCAATAAGCGAAAATAAAGAAATAAAATAAAATAAAATACCATTTTGATATAGAATAGCACTAAGAACAGAGCAGCCAGGTCCACCAGTAAGCCAAAGGATGAGAGGATCATTTTCTGGATATCTTTCTGACTCGAAGAAATAGTAAAACAATTGCACCTCTCCCTTCTCCCCAACTCCTACGTACCTTTACCACACATACACCATCTCATGATTAAAATCGATTTATATGGTCCTCTAGCTTATAATTGATTTCCAATCTTATTTTTCCAATTATAATATTAACAATCCAATACATACATACATACATACATACATACATACATACATACATACATACATACATACCCAGTTTCAAGATTGAAAGGGAGATCTCCATCAAAGCCAGGTAGAGTCTTCACAATTGATTGGGATTTAACAACGTTGGAGATGCTTAGTAGAAGAAGGATGTGACCCAACATCGAATGTTTTTTAATTGAGATTAAAAGAGAAAGAACCATGAAAGAAAATAACATTGGTTTTTCTTCTTTTTTCTTGAATATATAGGGAGTGAATATCCAATTGGGATTCTGCCAATAATGAAAAATAAAAAACGCCCAATTGGGAATGTTTTATTTATGCTAAATAGTGTCTTCATAATAATATATATATATATATATATATATATATATATATATATATATATATATATATATATTTTTTTTTTTATGGCGTCCCTGTCTTTCTATAAGTTGTCGTTTGAAGAACAAGTTGTGTTAGTTAGAAGTCGTTTGGTAGAGGAAATGCAGTTTTGCAAAAAAAGCTTGCTATATGTTTTTTTGTTGGGTTAAAGCCCATATTTATTGTACGTCTCGTGCATTAGCTGCTGGAGCCCAGTCCATTTTTTGGAATGAAGTTTCCAAAGGTTAATTAATTGATTTGAGAGATTTTAAGACTGAAATAAATATTAGATACTTTTATTAGAAAATCCATAGAATATTGTTAATCCTATTAAGTAATTGTTCATAGAGATTCTCCTTAAAAAATATTAGACATTTTCCCATATATTAAAAGGAAAAATGTGATATATATATATAGGGAGATGGGAGCAGGATTTCGAACTTAAAACACCTTGTTAAATGTTAATGACTCTACAAAGGATAATAAGCAAGCCACCGATCAATCATTGCAAGACATTCCTGGGGCTTGTATTGTGGAGCAGTGTGGCCTCCTCCCTACACATAATGCCAAAATAATAATTTAGTAGAATCTTTTTTTATTTAAATTTAATCTGGACAAGTTCCATAAAACAAGTTAATAACATATTGCTATATATACAAAATAAATAGAATGATAGTTAATTTATATATGTGGCAATGCATAATTAGTTGAGTTTTAGATCCAAATTTTCCTAGCCTTATTACTTAATCATAACAAAATAATTTTAATTATTTTGTTACCTTAACAGTTGCATATGTTAAACGATATCCCTTATTTTCATATTGCACCGTATACCTGAAAATAACAATGAATTTTATTTTTCTTGAGCATGAAAAGAGAGATTATCTTATAAATTATACACACAGACACACTTACCCTGCAACTTGACCATCAACAAACCACGGTTCCCAATAAGAGGCAATTGTCAAGTTTAGAGATTCTATCCATGTAGTTGTGCCCACATATGGAATAACCATGTCATGATCACCACTGTTCATGTATAAACATACATAAATATACAAATTTAAGCATAATACCAATAACTACATAATAAAACTTCTCCTTAAATTAGAACTGTATAATCATTTATGGATTATACCAATTAGGACTGTTCGGTTTGATTTTGATCCAAATCGAATAAATTAAAAATTGAAGTTTTCAAATTTTAACAATCAAAGCAAAATTTATTAATATAACTATTCAGTTCTATTCGTTTCAATTGACTAGGTTTATTGCTTGAGCTTTTATATATATATATATATTACAAAATGATGCCGGTGTAATTTTTTTTTAATTTTTTTGATATCTGAAAATTAACTGATTTGATGGGGTCATTTTAAAAATAGAATGAATTGAACTGAAAATCAAGTAAATGGAAAAAAAAAATTGAATTTTTAACCATTTCGTTCGATTTTCAGTTCCATCCGGGTGTGCACAATCAGACTAAACAATACATTTCTTATAAAAAAGTTGATTTCTATTTCACTAATCATAAAAATAATTTGAGAAACTATTCTTCTTGCATAAAAATCTAGAGTATGAAGCATATTACCTGTAAATCAGAGCTCGGAGTCCTGTGTTGGTGAAGTTATGGTGATAATCAACAACACTAATGACATTGTAATTGTATGAACTGGCTAAGCTGAAATTACATCTCATCCATACATTTTTTGTTCCCTAACAATCAATCGCACATAATAAATAATTAAGGGGAAAGGGGCAAATTTGGCGTTCAAGTTTATCAAGCATTTCAAATATGCCATGCACTCAAGTTTTTTTTTTCTTAAAAAATGCCATTATTGTTATATAATTGGTCAAATTTTACCACTCTAATCTACGTCAATAGAAAAAAATATGAGTTATCAATAATTTAATCGATACGTAAGTAAAAAATGGATACTTGGCATTGAAGTTAACCAGATCCAATTAAACCAACCCGAATTAAATCAAATTAACCAAATCTTCTCTAACCAATCACTTATTTCTTCTCTCTCTAACCCATTTTCACCATCATTGTCAAGCTCTGGATCTAATTTTCCATTCTCTCTCTAAGCACTCAAATTCTTTATTTATGTGGCACTGAGATGGACTATGATGCATGGCATATAGTAAAAAGGGAAGGTATTTTTCAATCACATTTGATGGTTTTGTGGTTCACTGGTATACATATTGTAGTTTTTATAAGTAGAAACACAATAGTGAACACGAAAATTATTTTTATGAGATTATAAGATAAAATAACGAATGTGAAAAAACTATCTAGGATTTGACACATAATTATGAGAGGATCTTGTTTTTTAAGATGCTATATATCTCTAATAAATGCATAGCATTAGTATTCTCGACATATACCAATCACACGAATTATCTATCTATATAATAGGAGATAATGACTGAAAATCATTTCGTCATGTACTAGTGGAAGATGAAAGAGTGTAGGATACGTCCATAACTCACGAGATGAGAAATTGGTCCCGATATAAATGAAAATATATCGGAACGGAAAATAATACACATGTAATTAGTTTCATATTGATTTTTTCCTTAATTAGGAAATATACCATTTAAGTGTGCATTAATATGACAATTACATAATTAAGTTTGCAACCGATATATTAATTTGCCATTATTTATTTTTATTTAAATTTCTGTAATTGCCATATTTAATTCTTATTTATTAAGAAAAATTAAAATTTTCTTAATGAGAGCCCTGTATAAAAGGCTAAGATTTTTGAGATGGGCACAATCTCTCTAATACTGAATTGTTGTTGTTTTGTGTTCTTGTTTATTCTCTCTTTATTTAAGTAGTTTTTAGTTTATAGATATATGTTTTCATCCCGTAGTTCGTAACTCGTGGGAGAAAGGCTTTGCCTGTAACGTGAAATATATTAATTTTCTCTTTAACGGTCTGCGTTTCAATAGATATATATGTCTATTTCTCGTAATTTATCGTGACATATTTTCTTTCAGAACCACTTGACAAACTTGAGTGGTAAATTTGTCTCTTTTTCCACTAATTAATGAGGTTACTTGGGATTAAGAATAAATATAAATAAATTTCTACTATTTTTTAAAATGTTTAATTTTTTCTTTTGAGAAGTCTTAAAAGTTACTCTATCCGTTCTTTTTTATTTGTCACTTTTGAGTAAAATTCAATTTCTATTTATCCATCACTTTTAGACTTTCAATATAATTTAATTTGCTTTTTCAATTTATTTTTTTTCTCAATAAAGTCAAAACCAATCGAATTTGATAATTTAATTTTAATCATATAATTTAATATTAAATTTAAATTTATTTGTTATTTTTTAATTATAATAAAAATAATAAAAATAACTGATAAAAAAGAATGAAAAAAATATAATTAAGTATTCAATTCGGTATAAATAAAAATATTACCTCACGGATTCCCAAAGCTTCTCGAACAATTCTATTGTTAGCCCAGCTAAAAGCATATGCATAGTCATATTCCTGATAAATGAACAAGAGCACAAAGGAAATTATTAGTATATATATAATATGATGGCAGGTGATTTGGTGTGCTAGTGCATTGTGTACTCTTTCATACACATTGTCGAATCGAGTAAAATCTAGGGCCTTTATTTAATTCGACAGCGTGCACATGTACCCACTGCGGCACCAAATTAGTACTCTAATATAATATATATTTAAATTTGAAATCTCTAAGAATTAAAAAAAGAAAAAATACCCGACACCAAAGTTCAGGAGTTTGAAGAGCTGAAAGTTTAACATGGAGTGAAGTGTCCTTGAGAGCAATTGGGTTCCATTTTGAGGCCATTGATTGAGGAGATGATCTAGTACATGTAGGTTCCAATATTTGCGAGGTGTATATTTTTCCAATGCACTAAACTCAAAAATAAATACATATATAAATAAATAATTGTATGAATAAAATAAAATCAAAATTTAATTTGGAATTTTAAACTCACCCCCTTGATGTTCGTAATATCTTCCATGCATAAAGTGTTGTTGGGATCTGGATACACATATTCGCCCTTGCAATTTCTCATGAAGGACTGAAAAGGAGTAACATGAAGCTCACAATTATGGTTTAATTTAATATTGTAGTGAATTTAATAATAAGAAAATTCATTCATTCATTCTTCTTCTTCTTCTCTAGGTATAGGATCTTCCCGAGAGGCTTTATTTCATTTGATTATTTCTACCTAAGCATTGTTCGTATTTAGTATTTGTATCTTTTATACATTTCATTATGCGCCATATTTTTTAAATTAACTATTGTTTCGATTCTATTTAATTTAATTTAATTTTGAGACTTTGAATCCCTCTCTTTCCTTTTCTTGATAAATAAATTTTTGTGTTTTTTGGTTTTGAATAGCCTAGTATCATAAATAAACATAGCTCGCAAAAAATCAAGCATTTTGTACAAATGCATATTTAAGCTTTTTCTTTATACAAATTTCATTGATAAAGGTTTTTTTTTTTTAAATCATTCAGTATCCAAAATCCATCGATTCAATTAATTCGAATTTGCATTGGATAGGTTCAAAAGAGGGGTAAAATAATTTCTTCTAAATATTTAAAAATTATCCTTGAGAAGTGTGGAAAAGTGAAATTCTACGGTGAGATGAAAAAATAATCAAATGAGTAACAGTTTGTCAATTAATATGTAAAATTTTAAAATATATATTTAATTTATCATTCTCAATTAAAAAAAATTTAATTAATTCAAAAATGCGAATTTGATTTTTTCGTGTTACTTTTTATGGTTACATGATATATTAATTCTTAGAAAAATAAAATGGAGAAAAAGGGAGGGAGGAACAACCTCATAGATTTTCCTTGATAAAAGTGCATGTTGGTAAGCAAATGTAACTCTTGAATTCAAATCAATTTTGTAATCTGTCAATGGATTCCCAAGCAAATATCCCTGAATTCAATGCAGTGGTCATCTATACATTAAAAACAAATTTAATTCGTATAATATGTGAATCACTAAATATAATTAAATTAAATCACATACTTTGAGATTCATTGGTGGCTGAAATCCTATGTTGCTTGCTGCAAAAAATAAAAAAAACCACTCACAAGATTATTGTCTTAATTATACATGTACAGTTTCTGTAGAATGCCAAAGAAAATTGAGGATTAAAAGAAGATTACCATTTAAAATTTCCTGAACAACTAATGGAACAATCATGCCTGAATAAGAGTCTCCAGAAATATAGAGGGAATTACCAACAAACTTGGGGTGATTCACTAGCCACTGTGTCACAAAATCAAAATTCTTAACAATTTCTAACTTCTAATTAATTTCAATAATATGCATAAAATACGTTAATTATTCGAGTTTTTTTTTAATACCACACATACTATTATAATTATTATTATTTAGAATTGGAGAAAAATGAAAATTTTCACCTTACTTAAAAATTGATAGATGTCTGAAGCTGAAATTGTATCGGTAACATTGTAAGCCTGGGAAGTTGTAGCATATGAAAATCCAGTACCAACTGGAGCATCCAAAAATATAATGCTTGCAACCTGAAATGGTTTAACTCTTAATTTCTATTTAATTATCAAATAAAATTCACTCAATTAAATGTTAAAGGAAGCTATGGAGATTGGAGAAAAAATAAAAATAAAAATAATCTCTCACCTTCGTCCACGAATATGGATTCGATTCAAGGATTGGTATGCTGCCTTTGGATTCCAGGTAATTAAATTTTATTGGTCCTACAACCCAAATTTATTCAATTTTTTTGTTAGTTAGTATTCGTTAATATTATGAATTGCTATTACAGAGATCAAAATTCATGTAATGGACCCATTTAACTATTATCAAATATCCTATTTTAGAAACTCATTCCTCCAAAATTCATGTATGCTATAACTGTGTTGTGGTGTTGAACATGTTACCATCAGATTTTAGCACAATTTATTTAATATAAACAATGGATTTTAACACACTCCGTTTTATAAAATATATTATATAAATTAAATATAAATTCCATTGTAATTCATTCGATTTATTTTTTTTATAATTGTTGATATTATTCAGTTTGAAGTGCATCAATCAATGGAACTGGTGGAATAAATTTTAGAAATAAAATAAATTACTGTACATTGAAAGTTGTAAATTTTGATATATATATATATTACCAATTTCATAAACAAGGCCGGAAAAACCAGAACAACCAGGACCGCCGGTGAGACAAAGCAGAAGAGGATCAATTTGAGGATTTCTTTCTGACTCAATAAAATAATAGAATAATTGTGTTTCATCCTTTTCTCCCACACCAATATACCTAAATGCATGAAGAAAGATAATAGAAATTTAATTTTGTCATTGCTCAACTTAATCGATTATATACATAAATATATACATACTTACCCGGTTTCAAGCAAGAAGGGCAGAGTTCCATTAAACCCAGGTAGAGTTGTGATGACTGAATGTAAAGCAGAAGGTTTAGAGAAAAGGGAAAGAAACATCACAGAAGTGGCGAAGTAGATGAGTGAGTTGGCCATGGCGACATGGATGGCTGTGTTGCATAGAAGGCAGTTTGGATGGGGCTTTGTAAGCTATCTGCTAAAATAATATATTTTGCTATGAAATTAAGCAAATTATTAATTAATACTGAGATAGTAAAGGGAAAGGTCAGACTATACTTAAAGACGTTTTAGTGTTAATTTAATGTAATTAGCCCTCCTACGATTAGACATCTGAGAAAGGATATGTGTTCACCTACCAGGCAGCTTTGATTGGTAGATCAAACAAAGTTTTCTATACAAATAAAAGTTTTTTGAATGATAGGTCTTCAACTCTTGATGATTGATTTTCAGATAACAAATTGGAACGTAACCAGCATATCAACAACTACTATTTCATTTACGTACATGGCCATGGAAATTAAATTCTAATCAATTAGAAATAAAATTTTAAGATTAAATGTTAATTATAGATAGTAAATGGGTTAATTTGAACGAATTTAAGTTAAATAGAGCATTATTTATAAATTAAAATGCAAACAAATTGGAGGAATTTAAATTAGCTCAAATAGGCCATAATTATTTTAAATATGCATAACTACTATATGCCTGCATATTAAATTTTCTTTATCCCATAGCAAAAAACATTTCTATAATTCAAAATCAATTTTACTGTTGAGGTTTCTACTGTAGAGATGATATCCTATCTTTGCTCTTAATAAAAAAAAAATGTCTTTTTAATTTCTTTGTTCTCTATTTGGGCATCTTTGCTTATTTACTCAAAATATCTCTTTCTAATTTCCCAAAGAAATTAATGGAGCACCGCCTCTGTGTTATTAATAAAACCATTAAAATTTAAAACGAAAAAGGAAAGCATTTGTTCATCACGTTTTTCTTTTATTTATTTTTAATTTCAAGCGCATTTTATTACTAATTTTAATAGACATTCTAAGTAGAAATTTGAAGTTGGAAGTAACGAAATAATATTAACATTTTATTTAATACTAAGTGTAATCTAAAATTTATTGTATATGTAATAATTATTGTATTTTAATATATGATAGCCAACGTTAAAATGAATTCGCAATAAAGCTTCTTTTTTTTTGTAAGACTGCTAAGTTTATGGAGTCAAAGAGGTGCATCCTCCCAATAATACCTATTTTTTCTTCTTTTCAATTCCTAATTATTATTGAAATTTTGTTGTTAATCGACAATCTAAGATGATTGAAAAGACTCGAAATTGAAAAAAATTGATCGGGCGGTAGATATTTATAAATATAAGAAAAATGTTTTATTTATGAGTCGCTGGAAATGAGCACTAAACTTAAATTAGAGAGAAAAAATTTAGAGTGAGAATGTTTTAAGAATGCTAAAAAGTCCTTTTACATGTTGGAGTGGAGGGCTATTTATAATGTGTGTAATTTATGTGCTGAAGTGGTTGTAATTAAATGTTAATCATGAGTACTACAGTGAGGATGAGTTCTGATCAACATATGGGCCTTTGGGTTCACCAAATAGACGGTGGGCTTTAAATCCGTTTCGTATCTGAATTGGGCCTCTGGCTTCTAGGGACAGCCTCACTTGTTGAGTATTATCATTAATGCTTTTGGGGATTGCCTCTAATTGAAAAAGCCACATCGGCATTTTTAGGGTGCCTTTGAAAAAAAAAATAATTTTTTATTTTTTTAAATAAAATCAAAACACGTTTGGCGATTAGAATTTTGCTTCTAATTTATTTACATTTTAATAATTTTATTTTTATTATTACTCTTTCAACAATACTACATAAACAATTGACTTCTTAATCAAGTCTCCATCATCTCTACCGTCGCTCGCTGCTGTCGCCATCACAACTATTTGCATCTGGTGATGTTAAAATGTTGCCAATCCAATAATGGTAATTAGTATAATATAATGATACATATATTGTTATTAAATACTACAAACATTATAACATACCTGAATAATTAAAAATGATACAATTTTGAATAATTAAAAATGATACAATTTTAAATATATAAAGCAGTTTTCTATAAAATAGATAATAAAAACTCATAATAATTTTTGAATTTTAAAAATAAAAATAAAAATTTACAATTTTAAGGAATGCACCCTTAACTAGTCATGATTTCATTGGAGATTCCTTCAACTAGGCTCTAAGATCCTTATTTAAAGGAGATGCAAATGAAGCCGGTGCAGCACTTGATTTCAATGAAATATCTCTTTCCAGATTTGATGACGGACACTTTTTCCTTGGCCAATTCAATTTGGTAGATAATTTTGAATATGTGCTTTGATGACGTTGAATAATACATGTGGATATTGCTTATGCTTCATTCGTTGAAAGCTTCCAGCCTGCATTATTAGCTGTATGCAATTACGACATCACTGCAGGGAGGCCAATCTGGCAGCTTGGATTTAGGACTTGGTGCTGAGCTTGAATCAGAGATGGATCAGCAAATGGACCAGCGGATTAGACAGATGCAGTAGGAGTAGATGCATATGTTCACTTCTTGTTCTGACTAGATTAATGATTTAAGCGTTTGAACACATTAAGGGATGCTCACGGGACGGAACAGGGACGGAAAATGAGTTCCCACTCCCCGCCTAATGCATTTCGGGGATTTTTTGTCCCCGTCCCTGCCCCAGAACGGGGAGGAAATCTCCCCCGTCCCCTGCCCCACGGGGATCCCCGTCCCCCGGTTATAAAATTAAGTTATATTTTAATTTTAATTATTTATAAAATATTATATTTTAAAATTAAAAATATATATTTTTTCGGGGCGGGCATCCCGCGGGGTGAATATCCTGTTTCTCGTCCCCGATTCTAGGACGAGAATTTTTTCTCTCCTGCCTCCGTCCCCGCGAGGGGGGGAAATTCGGGAATTTTCCGTCCCGGTGATCATCCCTAAACACATGATCCACATTGGATTGTGGATATTATTTTACCCACGTTATAGTTATAAATAAATATTAATATATCTTTTATATATATATATATAAACTATTCATGATTTCAGTTTTATGTTATTAAGATGAGCTATAAATATTTTTTAAATGTGAATAACTTTTTAATAAATAACTTAAATATGCCCATCTTTTGTTTAATATGTGGAAGAAAAAAAAAACTTATATATAATGCATTATCTTGAAAGAAAAAAAAAATCAGCACCAGCACAAAAGAAGGCAAGAAACTTGTTATAGTTGCAGCAATGAAGTCCTTGAAAACCATAAAATGTTCCCTGACTAAACCATAAAACTATAGATGATCTAGTTATCAATTAAATTAGGGATATATAATAATATAAAAAAACCCCTTTAAATTTGTCTTAAAAATTTAAGCTTAATTTTTTTTTTGATAGAAGCTTATATAATTTGGTGCATTTTGTGTTGCCGTTAATGAATTTCCACCTTAAAAAAGTTTATAATATTAATTTACATTCATTAAGCCTGAAATAGTAAATTCTCTTGATTGCGAAATCCAATAATAATAATAATAATAATTCTAAAATTTAGCAATAATAAAATGCGAGCTAGAGGATTAGCTTAAAAATATATTATTTATTGAATACAAAAAGAGCAAATCCTTCGTCCCGGGGAGAGGAAAAGAAAAAAGCCCCACAACTACATACATTAATAAAATTGAACCAAGAAAAAAAAAATGGAGCCTCCATTGCCCTTGATTTCTCTTCCAATCAAGAACTACACTAATACATATTCATCGACATCATGCATTGCCTCTGCATCTTTTTTCTTTGCTAATTCAAGAACTTGCTATCTTGTGCAGACGACTTTCGGTTTAATTCCATCTTCTTTTTCTCCTCATCGTTGATCAAGACTTTGTTAGTTTTATCACCACCACCCCAAGAAACTAAATTCATCATCTCGCAGTATAAATCATGCTTGTGAATCTTCCCATCTTCGCATAATTTCCACCAATCAAGAACTTCTTCTCTTCTTCTCTTTTCTGATTTCAACAACTTATTCTTATGCTCCTCATCGTTGGTCAAGACTTTGTTGGTTTCATCAACTAATTGATCTCGATGCTGATTAAGAAGTAAAGCATTGCCAAAATTGCAATAAACGTCGTGCTTGCACATGTCGCCTTCGTTATAAGAATCCCAGTCTTCCAGAAAATCTTCGTATTTATAGGCCTTATTATTATTATTATTATTATTAGGGATATCTAAGCAGAAATTTACCTTGTTCAATAGTTCAGATTCTTCTTCTTCATCAAAAGTCACATATCTTTTTGGTTTTGGTATTGGGAAAAGAAAAAGGAATTTCTCGTCCACCTTCATTCTTTTGAGTACTGTAAATTAGTAATCTTTGTTTTCTTGAATTTTTCTGAGAATTCACTATTTGATTGTGAATAGAATAGATTCTGAAAGGGTTTATATAGATATAATTTTTCTTTGATTTTGTTTAGTCGGTCAGATTTTGGAATCCTAAAGGGATTGTGAATCCTTTTCTATAACGGATATGAAATGGACGTCGTAGAAAATTTCCTTTCCCTCATCCAAAGAGGAGAAGGATTAGTGTTAATGGAGTTTGTATATGAATAATGTATAAATACCTAGGCATGCGCATAAACAATTCGCAAAAATTGAGGCATTGATCTGAATTTAGTATCATGTGATCAGAATGGCCCCTAAACGCAGATTACATATAGGTTTCTCAGACGATGATGATGAATATTCTTCTCAAGGAAAATACTCTTACGCACCCGTTAGCAAAACATTCAAGAACTTAGAACCCAAATACCAACAACAAATTGTACATTAACAAGAAAAAGAACCCGAAGAAGAAAAAGAAGAGCCAGAAGAAGAAAACAACTACCATCTACCAGAAGAGCAAGAAGATGCCCAAAAACCCGATCCTGCCGATGATTCATCAGTGAGACCTTCAAGAAGCTCAAGACGAGTATGGGGTGAAGAAGATGAGATTAAAGTGTTAAAAGGAATGATTGATTTTGACTGTGGGAAAGGAATTCATGGCAGTGGTAATTTGTATTCCTTTTATGGATATATCAAAAGAGTTGGTTATTGGTGTTTTTTTTTTTTTTTTTATAAGCTGCTGATTTTATTGATAAATAATAAGCTGAACAGTATCACAGGTTACCATAGCATGTCTACCAGACCCAGAGCCGAATACAAATAAGCGAACTAACAACAACCTGTAAATAAAGTAAAATACCCAAAGGCAACAGCACAGTCCCCGCTAAGCAGAGGAAATCATTTAATCCGGTCAAAGAATAATGACTGAGTCCGACATAGTGATTCCCATACCACCGAAAACTGAGAGAGGCATTCACTGTTCAGATTGCTATAAAAAACATTGCAAAGTTGAATTTTATACCCATGAGAGAGCATCAGCAGCATGAAAAGTTCACAAGAAAGTAACCTGATTCAGTCTTCCTAGGTAGTTGTTAATGTCATTGAGCACGCTGGCCTATTTCCAAGGTCTTTCAGCAACCTGATTTGTTAACCAAGCCACCACTGTTTGTGAGTCCAGTTCGAAAAGAACAGGTTTGCCATATTCAATCAAAGAATCAATAGAAATCTGCAGGGCTTTGTGGATAGCCAGAATTTCAGCAGAAAAAGAGTTGTCTAGTCCGATGTTACAGGAGAAAAGACATAAGACAGAGCTAGATGAATCTCTAAGAATCCCACCAATTCCTGCAGGTCCAGGATTTCCAAGGAAGGATCCGTCCGTGTTCCACTTCAACGTGCTCAGAGACGACGGTGACCAAAATAGCTTGGGTCTACATTTGGAACCAGTTTTCATTTTTTTATACCCTCCACCGATAGAGACAGTTCTTGACCTTTAAGGGTAAGTAAATCCTTGTGAGTTTTTATCCAGAATGAGGATCGAGCCAGACAAAGATTAAAACAAAGATGATGCATCTATTATTTTGGAGCCGGAGAACACAACAGCTTTTCTTTCTAGCCATATTGACCAGATGCAAGCCAAAAAAACGATGTTCCATACTTTTTTCGCCATTAAACCTCCTGCAAAAAATTTCCAATAGTTGGTTATTAGTGTTAATTTCTCTATTCGACAATTGAAGGGCAAAATCAGGCTTTTGAAGGAAAAGAGAACTTTTGGTTTGAATGTCCATGCCTAAATGAGTCATTGAAGCTAGAGCAATTTTCTGAATATACATTGCCAGATTTTTGGATTAGTTTTGTGAAGCAAAGGTTGAGCTCTATTGGGAATTCCAAGGCAAAGGAATTAGAAGAGGAGGAGTTTGCAATGGGCTGAAACTAGGGTTGAACTTATGCGAGCTTGCTTGATTCAAGAGCAGACTAACTTGTATTTGATGTTCTTTTTTTTTTTTTTTTGAAAACTATATTTGATGTTCTTAGTTATTTTTTTTGCATATTTGAACATCTTTTTGTGTTCCCTGTACAACGAAAAATATCTGGCATCTTATGGTGTGTTTGTTTGATGGTATGATTTGATTAATTAATGTATTGTTCTATAAACAATAATATTTGGGAGCATGATTTTTTTCATTATAATATTGTAATCTATTATTTTGATCCCTGATTCTTAAATCATGGATTTGTACATAATTCTCTAAATTTAATTTTACTATTCTAATTTTATAACTTTTACTTTTTTATTATAATTCATTTTTATAATCACCCAGCTACCTAATATTAAATAAATATTTACTTCATTATTTTAAAAATATTAATACTATTTTTGATAAAAAATAAAAAAAATTATCTTAAAATATTAATAATTATGAAAATATTTATATTGTTTAAAATTAAAGGATAATTACGATATTTTTATAATAAAATTATACAATTCCATACAATTAAAATAAACAAAAGATATTATAAAACCACATATTATCATCCAATATTTTCAAATATTAGATCGTTAAAATTATATAGTATCGTATTGTATAATACTATACTATACATTAATAAATAAAGGATTACCACCATCCAAACATATTTTTACTGTTTTGTTCACTTTCTCCCATTTATTTGCATAATTTTATGCTCGACATTTTGATACAGATTTCTTTTTTTGATATCGAGAATTGCATTCTTTATTTCGTGTGATTCAATGGTCTCCTTCTGTCTGGAAATTCAATGATTATAAACTCAAGGCTCTCTTTATCAATCAATAAATAAAAAGTCAATGCTATCTTAATATGGTCTTGATTCTATAGATCTGGTGTACCAGTATGCGTTACCGGTAGATGGTGTTATTGGATCCCAACAATTATTTTTGAACCAATTAAGGTTATATTTTGCTATTAATGGTTAAGGTTATTTTTTGCTATTAAATTTTTGAACCAATTAGAAAATGCTATTAAACTTTTTTTTTTTGCCACTAAAATTTTAAAAAAGCAAAAAGATATTATTATCTTATTGGACAATTAATTACATGCTTTAGAAAATACTGTGGCTGTTGTAAAATATTCATATTTGGGTGACTTTCCATATTAATTATTTCTTTTATTACTTAATTTATTTTTTATATTCATTTCTTTCCTATATGAACCAAGTTTTTATGTTTATAAATATTCTCGGTATTATTATTTCAGACACATGATAATATAATAGAAAAATTATACTTCTCATTCTTTTCTATATTTTGTTTTGATTTTATTTTTATTTATAACACGCTATTAACACGGTAGTCTCTATTGATTACTGAAAGTCGGTGGTTTACGACAACCTAACTCGAAGAAATCAAGAATTATAATTTACATGATTAAACAAAAAGTAAATTTAATTCGTAAACTTTAAATTATCTTAATTCTTATGAGATAATGAGATTGATTAAGTGTTGAGTAATTGTACCCTATAATAAATTTTAAAAATTTCAATATACGAAATTATTAAGAAAAAAAAAAGAGAATAGCATTTTCCATTGCCGTGGACATTAACATGATTTTAGTGATTTATTTTGCATAATTGCAAATGAATCCTTGTTTAATTATATTTTAATCATTATATTATATATATGATGAATATAATTTATGTAAAGCCATATTTTGGTTTACAATTTACTATATGTATATATTTGTTATGTGTAATATAATTATTTGAACGCTTTTGAAGAGTTATAATGCAATTACTTGCATACAATTTGTTATGAAATATATTATTTCTCCAATATATCTCACAGAAATTTATTTTTAAAAATATTCACTGAAATAGATATTATTTTTCTAAGAAACAAATACTCAAGATTCACTTTGTATAAGATAAGTAATATATTTTTTAATGATAATTTGAATTTATTAAACATAAAATTTACTAACTGTTATCAAATATTAGTAACTTGTAGATGACTAATTATTCAAATATCAATAAACCAAAAGTTTGTTGATTAATTGATATTAATATCAGTAAACTTGAAGTTTATTGATTATAATAAACTTAAAAATAGATACAAATACTAATAAATATATAGTTTATTGATTGTCACAAATATTAATAAACCTAAAGTTTACTAATTGTTTGATATTAATATCAAGAAACTTGATGTATATCAATTGATATAATAAAAAATAGTAAACCTGAAGTTTACTAATTAATAATTGATTATTTGGCATAACCGGTTTGACCATTTCGGATTTATTATAATGCATAAATTATTGAGAACTCACATATTTATTAGAGAACCAGAAGTTTCTTTAATTCAACTAAAAGAATTCTCATAATGCATGAACAATTGAATTAATTTTTATAGAAATGTTTAGAAGAATGAAAAATGATGTTTGAATGATTTAAATAAAAAGAAAACAAAAATCAAGTGAGAATTTCATTATGACTGAATTTTCTTTAAAGAGAATAAATTTTTATTTTGTGCATTTTGATGAAATAACATGTCCATAAATTTTTTTAGAATTTATAAAAATTATTTGAGTATTTTTGAGAAGAAAATTAGATTATGTAATAGGTGAATTTGTTGAAATATTGAGAAATAATTCATTAAATAAGTGAAAAATGGTGAATTATGGAAAAATAATTCACAAACTATGTAAAAGTATTGACAAAGTTGACTGATAGAGTTACTGTAATAAATAAGTCATTGAAACTAGTAAATAAATTTGAAAAGGAACATGAAAATTAAAATGATAAAGGACTTAAATGAAAAAATTGAAAGTTTAAAGAAAATTGGAATTTTTCTAAGTATTGAGGAAAAAGGATAAAATGGTAATTTAATTGTTCTAGAAATTAAACTGTAATTCCATAAAAGTATACTGAATTAAAAATATAAGATATAAATTCAGGGCATATTTGTGAATAAATGTTAATTAGAGGTGTAAAATTGTAAAGCACCAAAGTTTAGGGACCAAACAAAAATTTTCGCTTGCATAAAAGTTCAAGTGTGAAAAAGAAAGAAATAATGATAAGAATAAGTCAAAAGTGTAAAAAAGAAGTTAAAAGTGAGGTTTAAAGTGAAAAAAAATAAAAATTTTAGGGGTAAAAAATAATTTTCTCAAACATTGAATTTAATGAGCAAAAATGATAAAGAAATAATAAGAAATGAACTTTTGTAAAATAAAAGGACTAAAATATAATTTTATGTGAAAAGTTAAAGTAAGGACTAAATGAAAGTTTTGTATGCCAATAAATGAATGTGAAGCAAAAATAAATAAATTAGTGGTAGTTTTGTAATTAATGTATAAAAAGGATGATTTTGCAATTAAATAAAAAATTGAGAATTAAATTGAAAAGTACACCTTAGTAGTGGTGTTGATGGATATGGAATATGTATAAATATTTTTGAAAATGAACTTGTTGAATTATGGTAAAATAATTCATAAATGGGTAAAAATAATGAATTATAATGAGATAATTTATAAGATATATAAAATTGACAGAAAAGTCATTTGATAAGTAAATGAAAAAGTAAAAGTATAAGAAAGTGTTAAAAAGGTAAATGTGAGTTCAAGAAAAGTAAATCATTCATGAAATAGGTGAGAATGATAAGCATATCAAATGAATAATGTAATGAACTCAAAAGTAAGTGAAAAAAATGCCAAATGTGTAATAGCAATAAAGAACTGGACTAAAAAGAAAGAACTGCATTAATAGTATACTGAAATGACTGAAAAGCATTGTATGATCAGTCTGCTGGAATGAAAAGAAAGAATTGATTGAATAGTATTCTGAAATGAAAAGAAAGATATGAATGAACAATGTACTGAAATGAAATGAAAAATAAATTGAAATGTTAGAAATATGGAAATGATTCTAAAATGAGTAAGAAGGTTGCCCTTAGTAGTGGTCTAACGACTTAATCTAGCTCAGGATATAATTGGCAAGTCATAGGGATACTTATATTGCGGTGCAAGTCATGGCGACTTGCTTTGCTATGGCAAAATTGTAATGATCACCCATAGTATCTATTCTGATTGTTCTGCTATGTTCTGATCTGATCTAAAGAGTATTGATTCTTTAGGATCATCTCCTACTGTACTGTACTATTGTGAGCTCGTAAAATTCACGTCTCGTATATCCGATCTGAGAATTTCTGTCGGGAAAGCACTAGGGTTATAATGGTAATAATGACATAAAAGTGCAAAAATGTGAAATATGAATGAAAATGAAAGTGAAAAACGACTGATATAAAAGAAAACAAATAATTAAGATCGGAATGATAATTTATCCAAATAATGAATTTGATGGGTAAAGTAATAAAATAATAAAAATATGTATGAGAATGATAAGATAATGAATAAAAAGCTTAAAAGTAATCCTTTGTAGTCCTGGATGACTAAATCTGCAATTTGACATGAAAATGTTAAAACAAGAACTGATCAATAATATGTATACGAGATAATGAATTTAAAATGAAAACAAGTAAACTGATAGTAAATCGTAAATAGAATGTAAAATGATAGTTCTTAAAACAATTGAAAAATCTGTATGCGATTTGCCATAAGTGGTGCAATAATGATACTACAATAACTTGCAGGTCAAATAAATAAATTAGTGTAAATAAATGATAAAAGAAAATATCACTGTAATTTAACGAAAGTGTAAGGACTAAATTGTAATTTAGCCAATAGAATGTTAATTGAGAATTAAATGAAATTATAATTGAGCCCTATCATATAGCAAGATAGGAATAAAAAATTAATTAATCTTAAGAACGTATGTGACTGAAATAAAAAGATTCATTTCTAAATAAGCAATTGAATAAGTGCTTAACTGTCTGGAAAAAATGAACGTATTTCTGAATGATCAAATAATTATGTAAAGAATAAAAGAATGAAGATAAATTTCTAAATGAAAATGGATAGTAAACAAACATATCTGTAAAGAGCGAAGAGAAGTGATAGTAAAATGTGAAATGGTAAGATAACAGTATACTAAGAACCAAAATTTATAAATTGCATAATAAACCATAAAATAACTATATAAATAAGTTCAGTGATTAATATCAAAATGATTAATTATAATTGACAGTTAATATGAGAAATGACTAAAAGATAAACGTAAAGGAAAAAAAATAGCCGATTTATCCTATTGAATGATCACAACAGTTTTACATGATTGACTGCATGTGTGCATGATTGTATGATATACATCAAAATGATAAAATGAACAATTAATATTAAAGAATGCTAAGGAAAGCATGCACGTGTGTATGTATGTGCATATGAATGCATGTATATATGTATATGTGTGAATGATAATTCTTGTGGAAAGTTTGGAATATGTATCCACCACCAGGTATTTCAATGCTCAGCGAGTAGTTTGTTGACTACGCGCAGGTAAGAAAAATAAGAATATGATAACTAATGCTACAATACTAATCAAGATTAAAGATGAATACAAGAATGTTTTGACATGGCATGTATATAGGTGTATATGGAAGGTATCGAGCGTTATATGTATTTATGTTATATTTTATTATTAGTATTGCTTACTAGTTGGTTCTATTATTTGATGCGAATGTACTTATGTGCTATTTAGTTTGGTACTGTTTATCAACTGGGTATGTTCTTTGTACCAAATGTATATGTGAGTTAAGAAAAAAAATTTCAGCAAACTGTTTAGTTTTGTCATTTTTGTTATCATCTTTCTGTCGTGACATCCGATTACTGTACATTTGGTACAGTGATACTAGGGTGTTACAATATCTTAGTGTAATAGATGCAGTTTTACATCTTGCAAATAGCATTAGATCATATATTATTTTTGAAGTTAATTTGCTAGTAAAATTTAGTTTTGCACCAACTCAAATGCACTGGAATGGAGTAAAACATATTTTACATTATCTTCATGGCAGTTCTGACATGGGTTTGTTTTTTCAAAATGAGCAAATTCAAAATTGGCAGGGTATGCTAATGTTGGATATCTATCAAGTCCTCATAAAACTCTATCACAAACAGGTTATGTCTTCACATATGGTGACACTGCTATTTCTTGGCGATCTATTAAGCAAATAATCACTGCTACTTCCTCAAATCATTCAGAAATATTAGCCATCCATGAAGCAAGTCGTGAATGTGTGTGGTTGAGAACCATGACTCAACATATTAAGGGAACAAGTGAGTTAGTGGAGGAGAAAAAATCAACAAAATTGTATGAGAATAATGCAGCATGTATTTCACAACTAAAAGGTGGTCATATCAAAGGAGATAGAACCAAACATGTCTCACCAAAATTCTTCTATACTCATAAACTTATCGCTCAAGTGATAATCCAACAGATTTATTCACAAAAATTCAAGTTCAATTTTCAAGAAGTATGTGCACAATATTGGAATGTGCCAATTAAAAAATTTAGCGTGATTCATTCTATTGTTGAGAGTAATTAAGTACATATAAATATTGTACTCTTTTTCCTTTGTTAAATTTTTATCTCATTAAGTTTTTCTTAGTAAGGTTTTAAATAGACATGTTCATAATTTATAGTCATCCAAGAGGAAGTGTTGTGAAATATTCCTATTTGGATGACTTCCCATATTGGTTATTTTAGAATTATAATAATATAATAGAGAAATTATATTTCTCATTCTTATCTATATTTTGTTCTGATTTTACTTTTATTTATAACATTAGCAGAATTTTTTTTTTTGAAACTTTAATGATAAAATAAAGGCAAAGAAAAATTGAATGGCATTTTATAACTATTTTAAGAATTTCATCGTGATCACATGCATGGCAGATAGCTTCAATTGTGATCTGATCAATTTGTAGGATTGAAGCTCTCCTTGATCAAGATTAGCAACCGGAGTTCTTCGGGGGAAATCTAGTGCTAATTCTGATAAGTTTCCCTATTCATCCTCTTCAGAATCATGGCACTCCTTTGTGGAAAAACATATGTCGTCTTTGGTCTTTCATTGATGATATTTGCAGCTGGTCTTTGGGAAATGTTGAAACTTAGATCTTTTGGTTAGGTGATTTCAAACTCTTGATTTTGTCACTTGTGATTTAAGTGATAGCATTCTTCGCTGGAGAATCGACAGTGATGTTGTTAAAAGAGATATTTAGCTTATGTTTATGTGAAAATTAATTTAAGAAATTAATCTAAGAATTTTAGCATGTTAATGCACATTCATTATCAGAAAATTAATTAAGATCAAAGATATAGCAAAGAAAAATCAAAACCAAAAGTTCCACAATGTGACTTGCATATTGCAAGAAATAAAGATTTTGATGAGCATAGGAAGGACATTGAAAGACATTGTTACATTATTAATTAGGAGAAGCTACAAGCTGGAAGGATTAAACCTCTTCCAATTAGCAAATGACTTCGGAAAGTTGGAAGTGTAGAGGGAGAAAGGCAGTATCTATCCCTATTGCCTCTCACTTCACAGAAGCACCATTTCGAGAAATACCTATCTCAACCGAATTCACGAAAAAAACAATGAACCGACAAAATGTGATTGGTTTGGTTCATAAATTGAGATGGTCTTTGCTAAGAAATTTCCATACCATTTCTCTTTCTTCACATAACTAAACAACAAAATTTCTTGACTTATCACGAGCAAAATCGCAAGGAAAACTTGATTGATTCAGAAAAATACATAAACAACATTGCTCATATTTGAGACTAATACAATTGAAACATCTACTTTATATCATATACTAAAAGTCTAAAACTGATACTGGGAAAAAGAAAACATAATGACAGCTTGAAATTTTATTCTGTCAAAGGATGAGATAGGGAACTAATGAAGAAGTTGTTAAGTTCATCAAGAAAAGATTGATGAGAATGATAATATGAAAAAACATGAACAAGCTTGCAGTAGAGGTCATGCTTGCCTAAGTGGCCTTCTTTAAACATTTTCCAATCGTGAAGAAAATCTCTGTAATCATCATTATCCAAGCCTTCTCTTACCTTGTTCACAAACCCTATTTCTTCTTCAGGCACCAATGTGCTTTGATCTTCTTCAGCATATGACTCCTCTTTCTTCATTTTCTTTTAAATATACAACTCTAATGCCCTCAATTTCTTGAATTCTTGATTATTAATCAACTGAGTAAAAAAAAAAAAAAGAGCTCTGTGATTATGAAATGAATAATTTCTGGTTAGGGGTATTTATATGTATTTTTGATAGGTTGGAATCCTAATGAGATTAGAAATCCTTTCATTAGTGGAGGTTGAATTGTAAATGGTTTTGGTATCCTTGTGTATTTGTGGCTTTGTTTTCTAGGAAAATTAGTTATTTATTTATTTATTTATGGTTTTATTAGCCTTCGATATTGTTTAGGACGTAGTTTTCATCACTTTCTCTTTTATTTTATTGGCTTTGTAATTTGCATTGTCTTCGTTTTGGTACCATATGAACATAGACAAATAGAAGAGGGGAGACTCTAGTTCTTATTAATGACCTTAAGAAAAATAAAAATACATAACTATATATAACTAGATACTTATAAGAGTTTTTTTTTATATATATAGTATAATTTTGGGGACAAAAGAGAATTAAATTGAAATATTTAAAAAAAAATAAAGTTTTAATCAGTTTCAACCTACACTTAATTAAACTTAAATGATAGACTAGCATTTCATTTATTCGAAATATTTGTAAAAGATTCTTATTTCATGTTATCGTGTTACTTTTTTTTTAATGCAAATTAAACCTTCATTAAAAAAAATAAAGAGTATATCTAAAAAGTACAAATAAATTTATAAAATTTAAAAGTATATAAGATGTACAAAAATACAAATATTTTATTGGCTTTGTAATTTGCATTGTCTTCGTTTTGGTACCATATGAACATAGACAAATAGAAGAGGGGAGACTCTAGTTCTTATTAATGACCTTAAGAAAAATAAAAATACATAACTATATATAACTAGATACTTATAAGAGTTTTTTTTTATATATATAGTATAATTTTGGGGACAAAAGAGAATTAAATTGAAATATTTTAAAAAAAAATAAAGTTTTAATCAGTTTCAACCTACACTTAATTAAACTTAAATGATAGACTAGCATTTCATTTATTCGAAATATTTGTAAAAGATTCTTATTTCATGTTATCGTGTTACTTTTTTTTTAATGCAAATTAAACCTTCATTAAAAAAAATAAAGAGTATATCTAAAAAGTACAAATAAATTTATAAAATTTAAAAGTATATAAGATGTACAAAAATACAAATAAATTTATAAAATTTAAAAATATATAAGATGTATGAAACTAATGAAGTTGTTGGAATATATCTCTTAATTTTTTCGAGTAAAAAAGTGGATAATGGTAACATATCACGAGCAATCTAACTTTCAACGGAAAATTCAATCCATCTTTTATTCATAGAAAAACTCACTGCAAAAGGATGAAAACTTTCATAAAGGAATACAATAACCTCCAAATTTAGAGGACAAACTTGCATGACAAAAATTTAAATTGTATTCAATATTAGTTAAATAAATTAGATTTATAAAAATACAAATAAGATCTGAATAAATACGAAAATCAATTCTAAAATAAAAAAAAATTTAGATTTGAGTTTATTTGAACCAGATCTATAAAAACATAAGATCTGAGCAACTATGAAAATCAAATCTAAAATAAAAATTAATTAAATATGAGTTTATTGAAACAAAAAAAATATGAAAAAACCAAACATAAATAAAAAAACAACGAATAAAATTAAAAAATATATCTATACCAATATGAAATTTATTATACAAAAGTTTGAAAAAAAAAACACATAAAAAATAGATGTTGGAAATGATATGAAAATTATTGTTATCGTGTTACTTAGCATAACTAAAAAAATGAATTAAATAAAATGTGTAGAATTTAAAATAAAAAACAAATGAAGTATTCAAAATAGAGCCATTTTGGCTCTCTATTTTTTTTATCAATTTTTGTTCGTAAATTATTTTAAAAAGAGAGATTTTGTTTTAATATTTTTTAAAATAGGTAACTTTTGAACTAAACAATTTATATCAAATATTATTTGATTTATTGACATATTAAATAAATATAAAATCATCATGATAACATACCCTATTTAGTAGCCTGGTGCCTTTTAGGGTATGAGCTAGGCATCCTAAAGGAGAGCGGCCAAATCTTTACCAACCAAGAGCTCGGACTAACCGAACACTAGAGAGTTTGTCCACAGTCCAGCCAGTAATAGAAAGAATTTCGCAATATTAGGAAGAAATGATTTTCCTCCTCCATTTCTCCCTAAAATAGGAGAAGTAGGCTGAAAGTAGTGGGGTGTTATCCCACTACTCCCATAGAATGGACTCCAAAGCATATAAAAAGGAGGGAATCAGGTAAGAAAAGTATTTTTTTTCCTTTTCTTCAACAATTAAATCTATATCATTAGAATTACTAACTTGACCATTAAAGGCTCCCTTATCGAAAAGCTCTATCGATTTATTTTTTTTAGGTGACCTTTTGGATTATGAGAAATACATCCTCAACTTGTCATCATTTGGTGTGGTAAGCATGGACATGGACCTTTTTCCCAGACCTTAACCTAATCCTTGCCTCATCAGAAAACCAAGCTAGCCAAGCAGACCAACACACTTACCTTGAAATATAGCAATTCCTCCCACAATCTAATCACCTAAGCTCAGCATCTCCCGCTGTAGCCATCCCAAACATCTTTAGCATTACCCCATAAGCAGCACAATCTTTACTAGCCACACTGTTAGCCATTGTCGCTTAGGCACATCCGCCTTCCCAGCCCACACAGCCTTACCAACCTCCGCAACCCTCACAACCACCAACTAGAGACCCCTTTTCCTCGATGGTACCTTCGTCCTCTGGATCCACTATCACCTTCACAAGTGAATAGTTTGAAAAACTCATCGAAAATCGTATGCTACGATATCAAAATCGAAATATTCTGCAATACCAAGGCAGTTTTCGATCCCTACTTTCAAGAGAAATCCTAGCTACTCATTTCCTCAAAATTTAACTCCCCAACCTACCAAAATACAATGATAATGCCAACCCTCGAGCCCACATTGAATAATTCCAACATGCTACGTTGGTGCTAACAGCGGATGATACCGCACTGTGCAAGATCTTCCCGTAGACATTGATGAATTCAATCTAGATCTATTTCTGCAATCTCTCTAAACACTCCATCAAAAATTTTAAGTAATTCAGTGATATATTTCTCGCAAAATTTATGACAACGATCCAACTAAACAAGATGTCAGCCAATCTGAATCAAGTTCAATAGGAGAAGGAATAACCCTTATGAGCTTATGTAAAAAAGGTTCAATGTGGTAGCGATGGATATACAGAATCTCAATCTTGAGGTGGTGATTAATACACTGATAAGAAACACAAGATGCTAGAACTTCAGTGACTCCTTGAGTAAAAAGCCCCCCAATGATTTCATCGAGCTCATATCTCTAGTTCATAAGTATATACGAATGGATGAGGCCTAACACCTACATTATAATGCGTACAAAGATACAAGCACAGAGAAAGAGAGGGAGGACACAGAAAGATCAGCGCAGGATAGAGGAAAAGGTAGCCAGAGTGACTCCAAAATGTATAGAGGAAACAATTCATCTAATAGAACTTATACAGTTGTCACTCCTTACTCTAGAGATAAGAAGGAAGAAAAATTCATGCCCCTTAACATTAACAGAAAATAAATCCTGCCCTGGATAAAGTGGAATAAGCAAGTTAGTTGGCCTAGACTGATAAAGAAAGACCCCAATAGAGACTAAAGCGTCTACTATACCATCCATTGGGACAAAGGCTATGAAACAAAGGAGTGCAAACAACTTAAAAAGGAAATCGAGCATTTGTTACAGAAGGGTGCCTTATCTTAATTTGTAAAACAGGAGGGTAAGGCGAAGAGACACAGATTACCCATACCTCAATAGAATAGAAGTCGAGCTAGCTTAAGCAAAAAGGCTCCCGCGAAGGTTATTCATGTGATAGCAGGAGAAGGGCAATACAATGACTTCAAGAAAAAAAAAAGACCAAGAAAATGCTCATCATCAAGCTTGGTACACATACCTCCTTACATATCATCCAGTTTTTAACATTTGATGGGTTCTATGTTCGGCAACCTCATATAGATTCATTGGTAGTAAAAGCACTCAACCAATAGTTCCTGGTCCAACAAATATTGATATGTACAGAAAAATCGAAAAACTTGATCACGCTGCAGGCATAAAAAGCACTGAAGTGTCAAAGAATCTTTTAGAGGACATCAACATTCCCCTCATTGGCCTTTCTAGCCAATCTGTCAAAGTGGAAGGCTTAGCAAACCTACCTGTCCAACTGGGAGATGATGTGGTAGTCCGAACATGCTAAGTAGATTTCTTGGTAGTCAACATTCTCCTCTCATATAATATAATTTTTAGCCGACCTTTGCTGGTCGTAGTTGATGCTTGTGTGTCTATGTAGAACTTGATACTTAATATCCCAATGTAAGAAGGTGTGGCGGTGCTGAGGGGAAACCAAAGAGCAGCTCGGGAAACATATATGGCCATGTTGAAAAATGCCAATCAAGCTCGAAAAGTTAAGCCAGGAGAAGTATTACAAGTGGTCAAACTATTCCTGGGAAAAAGCATACAGATATCAGCCAATAAAGAAGGTTCGAAAAAAGAAACCCTTATTGTAGTACTCACAAAATTCGTGGATGTGTTTGCTTGGCTGCCATCAGACATTAAGGGTTATTAAAAGAATTGATAACTCATTCCTTGAACATTCGACTGGAGTGTAATCTAATAAAGCAAAAGAAAATGAATCATGCTTCTAAACGTCAACTAGCTATAGAGAATGAGATGAGCACTTTGCTAGAGAATGGTTTCATCAATGAGATATTTTATCCAAACTAGTTGGCCAAATATATTACTTGTGAAGAAAGCCCATAGAAAGTGGCGAATGTGTGTAGATTTCACCGATCTAAATAAGGTATGCCTAAAAGATAGCTATCCCCTACCAAATATATATCTCCTGGTGGAATCCAAAGTCAGTTTCGAAGAAGACGCATTTCTGGATGCATTAGTGAGCTATCATCAAATTCCAATGAATTTGATAGATGAAAAAAAAATACCTTCATCACTTATCGAGGTACTTATTGCTATCGTGTCATACCTTTTGGGCTAAAAAATATAGGTGCCACTTACTAAAGGTTGATGAATCGACTCTTCGCCAATCAGTTAGAAAAAATATAAAGATCTATATGGATGACATTACCATAAAGAACAGAACATCAATAGATCTACTTGTTGAACTCAGAGAAACTTTCCTCACTCTTAAGAATGCGGGCCTAAAATTAAACCTAGAGAAGTGTGCCTTTGGCATGCAGTTCGAAAAGTTCCTTGGTTTCATGATATCAAAGCACAAGTTAGAAGCCAACCCAGAAAAGATAAGGGCAATCTTAGATATGGAACCCCTTAAAATAGTCTAGAATGTACAGAAGCTTAATGGAAGAATCATAACTGTGGGGAGATTCATCTCCTGTTCAGCAAAATGATGTTTGCCTTTTTATCATGCAATCAAGAACTTGAAAATATTTAAGTGGATAAAAGAGTGTCAGCAAGCCCTTAAAGCTCTAAAAAAGTTCCTCACAACGCCACCACTACTAAACAAGCCACAGGTCAGACACTTTATATCTACCTAGCTATTTCTAAAGGAGCAATGGGATCAATTTTAGTTTGGAAAGAGGGTACCCAGCAATTTCCCGTATATTATATGAGTAAGGTCCATCGAGATGCTAAGCTAAAGTATCCCATTTTGGAGCAGCTAGCCTTTTCTTTAGTCATTGTAACTATAAAGCTATGCCTATACTTCTAAGCTTATACTATTATGGTGCATACTAACTCAAGCCTTCGGAGGGTATTATAAAGGCGAGAGGGCTCGGAGAGGCTAACCGAGTGGGCAGCCTATCTAAGGGAGTTTGACATGAGGTATGAGCTGTGCCTAGCAATGAAGGCATAGATCCTAACAGATTTTATAGCAGAATTACATACACCAACTCCCGAGCTAGCAAAAAGCTCATGAAAATTATATGTTGATGGGGTTGTGTGCTCGAAAGTGACAGGAGTTAGAGTTATATTGGTAAGCATAGGGAAGATTTGCATTAGAGTAATAGCACACATAGCCTTTCCAGCTTCCAATAATGTCGTAGAGCATGAAGCTCTATATTTTGGGTTATAATTGGCAATCAAGGTAAAACCTGACACACTTGAGATATTTTTGTATTCACAATTAGTTGTCAGCTAGTTGATGAGAGAATTTGAGGCCCAAAAAGGCTCTATGATCCGTTATAAAGAATCGACATATGTCCTTCTAGCCATACTTGAAGGAGTCAGAAGCACTTGGTCAATCACACAAATACCTTGGATAGAGAACTAGGAGGTAGATATCCTGGCAAAATAAGCTTCCATCAATAACTAGGTGCAGACCATAAACATTTTTTTAGTAACAATTTCACAGCCAACATATGAAACCTATCATATCCAGGTACAAGAACCCATAGCTAGATAACGCCTCACCATTTACCAGTACTTGACCTTAGAAACTTTGCCAGAGGATCAAGTACAAGCCTAAAAGATAGTTTAGAGATTAAGCTTATATGTCATGCTAAACAAAAAGCTATACAGATGATCTTTTTTGAGTCCCTGAACTTTATGCCTGAGTACTGAAGAAAGAGATTATATCTTGAGGGAGATTCATGAAGGGATCTATGGAGCTCATAAAAGGGCACAAATAATTGTTCGAAAAACATTTCTATAGGGATATTACTAGCCTACAATGGAGGCAGAAGCTAAGGTTTTAGTTTAAAAATATGATAAGTGCTAAAAATTTACCAACATCAAACACCTAAACTCAGCTCAACAAAGGCCAATCCATAGCCTATGGCCCTTCACTCAATGGGGGATTAACATACTAGGACTCTTCCCTCAAACAACTTGTCAATAAAAATTCCTGGTAGTAGCCATCGACCACTTCACCAAGTAGGTAGAAGCCGAGCCCCTCTCCACTATCACTCCAACAAACATCATTAAGTTCCTACAAAAGAATGTGATCACTAGATTCAGAATACTGCACTTTATCATCTCAGACAACGGATAGCAGTTTGACTATCAAGCCTTTAAGATATTTTGTTTAGAGCCGAATATTCAGTTGTGTTTTACTTCAGTCTATCATCCTCAGTCCAATGGAATGACCGAGGTAACTAATAGATATATCTTGTTCGAACTAAAGAAGCATCTAGATGAAGCTAAAGGACTCTGGGTTGATGAGCTTAATAACATGTTATAGGCATACCAGACTTCACCTCGAGCAGTTATAGGAGTAACACCATTCTCTTTAACTTATGGAGCAAAAGCAATCATTCCCTATGAGATAGGAATCTAGAGCACGCGAACCTCCCAATACAATGGTAAAAGTGAGGCTAACCCACTCTACCACTTAGATCGGTTAGAAGAGTGGAAGAAACTTGCCCAAGTCCAATCGACAACATATAAACAGCGCATGGCATCATACCACGATCAGAGGATGAAATCGAAGTCTTTTTATATGGAGCAGTTGGTCTTAAAAAAAGTAATGGCTGCTCAGACAACTGTAGAAGTAGGCAAGCTAAATCCAAATTGGAAAAGGCCATGTATGATTAATGAGGTTATTAAGGACGATGCATATAAGCTCAAAGATCTCTTTGGCAAAGTCCTGCCGCATCATAGAATGTTTCAAGCCTTAAGTTATACTATTAGTAGCTTGGCATCATCGCCAACTTTGTTTTTCTGGTTTTGTTTGGTTAATTTAGCTCGGCATTATCACCACTTCAGATTTACTCTTGTTATTCTTTGGCATTGTCACAAAAATAGTTTTATTGCATTCTTAAGCTCCCTGGCGAACACCTCATATACAACATATGTTTATAATGGATAACAAATTCAATAAAAGTTATTAATTTTTATTAAGCTTTATAAGTCTAGCATTTCGTTTTAATTATGTTTGGCATAATCGTCGTAGCAACTTATAATGCTCAAACATTTCTTAGCCATATAGCTAACCTAGTAGCCCTTCTTTTTCTATCACTAAGGCAGTTTCACCTGCCGAGTACGCATCCATTAAGAATAATACACTCGGTGAAAAATCACTAAAATATCAAATAATACCCCACGTCGGTAATACCGCCCAACAAGCTCGATAACTACTTTAACAAACATCTCAAAAATGTCCAAGTACAAAAAAGCAAGCAAGCAAGGGTGCAAAAAATACTGGGAATTCACAAAACAAGCAAAAGAAATACAACGTAACAAAACTCAACAAAAGAGCAAGAAATTTCATTCAGAAAAGGATAATTACAAATATAGTTAGTCCTCATTTGGATACACATCATCTAGCCAAGACAAATCAAGTTCGGGGTATTTTTTTCTTTGCAATTGAAGAAAGTTTATTGCTAAAAGCTAAGCATTTGTCAACAACCAGCTCCACTTCTTTCTCATCTTGCTCTGAGCACTTCTTCTCTAGCTCTGCCTTTTCCAGCTTGGTCTTCTCTAGCTCAATCCTAAGGGCTTGAGCACTTTCTCTCTCTAGAGCAAAGGATACATCTAGCTAGGCCAATTTCTTCGTTGTTTCCTTGGCCTTTTTCTCGAGTACAGCAGCCTTAAGTTTAGAGTCATTTAATTTACAGCGCAGACCATTAAAGGTCAAATCAACCTAACACCATTTGGAAATTAACATGTTTATCTTGGCGATTACAGCACCCATAACCATCAAGCCCTATAACAATAAGGCATTAGAAGAAATAAAAAATAACCAAGTGAATTAGCGAAAACAAACAACTCGCTTCCACTTGATGCCTTTTCATAATGAATGATAGTTGCTCAGTATTTAAGTTGAAAAGAGGAGCTACCTCACTTGGCACACATGAAACCATATGCGTAAATGCAGTAAACTTCTCGCTCTTTTTAGAGTAAGCACTACCCTGCTTCTCCTAAAAGTCGATGACCACAGTAGTAAGACTTCAAATATCTTTTTCACTAGAGCCCTTTGCCTCGGCCAAAGCCTTTAATGCCCCAAAAGGAACTAAGCTCGCACCAAAACCCTAGTACTATAATCCTGGGCCTTTTTTGTATGATGGTCATTGAGTAGGCACCCAAACTTTTTCAGCGGTGGGAAAGGGTTGTGACTCTAGTGGAGTCACTGGTAGCATTTGCCCTCTTAGCCCTTATAATATCAGTCGAACTTAATTTGGCTCTCCTCTTCATAGCTGCAAGAAAAGAAACAATCATAGAAGATATCAGTAACACTTGATAAACAAATAAAAGAAATTACCTTTTATTCCTTCAACGGACAAGCTCAAAATCATAAGGCTCGAGCAAACTCCTAAGATCCCATTTAACCCAAGCAAGTTCTCTCCACCGAGGTGAGATCAATTTCTCTTCATTAGACAACCACAAACCGTTATCATTGCGGTTGACAAATTGACCCCAAGTAGTGCGGATAGGGAAGTCCTAGTGCAAGCTTTCCACTATGAAAAATTGATTCTTCCACTTCTTGAAAGAGTTCGGGTTCCCAATAAAGGCACCATAGCCTGACCGACCTTGGACATAATTATGGTCCTTGGCCCCATCTCGAAGACCTACTATATGTATAGCTCGAAAAAGATTGAGAATTAGGTTTATGCCATACTCCACTGCCCAAAACTGTAGGGCAAACAACATGTGCCAAGCGTTGGGATAAAGTTATCCTATCGTCATATCATAGTAGTTCAAAACCTCTACCTTGAATTGAGTTAGAGGGAGACGAACACCAGCCTCTAAATACACTTCATACATCACTAGTTTTTGCCTACCAGCAAATTAGGTGTTTGCCTTCTGGGAAGATCTAGGCACACTGACAATATATTGATCAGAGACCCCTTGCCGACAAGAAGGGGAGATAATTCTTTCTCACTATAGAGCATGTGTCGCCCACTCTGGGCAGACGTTGAGGCTCTTTTTTTTCATTTGGGAATAGTAACAGGTTGTCCAAATTCTAAAGGAGCCCCATCAAGGGAGGCAAAATCTCTATTAGGTGAGCTCGGTATGCTATCACCTAAAAACCCCTCGCCTACTCCCACTCTCTCACTTAAAGTCTCAGAGACACTCATTGGGAGATGAAATAAAATAAAAGAGAGGAACGAAAAATAAACCTGGTTTAGCAACGAATCACGAAAGAAAAAATGGGGAATTTCGGTGCACAAAAGTCTCCTTAGAAATTGCCTTAGAACAGAAAAGAGAAGGAGAAGCAAATATAAAGAAAAGTTAGAAACGAAAATGGAAACAAAAGAGGAAGAAGGTTTATATAAGAAATTGAAGCCCCCCTACCAGCCATACACATGAAAGACGATCAGCACAGGTGGTTCTTATTTTTCTAAATAATGTTTTCTTTCTAGTTACCAAAAACCAATTACTGTAGTTAGTGGTTTTAATAGTATTAGTGGATTAGTGCAGCACTCAGGTTAGTAAATTGATAGATTAGTGGAATTAGTGATTTTAGCTCATAGCTTAAATGCAAGTCTATAAATACGCCTATGTAATTTGGCAACACTTCTTTTTTACATGTTTTTATACTGTCATATAGATTATTCTTTTTGGAAGTGTCCCCTTTTCTAAGTTATAGGGAGCACAAATTCTAATTTATACAGAAAAAGCAATATGATGTTTATGTCTAGAAATTATTCGACAGTTTTGGAGCAAACTTTGGAAACAAAACTGAACAAGAACCGCCATATCCAAATTAAGCTAAATTTATATCACATAAACTGTAGTGTTTAATGTTATAAATTTACAATAACTTACTTCTGTATGCACGTACCAAGAGGAACTTGCATGAAACTGTTTTTAATTGACTTCAGCTCACTGACAACATTACTAATGTCCATTCTCTCGCGAGGACACTCCATAGAACATGCCACCCCGACCTTGATAGTGGAAATTAGGCTTTCAAGTTTGCAGTTGTTTATTGCATTTTGTTCCTCATCTGATGTTTCATCTTCTTGTAGAAGAAACGGGTCTACAACCTCTAACACTTTGTAAGGCAATGCCACATTAGCAAAGCTGTGAATGTTGAGACCTTCTACAAAAATGTTATCTGTGGGTCTTTTTCCAATCATCATCTCTAACAGCAGGATCCCATAACTATAAACATCTCCACTTGTTGACACCTCACTTCCTAAACCATATTCTGCAATTCAAAAAACTAATTAACATATTTGAGTCGTTAAAAAGAATAAAAGCAAGGAAATGGCATTTAAAAAGTAGAGAAAGTGGTTATATCAACAAAAAAAAAAGTAGAGAAAGTGTTACAGCAACCTGGAGCTGCATAGCCAATTGTTCCCCTCACACCAATTGAGCTACTTTGAGCTGGAGTAGTATGTTGCGAGAGAAACTTTGTTAGCCCAAAGTCTCCAACATGGGCTACCATGTCACTGTCTAGAAGAACATTGCTTGGCTTTAGATCACAGTGGACGATTGGCTTATGGCAATATCGATGAAGGTATTCAAGAGCATTTGCAACATCTATGGCTATGTTTATCCTATGGAGAAAGGTTAGCCTTCGATGTTCATCAACATCTATATTTGATTCTGGATGCAACCATTGTTCTAGGTTTCCATTTGGCATGTATTCATATACAACTGCTTTAAAATCATTTCCTTGGAAATAAATACTTGAGCAAGCAGTTATGATTTTCAATAGATTTCTGTGACGTACATTTCTCAAGGCTTTGCATTCTGCCAAGAAGCTACTTAATGAGCCGTTCCTTTGTAGATTGAGTACTTTAATCGCGACGATTAATCCTTCATCATCAAGAATTCCTTTGTAAACAGACCCAAAACTTCCAACTCCAATCAAATTTGTTGAAGAGAACCCATCAGTTGCCTTAAGAATCTTCTCATAAGATAATCTTTGAAATGACAGAACTTCCAAGGAATCGGAAGGTTGCTTTCTTTTTGTCTTCCTAAAGCTACAATACAAGGTTGCTAGGACAATGATGCCTAAAACACCTGATGTGGTGATTGCAGCTATTTTGACAAGATGCTGCTTGTTTTTTTGTTTCTTTGATGCAGAGTTGCACTTAGGTAGTCCTAGATCTAGTATTCCCCCACATAGCCTATTGTTCCCTTCAATTGATATTGCAGTTCTATCAGCAAAAATTCCATTGCCGGGAACTTTGCCCTCAAAATTATTGTAAGACAAGTTCAAGTATTCCAATGCAGAATTCTCTAAAAACTCTGGAATTTCACCAGAAAGATTGTTCATTGAGACATCAAATTTTCTAAGGCCCTTCAAAGAAGCTAGAGATACAGGTATTGTACCCTGAATGCTGTTTCTTTCAATGTAAAGAAACTCAAGGCTACTGCACTTGCCAAGATTGCTTGGAATTTGCCCAGATAACTTGTTCTGAGAAACATCCAAGGCATTCAAATGGAATAAATTTCCAATTTCACTAGGAAGAGAGCCAACTAAATGGTTATGGGAAAAGTCTATTCCAACTAAGGGAGACAAGAAGGAGAACAGTTGTTTGGGAATGGAGCCGCTAATATTGTTTTGAGAAAGATTCAAGAATAACAAGTTAAGGCAATTTCCAAGGCTAGCAGGGATACAACCTTGCAATTGATTTTGTTGCAACTGAAGTTCATTCAGAAGAGTTAAGTTTCCAATGGAGGGAGGAAATTGTTCTGATAAACTATTCTGGTTAAGCAATATCCTCTGCAATTTTTGAAGCATACCGAATTCCATAGGAATAGCCCCACTAATTTGGTTCTGTTCAAGGCTCAGTGTTGACAAGCTGACAAGATTTGATAAACCTGGAGGAAAGCTACCATATATTTGATTATCTGAAAATGAGAGCCACTCAAGTTTAGATGATAGATTAGCCATGGAATGAGGCAAAACTCCTTTAAGCTGGTTGCTGGATAGATATAACCGAACCAGACTAGTACAATTGGTTAAAGAAGTAATAAAATCAAGATCATTGCCTTCCTTGCTTCCAAGACTATTCTCCGCCAAGATTAAGAGCACAAGCCTTATCATGTATCCAAAGTTAACAGCTACTTTTCCAGTGAACTTATTTCTACCTAAACTGATCCTGTCGAGTTTCGAGGCATTAGATAGTGAAGCTGGAAGTGATCCAGTAAGTAGATTGCCGGACAACTGTAAGAACTGAAGATTAGGAAGGAGGAGACCAATGTCTGATGGAAGATTCCCAGAAAGCAAATTATATGGCATAGAGAATATACTAATTGAAGAGATATTATAAATGGAAGAAGGGATTATCCCTGACAGATTAGTCCTACCAAGTCCAATACCTGACAAACGAGTTAGTTTCCCCAATGTGTCAGGAATACTTCCACCAAAGAAATTATCACTTACTGAGAAAATCTCTAGCAAGCTAAGATTGGCGATAGAATATGGAATGCCCCCTGTCAAATAATTGTTATGGATCCAGATTTCAACGAGCCTTGACAAACTGGTAATTTCAACTGGAAGGCGTCCTGCTAGCTTGTTATGCGATAAGCGAAGGACTTCGAGATTTGAGCAATATGACAAGTTGGATGGAATTTCCCCTTCCAAGGAGTTGTTGCCTAGATTTAGAACTTGCAGCCTGAACAGACGGCCAAGTTCTGGGGGGATTTGGCCTTGCAGAGTGTTGTTTTGCAGTCTAATCTCCCTAAGGAAACTCATGTTTCCTATATATGGGGATAAAGAACCAAGCAAGCCTTTAGATTGAAGATCAAGAATGGTGACTCTTGCATGTTTGCTGCCACATGTGACACCTTCCCACCTGCAGAAATGGACTGAATCATTCCATGAACTTAGCGAATTTGGATACATTATTGCCTTGAAGGCTAACAAGGCCTGATGATCCGCTTCCTTTCCATCAACATCTGCCATTAGTTCAGTTCTACGACTGTTGAGCTGTAGCATAAGACATAAGAGCATAATTAAAAATGAAAACAGAACTGTCAAGCTCCTCATTGCCTTGAAATATTTGGTTGAAACTCAGAATCAAGCACAATAGAGTGTATTAATTGCAAGCAGCTGATTTGTTCTTTTATAATTCATTTTTTATCAGAAAATAAGCTTATGAGTTTACACATGTTGGACAAGTCATATTGTGCCAAACATATACAGCAAGAGAAAATTTCAACATGTATTTGATTATTTTGTCATGCTTTGAAATTATTGGATAAGATTTACATTGGCATTAATTATTTTGCCATTTAAGTAAACACTCCCTAGAAAAGTAGATAATTTTTCTTTCCTTCATTGGTCCACACATCTTTATCTTAATTTGCCGTGTAATCACGGGAACAGAAAGAAGTCGTTGGTGACAATTTGACGACATTTGCTGCTTAATCACGGCAACAGAAATAACTCTTATTGATTTTAGGATTGACCGTTGTTCTCACTTGGTGATTCTCTCCCAAATTTCCAATTGAACACATCCACTTCCATTATTTATTGGGGCTGCTGATGCTTTTCCTCTAATGTTTTGAAGAAAAGTCAAATTACGTAACGATAATTATTGACGTTTGCACCCTTTTTTTTTCTCCAAAATAAACAAAACAAATCCATATTAATGATCTAAGTGGTTATGTCAAATCATATGTAGCCCAACGGTTAAAACATTTAAAAGCATTAATAGCTATGGTTAATGAACTTTTTTTAATTAGATACTAAATCCAAGGCATTATGTGGTGCAGGCATGTGTACAGTACATATGCATATGCATCATCGAATATAATAAAAATAAAAATAAAATTATGCTGATATGACTATAAATCCAAATCTTGAAAAGAAATAATAATAATAATAATAATAATAAATCCTATACTATTTTTTTCTCATATGTTCCAAAGTCCAATCCATTTGAAATTTGTATTTATCTCAAACAATAAACACAATTCAATGTGTGTTCTCGGAAGAAAATAATAATTAATATGTGAAATGGCTAACCAAAGTAAACCATACTTTTTGCCAATTTGGACTTGTGTAATGGAGTAGCCAAGCCAAGGGTTCACTATTTGGTTACGTTTTTTCATTCACTGCATGCATTTGATAATAGAAAAGGAGTAATTAATTTAATATGAAAATTGCGCAAGTCTTGATTAACCATATCTAAAAGTAAAAATGTTCGGAGGCCATTTCTCTCATAATTTATCACATATACACATTATCTTGCCAATTGGATCTTAATTAACTCTCTAAACAATTACGGTCTTAGGTAATTTCTGGTCCAGTTCAATTGGAAATAAATAATATATATATATATATATATATATATATATATATATATATATATATATATATATATATATATATATATATATATATATATATATATATATACTTCAGATTCAGATTCAAACTGCATAGTTCTATTGATTACCTACTAATACAAACCTCCTAATCAATTTTAATCTTCAATAACAATTTTTTAATCTTATGATAATTTTTTAATGTAGTTCTAATTATATATATAAATTAAATTAAAATTACAATTACAATAGTAGCTATGATTCTTATAGAAACTGGATTGCATGTAAATTTGGAAAATATAGTACTATAAAAGCATTACACTCATAAGCTCTGCATAAGATGATGAAATAAATCTTATTATTAGTTATTTTTACAAGAATAAATATTTACTGGCACATCGAGTTTGTTGAACATGGACAACGCAAAGTAACAACTTGTTCTTCAAAGCACTAGACAAGGATACCGGAAATGAAAAAGCCTTGCATTCAATTCTAATAAAAACAGATGTATAATCTTCCTAATTTCAAGGCAAATTATCAACAGTTGATTTTTTAACTGTAGCTCAAGTTACATGATTAACAAGACAAACTTTCGAGCAAATTACTCGCTGAAAGTAAAAACAGCATCCCATCCAAAGGACGACATGACTCATCAATAACTTGCACAATCATAAAGCATACTCACATAGCTGTTCTGGTGATTACTTACGGACTGCCTATCCAGAATTCTGCAGCAATACCCCCATGGAGTTCTTATATTGTTGAAACTGCAACAACCATACACAAAAATGAAAGACTAACACTGGCAAATTTCCACAACTAAAAATACTGTGTATATATGCACTTGATTTTTGTAACACCAAATGCAGCTATGACAAAACCTTTTTTCCTGGTCAATAACCAGAAAGCGCTCATTTAGTTTGAAGTATGCACTACAAAACTAATGAATCTAAGCACCTGTTCCAGAATCTCTTCGCATTTGTGAACTAACTGTTGCACTTTAGCAGCTCCATTCTCTTTTACCAAATTTGTTTTCAATGTAATGGAATCAACCTGTTAATTTAGGAAAGCAGCTCAGGTAAAGCATAAAGCTAGATCAGATCATTATGAAGCATTTAGCATAAAACTTGAGAAATTCAAAGCACCTCTGATACTACAGCTTCAACTTTCCTTTGCCTTGACTCAAGATCATGCCTTCTAGATTCTGCCTCCAATTTCACACTATTAAATTCCTTAGCAGCATCTTCGCACTTTAAATCTCTTTCTCTCTCAAGTGCCTTTCTTAATTCATCCAAGTGTTGTGCTGGGGAAAATAGGAGGGCATACAGTCAAAGCTCCTCAGTAATCATCCAAATATAAATAGGAACAGCATGACAAACTACCTTTTGCCTGCCGTTCAACCAATTTGGCATCAAGAGACTTATCCAACACTCCATCATCACTCAGCTTAGCTTTCAGAGCCTTATAATCCTTTTCAATGGATTTGGCAGAGTTTACCTATTGGAGTGCATATTAAAAATTCAAGATTCCAGCAAAGTACAGCATAATGAAGACAAATCGAAAGGCATTTCATAGAAATGATATGCATAAATCTGCATAATAAGGTTTTATTTACTGAAGAAATTCATTTCAAACTAAACAATCATAGAAATCAAAAAGTAATAGTTCAAACAAACAGAAAAGTTGAAGCGCCAGAAAGAATTTAAAGAAAGAAAAATACTAATGGAGGAGGAACGAGAGCTGACCTGTTCATATATAGCCTGCATCTGATTCAAGTGCTTTGACATTTTTGTGAAAGTCTGAGAAGCAACATATGAAGTAATAGATTTGGTTACCCTCTGTGGTAAAATTCTATAACCTTGTAGTCGTTGTATATCAATGCATCTTGAATATTCAGAATTTAGGAAAAGTCCAAAGAATGAAATTATTATGTTAAACAACCAACAAACAAAAAGTGGTCTCTCATAAATCTAGAGGGACATGGGCATGTACCTGCATAAATATCTTTGGCTGACAAACAGATATGTATGCATGTATATATATACATGCATAAGTACAAACATATAGCTCTCAGATCATAAAACTGCAATATTTAATGAGAATTGGGTCTATTTATAGTCAACATATTCTACAATGAAAGTGTAATTTCATGACAACCGCAGATTTGCACAAGGATAATGACATTTGTCCCAGCATTATCTGGAACTTGAAGAAATACACAGATCTATTGGGATAAGAGAGTTCAAGATCTACTGGGACAAGAGAGCAAGGGCAGCTCTTGCTTAAGTAAATTCAATGATGCATTTACAGCTAGATCTTTATGGTAAAACCCAGACTTAAATTACTTGTAACTTTATTCAATGACTTTTTTCTATTGCAGATTAAATTCAAAGATAGTTTTTTATGTTATTTATATCAATACTCATAAATCATTATCAAAGTCATATCTTTATTTTCAAAAGACGACCTAACCAAATGCTTGTAAATATAATTCCAGAAGTCTCTTCTCATCTATCGATATAAGAAATCAAGAAATTTTGGCAGTATCTTAGTAATATATACAATGGATAGAGTTCGGCTTAATATGCACAAAGGATACAATTGCTAAGCTTATTTGCTAACTTTGTCAAACCAGCCAACCTGCAAATAGATGATAGTGGAAGGTAAAAGAGCAGTTTATCACAAAGTACCTTTGAATAAACCTCTAAAATTGAAGTCTTCTCCTGAAAGGACTGCATTGCTGATCTTTCTGCATTCTTTGCCTCTTCTCGAACTGCTTTCTTTTCCTCCAAAGTCCTCTTTTGGCGCACAAGAGAAAGTTATTCGCAAGTCAACAAAGCAAGTGAACAGAAAAAATGAAGTGTGCCAACATGAAAACTACACAAACAAGAAGCAGCCTAGGAATATATCCTACATTGAATTTATAATCAACAGTAAAGAATGGACTCTGAATTGGGAAGCAACAGAACAAGAATGATAAATCAAGCAAAACTGCAAGAGATATAAGCCCACATGATGATCTTTGCTTTCACTTGCTTAATGCAGATTCTCAATTTTTGTACATTTATTCAACTTCCATTGACCTTGAATTTGAAAGAAGACAAATTGTACACAAATTTCTGGGCAAGAAGGGATGGATAATTATTCGGCCTACGTATCTTTGATCAACTAGCAATTAGCAAATACTAAAACTTCTCCAGTAGTGTTTTTCCAGTAGAAAATAGCTCAATTCTTATTTTCTCCCATTTGATGACCTCATTGTTGATGAGAAAGTGTTCATCAAGAACTTCTATACTGTAATTTCTGAAGAACTTTGGAGAGTTCCATATAGTGAGGAAAGTTATCCACTTCATTTTCTTAAACCTTCTTCAAAGCCACTTCATGACATCAAGGAAAATGAATTTTAGACATGGCTTTAAAATGAGTGGTTTCATATGACATAGATTTGAACACTTAGTGGAGAAACATAGATCAGAAACATAATCTGAAGCCTCTTCTTTCAAATCTACTAACGCGACTACTCACTAGAAGACCATCACTATTGATTCACAAATACATTCCTCTTCTTCATTATCCTTTCCTCTAAGCTTCCATTGTTGATCTGAAATTCCATCTTTGTTCTCTTCTTTAAACAGACCGCAATTATCATTAATGCACTGAATAAAAAAAATGCAATGTAGAGATTTCACCTAAGCTCCACCATGTATAAACTCAATATATAATTCCTGTAATGAACAGGAAGAACTATTTATGCTTGCAGCTCATCCTATTTCACTTATAGCATTACAACAACTTAAAATTATACTATTAATTTTGGATTAATGTTTCAACTAACTAGCCAATAATCACATATCCTACAATATACTTTATTATAACAATTTAAATCAAGAGTTCAAATAGAAGCTGCCCATTGTAAATATAGTTAAAAATATTCAGTAAGCATAACCATCAACGTAGCCGTTAATGGACCATAAAGTGAACAAAGAGGTACCTGCAATTTATCAGGTGACTGGACAACTTTTGAACGTAAACTAGCATTTTCTTGGACACTTTGGACAAGGTCAAACTCAGCTTTTGAAATCTGCAAAGCGAAAAAAAGAGAAATTGTGTGAACAGAGCAAACATCATAAGATTAAAACAAAATTTAGTTGCTTTCTATGGAACAGATAGATGTTTTAACAGGTATCAGATACAGAAGATGATCCTAGAGAATGTTTTATCAGAATTACAATAAAGATCAAAATAAGCCTGGTTCTAAATAAGAAAAGGGGAGAAATATGCAAATATAGTATGTAAAGGACAATTTCTATACATATCTGTGGTGAACTACAAAAATGCTTTTTTTGATATTGAAGGCAAAGAACAAGCTGGGAAGAAAATAACATAATAATGAAGTAAAAAGACTCGAAAAGATAAACCATACACCAATACAGAATAAGAAGCCCAGTTCCAACTGAATTAGGAATGATTATAACAAATTGAATGAGCAGAGCTGCAGAAGATGCAAAACAGATATACCACGCAGCTATCGCTCGATATTCAAATTATAGCATCTGTTGAACTGCATATATAGAACCCTATGAAATTATTTAAATAAATGATACAGGAACGAGGACAAACTATAGCAGCACTCATAACCCTACTTGCACCCACCCATACCCTGGAATCAAAGCAAATAATTAATGAAAACTAAGATGTAGAACAGAACATATAATATGGAAATCCTTAACAGGGATGAGGACAGCATGCACATTATTGCATAATTTTATTGAACTCAATTTTAACAAGCTGGTAGTCAAAATCCTTACTTCCCCATCCATTTCCTTGCTCTTCTCCTTCAATTTCCGCAGAGAAGCATTAAGTGACATCTGGTGATTGTTGAGACCTGGAATTGTCTGCTGCAATTCTTTAACTTTTGCATCTACCTCTTGAACAAATGGCAATTCCCTCTCTCTTGCAACATTATAGTCAGCAATCTCTTCATTCAACTGCAACAGCAGAAACTCAGCAACACAAGTACTTTATGCAATTCACAAGTTCAAATGTTTCTATTTACTTGCCTGTGAAATCTTCTCCTCCCATTCTTTTCTCTGCTCGTCAAGAAGTGTGAGTTCTTCTCCAATTGGTCTTAGTAGATTCATTTTTGTGTCTCTGATGTAAAAAAGGGAATTACAAAGCATAAGTAAACTAGAAATTGAAGTAAATTCAGAAAGTAAAATGCTCAATCATAATGCGAAACGTTAACATCATCATAACCCATTCGTTCCAAAATCAGCTGCTTCTTCAATTCTATCAAAGTTCAAGGCCATGTTTTGAAGTCTCAATTTCAGAGCAGACAAATATAAGTTCAATCGAATAGAGATGAACTAAATCAAATACGTAAAATCAATTACAAAATTGAAGAACACGCCCTCATACACATAAGTAAACCCTCAGATAGCATTGATTTTGCAAGAGAATAATTGGAAGCTCCCAAACAAAACAAACGAATCAGGAAAAACGTACTTGTGAAGGCAGAAATTGAGAATTGCACTGAGATATAACTCAGTGCGGTCTCCTTGTGGCCTCAGAAGATCTTTTAGGGTAAATTTCAATGGGCAATCCACCAAGCTCACCATCTCTCTTATCCTAATATACATATTCATAATTCTAACAGAGTCCACATGATAATCTGGGTTCTCAAGCTGCTCTAAAGCAGCAAACTCCACTTGCCCTTGTTCTTCTCTGTCACAGAACCCAAAAAAAATGTCAAAATAAAAATAAAAATTGAATTCGCAAATTGAGGGAAAAAGCGTACTCGTGAAGAAGATCGAGGTGGATGAGAAGTCGGGCGTAAAGATCCGAGACGAAATCCGGGCTCGGGTTCTTGAGGTCACTGTCAGTTACAGAGGCGATCTGCGCCTCTGCTAATATCGTCGCTATTTCCGCTCGGGACATTCTCGGGTAATCGAATTTCGACATATCAATTCGGTTTGGTTTTGAAGAATCGAAAATGTAAATCGCCTTGGCTACCAGAACTAAACAAGCAGAAACTTTCAGGTTTCAGCAAGCAAATGGCGCATTAAAAAAAATATAACTTATTTTTCCAAGGGTCAAAATAAGAAGTCAAGTGCGTCGTGCATAGGGGAGAGTTTCCAAAGTTCAAAAACGGGGTTTTGACACCAATTGTTTTCCCGCCCAAAAATTTAACTGGTTTTGGATCGAGTCAAATTTCGTTTCGGAATATGGCTTCAAATAGTCCATCACTAATATGGGCTCCCTATTGTCACGGGCTAGATCTTAGCCTACTAACTGCCTCATGTGGTGACTAGGCTTACACCAAATTTAAGCCAATTTTCTGATGTTATATGTCATCGAATTTGCTATAAGTCTAGACAAATGGAGGTTTGATAAGCCTAAATATGTATAAATTATTTTTAGTGTTCTAGAATATTTAACATAATTTTTTACATATAAATATCTAGATATTTGTATAGAGAATTCTAGATAAGGATATGGACTGTCGGATCAAATAAATCCACGTCATCCATTAAGGAGATAAAGGACTATAAATAGGTGAAGTCTCATTTGCAACAAACACTCAACTTTGAGTAATAGAAAGTATTCTCCCAAACTCTTGTATGCTTTCTCTTATTCTCTTACTTAGCTTCTCAAGCCCAAGTCAAGCACTTGTGGTAAAAGGCTTATTAGCATACTTTGAAGAGATCGTGTAAAGTGTGTTAACGTCATATGAGGCTAGAGTTTGTATGAAAGTTAGCCTGTGACAGTTAGTATCAGAGCCAAGTTGGGTGAAAGAAGTACACAAAAGAATATCAAACATGACTAATGTTTTCATGGGCAACAACCAACAAGGTGCTGCCAAGAAGGGTAAGAAAAAGTCAAGGGATTTAATCACTATCGTGGAGGAAAGGTTGGCAAAGATGTATGCCACTATAACCGAATTGGAGGATAAAGTTGAGGACATGGACCAATGCATCGAGGGGATAGAATCCAAGAGGGAGGAGCTCCGTGTGGAGATGTATGGTGCCTTGAACGTGTTGATTGATGATTTCTCAAATGAGGTAAAGTCCCTTAAGGCTATGTTTGTTGCCAAGGATGATGAGTTTAAGCTATATAAGACTAAGTTTAAAGCCCTCGAGCTTACTCACAACGAGCATATGGAAGAGCTCAAGGCTCAAGTCAGGTTGTGCATAGCCATTGTAGCTAACGGGGGAGCTATGCAAGTGGTGCCATCCCCAAAGGTGAATGCACCCAAGCCTCCTGCGTAGATTTAGTGGGGCAAGGAACACAAGGGAGATCGATAATTTTATATAGGAACTTAAGGCTAATTTTGGTATAATGGGAATTATGAAAGAGGCTCTAAAGGTAAACAAATTTTCACTCTTTCTTAAAGATATTGCTCTCATATGGTGGCGTTATAGATACAATGATGTCAAAAGAGGGTCTAGCACCATCAACACATGGGATGCCTTTAAAGGGGAGCTAAAGAGGCAATTCTATCCTGAAGATGCTAAGAACGAAGTTAAGGCCAAGCTTAAACGCTTTAACATAAGGAAGGCCAAATTCATGAGTATGTAAAGGAATTTTTCGAATTGCTCTTGGAGATTCCAACAATGGGTGAGCAAGATGCGCTCTTTTGCTTTCTTGATGGCTTAAGCAATTGGGCCAAGCTTGACCATTCTTGCTCATACTCATTTACCTTTCAAATATTGGAGTCATGCTTTTCAACATGTTGTTTTCACTATTAATTTAATGCCTACACCAATCCTAAAATCTCAAATTCCTTATTTTAAACTTTATAACAAGCAATTCGATTACCATTCTTTATGTGTTTTTGGTTGTACTGTTTACCCACTTCTTCGTCCTTATAATTTTTGTAAATTTTCCTTTAGAAGAAAGCCTTGTGTCAACTTAAAACTCTCTACAAATCATTCTGGTACTCTATGTCTGGACAAGAGCACTGGTAGAATTTATATTGCTAAGCATATGGTGTTTGATGAGACCCAATTTTTGTTTGCTAGTGCCGTTACATCAGCTCTGCCGGTCTGCTTTCCTACTTCATCTTTTTGGTTGGACATGTGGCAGACTCCTACTCCAACTCCACTAGGTTTGGTTTCTCATCCTCATCCAACCTCCTCTTCTCTTTCCGTGTCTCCTTTTTTATCCTCATCCTCCACTGCTCATCCCAATCTCAATGATAGCAGTTCCATCAATACTTTCATTCCTAATCCACCTCTTTCTTTATCATCATCTGCTAATCCCGATCTCAATGATAGCCATTCCACCAACACTTTCATTCCTAATCCATCTCCTTCCTTATCCCTTCCACCCACGCCTCCCTTATCCACATCTTATTCGACCAACTCTCCTACTTTATCCACAATTCCTTCTACTTTACTATCCCCATCCACTACTGGATTGGACTTGGTAGTTAACCTTACTGCCTATTCTCCACCCACTTCTATAATCGACCCACTTGCACCACATAGAACACACTCGATGACTCTATGACTCTAAGGCCCAACCCTAAGCCTAAACCCAGACACCTTATTCATGCTGCAAAATCTGCTCTCCCTAAGCCTAATCCTTCCTTTCTTTACACCGAACTTTCATCCTACTCTAAGGCCCACACTCACTCCTATTGGCAATATGCCATGAAGCAAGAATATAATGCTCTTTTGTCCACTAATACCTAGAGCTTTGTCTCGTGTCCATCCAATGCCAATGTTGTTGGCAATAAATGGGCGTACCATACTAAACGATGCCCAGATGGTTCGATTGAGCGCTACAAAGCTCGATTGGTTGCTAAGGACTTTCATCAACAAGCTGACATAGACTATAAAGAAACTTTCAGTCTAGTTGTCAAAGCCTCCACCATCTGCACTGTCCTTGCCTATGTCATTACTCAGGGATGGCCTATCAAATAGCTGGATGTGTTGAATGCTTTCTTACATGGTTTTTTGGATGTTCCAATTTACATGGATCAACCACTTGGTTTTATTGATCCCACTCGACCTGATTATGTTTGTAAATTACACAAATCATTTTATAGGCTTAAGCAAGCCCCTCGGGCGTGGTTTGACATACTTAAGCACTTCCTTTGGAAGATTGACTTTATTACTTCCAAATCTAATCATTGTCTATTTATTTATCGAACTCATGCTGTTTGCCTCTTTATTCTTGTTTATGTAGATGATATTATTATTACTAGAAGTTCTACTCATGCTATTGCTAGTGTTATTACCAAGTTACAATTTGAGTTTCCAGTCAAGGACCTTGGGGATTTATCCTACTTTCTTGGTGTTGAAGCTGTTCGGTCACCTAATGGCATTTTCCTTTCTCAACATAAGTATTTACGTGACCTTTTTTACTCTCATGGCTTTGGCAATGTCAAAGGTTGCCTCACTACCATTGCTACATCTCCTTCCTTGCACAAATTTGATGGTCCTGCTCTCCTTGATGGCAAACCGTACAGATAAATTCTTAGTGCTCTGCAATATGCAACAACCACTAGGCCTGACATTTGCTTTGCTGTCAACAAGTTGTATCAGTACATGCACTCTCCTACTAAGTCTCACTAAAAGGCCTTGAAGCACTTTGCTCCGCTATGTTGCTCACACTATTGACTTTGGGATTTTCCTTCGCTTTGACTCCTTTCTTGTTTTACAATGCTTCTCCGACAATGATTGAGGTGGAGATCAAGATGACTGCCGTTCTACCAATGGATATGTTGTCTACCTTGGCAAGAACATCATCTCTTGGGTTGCAAAGAAACAACCAACTGTTGCTCGCTCCTCTACTGAGAGCAAATACAAGTCGCTGGCTAATGGTACTGCTGAGCTTATGTGGATTCGATCATTACTAGGCGAGCTCAGCATTTCCATGCCAACTCCTACACTTTGGTATGATAATATAGGAGCTATTTATCTATCCCATAATCCCATTTTTCATGCCAGGACAAAGCACATTGAACTTGATTTTTATTTTGTTCGTGAGAAAGTTGCTAATGGCTAATTACTTATCAAATTTTTAGCAATTGAAGATCAAATTGTGATATTTTTACCAAACCTCTGCCTTCTCCTCGGTTTCTATTCTTGAGAAATCAACTGTGTCTGCAATCTTTGTCAGCATTGGTTGGATGGGGGGTATTAGGCAATATCAACATTCTGTATTTTATTCTTTTCGGGCTCTTTGTACAGGTGGCTGTTGTAGTAGTTTACTTCAGCTCCACTACCTCTCATACATGTATATATACTCTGCTTTATCAATAATACAAGTATGACTAATTTCCTCACAGCAATAATAAATTTAATAACGAATTAGAAGCGGTTTGTGTATTTCAAAACTCATATATAGTAATTTTAGTTAATTATATATATAAAAAAAAATTGATGCATTTTTATCAAATTCGGATATGTTATTTGACATTTGCAAAATTTATATGCATAAATTTTTTTTCTTTTTTACCAAATTTAAAGGAAAAAGGAAACGTATTGAGCCTTTTTATAAAAGCATTATAAACCATTATATTAACCTTTATAAAATCCATTATATTAACCTTTATAAAAGCATTATAATATTAACCTTTATAAAAGGAAAAAGGAAAAAGAAGTGGAATAGGCATTTATATTAACTTTTATAAAAGCATTATAATATAGACCACTTCTACAAAAATCTTTTAGATACTCTATTCTAATATAACATTTATTTCTGGGGACGATAATATTTTATTTTATTATTTTTTTTTTCATCTGACCAATAACAATTCTTTGCCTTCTAAAACCCAAGATTCAGAGTTTAATTATATAACTGCCACAAATCAAATTTGAAATCACACCTAAAGAAAATATTGTTTGTAGATTGTCATTTATAATCTTGAAGAAATTATATATGACTTGTTGACTAACTCCTTATGAAAATGGCGGTTAGGATTGTATAGTATGATGTTAATCGACTGGATATTCTAAAAGATTTTCAATTTATAATATGATAATTAATGATCTCTTAACTGGAGGATGGGAACTTAAGATCTTTAAATAAATTAAAATCAATTTTGCTCATTTTTGAATTTTCAAGTTATAGCTTTTATGTAAACTTTTAAACCACCAAATTATTGGAGGAAGATGGATACATACTCTTTTTGTTTTTTTATCTATTATTTTTGTTGATTTACTAGAATTATAAAATAATAAATAAACTTAAATTTAGTATTAAATTGAATGATTAAAATTAAATTATCAAATTTAATAGGTTCTAACTTTATTAAAAAGAAAAATAAATTGAAAAAATAAATTAAATTATATTAAAAATTAAAAGTGACAGATAAATAAAATTTAAATTTTAATCAAAGATAACAGATAAAAAAGAAAGAATGTAATATTATATAAAGATAAATTACATAAATATAATTCACCTTTATTGTTTTGGCCACTTTCGGCACACAACAGAAAATATTAAATACCAAACCAACCCATTAATTAAACATACAACTTATGAGAGAATAGGATAACAAAGGAAAAAAATATATAATAAAGAAAAACTCCAGCTAGCTAGTAGCTGGATGAGAAGACAGACACAAACAAGGGTTTTATAATAATATGTGTACATCAGTTTATTGGAAGAAATAATTTTCTCATGAACTATAATTTGGTGGAGGAATAAGAATGGAGTTGCTCTTGACGTTGGACTTGAATAGCTCTTCAAGTTTTGGTGTCAAACCAAGAGACACTTGCGTAACTATTGGTGAAAGAGCATTCCACGCTGATTTCCCTGTTGCCAACTCTTCAATAACCTCCCTGCAATAATAATAATAATAATATCTATAAGCCTATAAATCTGATTAATCATCATTAAGGAGTTTGAATGTATGACCAATATTATATTAGAAAAAAATCATTTTCCACTTCATAAGCTACAATGTTTTTTATCCTATTCAATCTTCTGTGTTGAATTATATTAATTCGATCATTAAACATTTATTTTATATAAATTGAGTCCAAATTAACATGAACTTAATATAATGTAAAATGATGATTCGAGTACTAAATATATTGTAAAAATTGAATTCATTTCAACTTAATTTATACTAAAATAAAAGTTGAAAGAGTTAATAGTTAATTCAAGAACTAAGAATGCATTTGGCCCTTTGGTATTAATATATCTATACATACGTGTCATGTGGCGTTCATGTCCTATCAACCTATATATTTTATTATTTTATACAATCAATTCTTTTGTTATAAATATCTTAAGTGATTGGTAGTGTCATTTTCATATCACGTCAACTTATATATATATTCTAGAAACAAATAATAGATATAATAAATAATTGATATGTTATTTCCATGTCATGGATGTCAACTTACATATTTTATCTCGATTTTATAGAATCAAATCTCTTGTTATAAAATTAAAATTTATAACTAACTGATATCATCATATCACACAATAATTGATTGTGCGATTTTCATATCATATCAGCTTAAATATTTTGTTGTTTTTCTGGAATCAAATTATCTTTTGTTATAATGAAATCATGAATAATTGAGTAATTAATATAATAAAAAATTGAAATTACCAAGTGGAAGTCGTGATAGAGATGAGTTCCAATCCATGAAGGCCAGCAATTTGAGCAACGGAGAAAAATCTTGGCACCAAAAACAACTGTCCAGCCTCTAATTTGGCATCCAAAACTTGTCCACCATTGATGCCCACAATTTGGACCTGCCCACAGCCATTGACAGCATAAAAAACCCTAGCCTCTCCATTAGCACTGTAAGTGGGTGAGTAAGCATTGCCTTCCAATTTCACATAGCTAAAACTTAACCCTACTTTCTCAATAAATGGAAATTTATCTTCTCCCAAATTCTTAACTATCCCGCCATTTGGGACTTCCAAATCAGCTGGTGCTGCTATTATATTATACACCAAATGTTCAACACAATCATGGTTAGCATGAGGCATGGAAATTTCTGGTTCCAACTTAATGATAAGTGTGCCAGTTTGGCTTGTTGCAATCTTATTTGCATCTTCTTCATTAACATTATAGGCTCTACTAATGAATTGAGGTGAGAATCCTCTTATGTTACCCAAAGTTCCTGATAAGAGGAAGTAGGTGAACTCTCCGGGAACATAAGATTTGGTAGTTTCTCCAATAAAAACAATGGATAATTCGGAATTTCCATTGTTATACCACCAAGAGACACAGCCTAAAGGCACAGGTATTACATCTCCTTTCTTGAGCTTTAAAACTATCTCTTTTGATGAGTTGGGAAACACCACTCCTACTACTCCTTCAGTACCTGCAAGAGCACGGCCGGACACAGGATTAAGATGATGAATAGTTATATGAGATTTGTATTATTAATTTATTGCAAGAAGTATATATACGAAAACTTGCCTTGAAGAACAAAGCCCAATTTGGAGGAATCTGCATAATGAGGAAATGCAAAACCTCGAGGTTGAAGAATGAGCTTTCCAGCTCCAACCTTTGTGTCAGCTAATTCAGCACTTGACCAAGCCTCATACGACCCACCTTCTCCATCAAATATTTTCTTCTGGGCAAAATTTGGTGACAACTTCAAAGCCATGGCTGCTTGCTACTTCTCTCTTTCTTCGCCAGTTATCAGAAAATGTTAAGTAATATGAATATCAGTCTTGTAATTACCATAAATAAATATATAGCTTCATTATTAGAAAAATCTAGAATCAAATAATAGATATAATAAATTGCCAGCTCTTTTCATCAGTACTAACGGACATCATATTGATTTTGAATTTTTTTTTATTAGTTGGCAATTTCAACTCTTTTCACTAAAGCGAAATTGCCAACTCTTTTTATTAAAGTGAAAGTCAGTACTTAAAATTGCTAACTCTTTTTCATTAAAGTGAAAGTCAGTACTAACCGATATCATATTGATTTTGAATTTTTTTTTATTAGTTGGCAATTTCAACTTTTTCATTAAAGTGAAAGTCGAACCGACTTTGTGATGTTTGTAGTGTGCACTGTATTTGTAAAATTTTATATGTTTCAATCAATTAAATTGTGAGTGTATATTTGAAATTCATTTTTTAGGCAATTTTATATTTCCAGCATTTAAATGAATCAATTATTTGTCAAAAATGACAACTACTCAGCTCTCATCATTGCCATAAATAAACCACATTTTTTCTTGTACTAATCAAATAATTATTTTGCATTGACACACGGCATGTCATTGTGATTAGGGTTTTTTTTTTTTTTTTAAAAAATAACGTTAATCTTGTAAAAGAATTTTTCAACTGGTGCAAGTTTGACACTATTTTGAGAACCCATTACTTGACTGTAAAAAAGTCGATGCTTTAAGATATAGCTAGTATGGTAGATACGTACACCTTATCAAAACTTTCAACCATATAAAAGTAATAGTAATAAACTAATAATAATATATTATGACTGTAAATTAAATAAAGTGGGCTTTACATGCTATCAGATAAAATATTTTGGAATATATGCCAATACTTTCTCGAAATAATATAATTCCAACTATGTCATTAATATTTTTTTCAATAATATAAATAAAGAGTTGATTGTTAATGAAAGGCTTAATACATCAATAGTTCTCTCAACACAAATAACGCACAATGGTTCATCGAATAAGTGAGAAAGCAAAATAATCAAAATTGCCAAAGGCTAAGTATGCATTAAGCCTTAATTAAAAGAACACATTGAATTGAATCATGTAGTTCAACATTTTACATGTGCAATAATCAATGACAAAATAGTACAGTTTTTCCTTGATTTTCTTTCTTCTTCTTCTTCTTTTATTTTATTTTATTTTATTTATCTTTATCTAAGTAATTTGTTAAAATTATCAGCAGCTATTTCGATTTAAATGTAAAAGGCAATTTACATTATATAGCTATTTAAAATGTGAGGACATTATCTCTATTTTTTATTTTTTTTTTGGAAAAGGAGGACATTATCTCTATTTTTATCCTTATGCATGTGCACGGATGGTGCCGATATTGTTATACTTTATGGATGTGCAGTGATGTGCACGGATGGCGTCGGATTTTTGAATTTATTTTATTAAAGTTGATTTTTTTAAAAATGAAGATAGAGTACATTCCATTATTAATGCGTTAACTATTAATTATGGTCTGTTAATTATTAATTAATTATTAAAAAAATTAAATATAAATTTTGTTTAAAAAACTTCAATACATCCATAAAATTAAAATATATTTTTTTAAAATTTTAAATTAAAATATAATTCATTAAAATTTAATAACAATACGCCAAAAATATTACATAATTAAATATTAATTTATCAATTATATATTTTTAATATTAGGATAGAATATGAATAAGTGTAAAAATTGCCTTTACGACCAAATACATGTATAAAATTATATGTAAACCGATCAATAATCAACTATTAACTAGACACTTAAGTTAAAGTTCAAATTTTAAAAATTAAGATTCATTTGGTTAACTATTTAAATTGCTTTGAACACTACAAGAAAAATGCAATTTAACAATGGAAAATAGCAATGAAAAATATAAAAAATAGCAACGAATTCCGTTGCTAATCCGGCGGTTGCTATTTTTAGCAACGAAAATTTGTTTTCGTTGCTAAATTAAACCAACTGATTTTCAGTGAATTGGTAAATTTTAGTAACAGAAAATGATTCCATTGCTAAAATTAGCAACGGAATTGACTTTTTAGCAACGGAAAAGTCAATTCCGTTGCTAATTTTAGCAACCAAAAATCAAAATTCGCAATGATACATAAATTCCCATCGATAATTGTTGTTATTAAATTTAGCCATTGAAATCATCAAAATTTTTAGGATCTAAATAAGATTTTAATTTCAATCTAAATTGATTAGTCATAAAATAAATATAATGCAATTAACTTGATTATAACATAGTATAATCCATAGTCTGAATAAGAATCCATAGAAACGTAACATAAATTCAGTATCGATACCTAAATAATACAGTAGAATCTGTAGCACCCTTACCCTATACTTAGCTATAACACTTTATTTAGTATTAATTAAGCATGCTTATCATAACATTTCATTTGTTATTCTACTAAATAGATATCTAAAAGTTAACTATTAGGAGCTTTACTTACAAGTGCATCTCACTAATATCAAATATTACATATACAAAACATCTATAGTAATTACAAAATTTCCAACATAATTAAAGTTTCCATAACTACAAAATATAAGGACAAAAAGAAGACTATATTATCAATCTTCTAAGACTTGTGTTGGCCAATCTGCTGCAGATATTAGTCCTAGAAGAAAGTCCTGTTCTCACAACCTACACGGATAAACAAAAATCCGTGCTAAGCTATAAAACTTAGTGGGGAACACAAAATATGACAAACGACCACTTACAGTGGTCGTCAACAAGCATACATTATGAACTATAAGTATATCTTATGCCCAATTTTTTTAAAAAAAAACAAAATGCAGACAAGAATCCACACAAGATAACCAAATGACTTAATGATAGTAAATTCGGCATTAATGCTTTAAATACACAACATTTAATCATATAAGCATATTTATCCTTTAGACTTGCGATTCATTCATTGAATGATATACCACTGTTTATACTCAGTCATTCCTTCCACTTTCTACACACTTTAACATATACTAGGAATATATATATATATATATATATATATATATATATATATATATATATATATATATATATATATATATATATATATATATATATATATATATATATATATATATTCACATATAAGCTTATGATCAACAAGAACATATGCATATTCGAAAGTAAGATAGAGCATTAGTACTATGAAAGTTTATCATTTATCAATCTAGAAATATTCGTAATACTTATTGTACCAAAATTTCTAGCTCGCTTCCATCTCAAATACCATTATCATGTGAACTTTATCACTTGTAAATCTGTAAATATTTTATGTGTATGCACAAGACATTATACATCAATTCTCAATAAAGAGCAAGAACGAGTAGATATAGGGAAAACATATAACCCAATGTATTAATTGAAAAGAAATCAGCAACATAAATACCTACACATAACTCTTATATTCCATTGCTATAGAAAACACTTATTTCAGCAAAATATTTTTCATAGCTTTCATACATGACGAATCTTGTAAGTCATTTATCTACCTCAAGCAAACAACATATTACTATAGAAAACATACTATCTCTAATATAGTCCATAACTAGATATTAGTGATGCACAAGTTCATTTATATAACTCTGTACATACTATTTCTATATGCGATAATCATGCATAAGTGTATATCGCAGCATTTCCATATGTGATGAAAAAGAATTTCACTTATAAATTAGATTATGAAATCAATTTATGAATTGTCATGCTTCATAAAACTTTAAGTTAAACATCAAACTTTTCTTAACTTTTGTATAAATCCTGCACTATTCTAAAGAGGTGAATAATGGGTTATACGGTAGCACCCGAAGGTACAAGTCTGTTTAGTCACCCAAATGGGGTTGACTACAACCCAAACGGGATTGAATATGATCCAAATGGGACCATGTCTGTTTAGTCACCCAAACGGGGTTAACTACAACCCAAATGGGGTTGAAACTATCGTAGCTGCAAGATACCCTTATAGGCATGCCTATTATCCACTTCCTAGACTTAACGCAGGCCATAAAATCTATTTACTTTATCTTTTCTTTATTCATTCATATTCTTATATGCACATGTATACTCTTGTATAACTATGAACGATGTACTCATAAAAGCGCTCATGTATAACTTTCTGTAAACCTGTGAACATTTCACTATTGGGTATAACTATTCTGTTCTTGTAATCCTATTCAATCAAGTAACTATTCTGTATGTCAAGACTATACTTATATAATTCCATTTGTACCCGTACATAATCATGTAAATATATATATATATATATATATATATATATCTTCTCTAGTACATATACATATATGCACAATTCATAAACAATTTATACAATTTTCTCATATAATAATCACATGACAAGATACTCCTTCTCTAATGCATACACTTGTATACATAGTCTCATATAACATTGCCATTATATGCTTTAATAAAATTTCTATAATGAAGTCTATAGCACTATAGATCTGTATTTCAACATGCTAACATGTGACAACACATATGCTTTATCATGTCATTTCAATTAAGTAAAGACATATTCATACATTTCACTTTACACATATTCTCTAAATCATTACTTTAAAATATCTTTTAAAATCCAAACCTAATCATGTAAGATCATATTATATATATACATATGTTTATATGTTCACATATAATCTACAAATCACATTACTTCTTTCTACAAGTAAAGTTGACATTTCAAACTATAAGTATCATAGTAACTTCAAGAGATCAATAAAAATTGTGTATAATCATTTAGACGTTTACATATATATATATATATATTACATTCATGTAATTATGTGATAGTCGTACATTAAAAACCTTCATTTATCATATTTAAGCATTTCTTAACTTCATAGTATAGATGCATGTATCAAATAAACATTTACTCCATCATTAAAAATATGTACATGAAAGCATAATTGCCCACAACAACCATGTACATAAGTTTGATCACATATGAATATTTATATATCATTACCAACAATCCTTACTTAGGTACAAATATAAATATATGTAAACTTTTATCAACAATCATATTACATGCCATACTTAATTCAATGTGCTTCCATATAACTATGAATTTATCATAACAACATGTAGTTAGGCTATACATATGTAATTATAACTTGATTTACATCCTTAGTTACATGTATTTCTATGTTAGACATTGCTTAATGATAACTGAGCATATATCATCATAAGAGTATATACATACATTAACCTTGCATATAACAATTATGTACAAATTTAATCACAAATATATGTTAGATATATTCATCACTAGTCGTTACCTATGTACACGTGTGAATGTATATGTATACATATAATCTTGTATTTAATAATCATATTACATGCCCCATCCAATTCCTTTTGTAATCACATAAATACATATTTAGCTTAACTAATTGAAAACCATAAAATAAAGTACGTTAAAGAAAATCTGCACAGGGCAGTATTCTAGACTCAACTTGTGAGCCACATTTGAAATTGAAGATGTCATTTTTAGGCAAAATTATCTTCTACAATCTTATCCCCCTATGTTTCTAGTTTCCATAGCATTAAAATTCATCTTAATATCTGACCTATAGCTCGAGTTATTTGAAAAATACTATAAGCTGTTCATAGAACCAAAATAGGGTGGGCTGTCACTTAGAAAAATTCATAACGTAAAATTGAGAAGGATTTAGATCAACATTTCTTCATCAAAGTTATACCTTCATGTCTCTAGTTTTACCATAATTTTATTTTGTAGCATTTCAACATCTCTACAAAAAGTTATGCCCATTATTGTAAATTCTATTTCTGTGAGCAGTCCAGGGGACTAGTCCAGATTCAACCCTAAATTCCATATACTTAGAGACAGATTTAAGCTTATGTTTCTTCATATGAAATATAGGTATGGAAGTCTAGTTTCCAACTCAAAAATAATCACTCAATTTGCTGTTCTATAGCTCAACATATGAGCAAAACAATCCAGATAGGTCAATCATTCGTGAAGAAACGTTCTACTCGTGAAGAGACTCACGAGTGAAGTAAAAAGGCTAAACTTCACGACTCGTAAATGGACTCACGAATGGAGAAAAAGGCTACATTTCACGACTCATGAAGGGCTTCACGAGTCGGACTATAATTCACGACTCATGAAGGTATTCACGAGTGAGAAACCAACATTCACGAGTGACCCAGAGGAAGAAGGTGCACGACTTGTGAAGGGCTTCATGAGTCAGACAATAGTTCACGACTCGTGAAGGGCTTCACGACTCGGCAATGACTCTCACAACTGATTTTGTTCTTCAAATTCATACTAAAACCCCCAATAAAACCCAAAAAACATAACTCTAAATTTTCTGCCAACCACAACATGTTCCAGAAAATAATTCACATGCAATATAAACAGCCCTAAGTTCCCATACCTTGGCTGAAAATCCCTTTGTCTTCAACCCCTTGCAATTTCCTTTCCTTTACTCTTTCTACCCTCCTCTTCTCCTTCACAAACATCATCATCATTTAATTAAAATTCCAGCACCTTACTCTACCATTACCTCATAAAAATGAAAAGAAGAAGGAGAAGAAGAAGAAGATGTCATTGAATTGAAGTTATTACCTTAATTTGATGTACAATTTCTCTTGATTAATCATCACATGCAAGAATTTCTTCTTTGGTTTCTTTAAGAGATTAACCATGAACACATGAGAGAGAGCAAAGAAGAATTTCTGTAATCTCACTCTCTAAATGCCGTCCCTCTCTCCCATCTCTTCTCTTTCATGCTAAATATAGTATATATATATAGTGGCAAGGTAAATTTTTTTCTTGGTCCCTCAAGATTTTGCATGTTCCACTAACTTCTCTCAATTTCTTTCATGTTACACCTTTGCCTCTCAATTTCTTGCATGTTTAACATTGACCCAAATATTTTGTAATTCTCTTAAATCAACCCCACTTAAAGCTTCTTTCAACATTGACCCACAAATTATCTTTTTACTTTCAATTTTACCCCATCATATGCTATCTCTTATAAAATTTGACCCCACTCATTTATTATTTTTTTAACATTGACCTTTAAGTTTATATTCTATTTTAATTAAGCCCTCAAACTATTTTTTCCTTTTTAATTATACCATTATAAAATTTATAACATATAATTCACACATTCATCACATAATTAATTACAACCTAATTACACGTATATCCCAATTGATCCTTGAAATAAAAAATATTATTTCAATTACACACAGAAATAAACAACTAGTTTATCCTTCAATATATAAACTTATAATAATTCATCTAATTAAGCTTGATTAAACATTAATAATTGGGATTATGTCCTTGAATTCTACTAGGGCTTAATTTGGGTCCTCATAGAATCCATAGAAACTAATATATAGAAACACAACTCAAAATCAATACCAATACCTAGATATTACAAATATAAACTATGTAGTTGGTGAAGAAGGACGATCTAGCTATTGAGAGGTGTTGCCCTTACTTTTCATCTCTTTCATCTCTTTCTTTAGTTGGATTACAGTATTGAGCAACATGCTGACAGTATTCTCTAGCTGAATGACTCTCTCAAAAGGTTCAGAACGCTTACTACAAGTAGCTGTGGATGATGTAGATGAATGCAAATGGGATGTATTTGCAATAGATTCAAAGCCAAAAATCCTTCCTCGGTTATTCTTACCACCAACTACATCAAGAAATAATTGCTCCTATAATTACAATAGTTACAATAAATTAACTATATTTCATTAAATAATTAATATACAAATATAAAATTAATGTACATTGAGTTGTCTGCAATGGACATTAACAAATGTCTGATTATCATGTTTTTTTGTATGGCTATACATAAAAACTTCAGGATCTGTTGGTCTCTTACCCATAGACTTTTTTTGCATAACCAAATAAACTAAAGTTTATAAAAAAATCAGCATAATATCCTTTAATTTTATGACATTTACCTTCTGTGAAATAAAAAATTTATCTAAAAAATGCATCATTATCCAACATTATCAAAAATTATCATTATCCAACATTTATCAAAACATTATCATTATCCAACATTATCGTTGTCCAACATTATCATTGTCCAACATTATCAAACATTATCATTACCTCCTGTGACATAGAAATTTACATATATTAAACCATCATTATCCAACGGTATCAAACATTATTCAAAATTCATGCATTGAATTAAATTGAAGTGTAAATGGGTAAAGTTAATACATAAATAAAAAATATTTTCCTAAAATTCAAATACTTACCAGTTTATCTGCATGCTTACGATGGCTCAAAGTTTCTCCAGTGTGTATCGCTAAACTCTCTACATCTGAACATTCCCATCTGTTTGAAGAATTTCTCTCTGAAATGGCAATTGCTTTAGGTGATGCCCAGTATTCCTGCCAACGACCCCATATTTCTTCAAAAATAAAAGAAGGTCGTTCACCACTCTTGTGTAATTTAGCAATAAATGTTTTATATCGTTGACAAGCACGCTTTTCCCAAACTTGATAAATGATACCATTAAATTTTGAATCCTAAAAAAAATCTTTCTGAAAAAGAACATAATTTATTTAATGTAAAACATTAATCTATGAAATCAGCTATTTCATCACAAATAATGCAATTTGCTTTTTTACCTCAAACTCTTGATAGTAAAAATCTCTTGTCTGCAGAGAGAGATTCTTCCATACATAATCCTCAAATTATATCATCTCTTTGAACTTGGATCTAATTTTTCTTGAGCAAATACCTGATCGAATAAACCTGTTAATATGAACAAAATTAGATCAATTTTAAATTAAATATCCATAGCAACATATATAAACTAATGTTATCTTCTAATACAAAATTATATCAATACTCACATATCATTGATAATCTTAATTTAAATTCTTTGATCAACTTCCTTCGCACCAAGTTGGAAGCCTTCTTCTTCATCCTCAGCATCTACTGTCCGTTCATTTGTCGGTATAGATTCAAAGTCTGATGCGGGAGTAGCTGTGCTGATATATTTGGATTGTTGGATACTGAATCACTTGGTAAATTATAAGAGCCATTGGGGTTTGTAGTAGGTGAAGGTGATGCTTGATATGGTTGTTGAGGATCTGAATACAGACCTAAACCTATAGATCCTACAGGTTGAGATGGGTGCACTTGTGCACTATCATCTTTATCCGATGTTAATCTAAGCCTGGGCGGCAACAAATTGTTCTTTCTTTTGGGTGCCATGTTTTACCTGAAAATCAAATAAATAGATCATTCTTCTTGTAATAGAACAATATAATTACATCATATATAATAATAATAATAATAATAATAATAATAATAATAATAATAATAATAATAATAATAATAATAATAATAATAATAATAATTCATTTATACAATAATAACATATTTGGATTATGATATAATAAAATAAAATATACTCAAATTAATCACTTTCATCACTTATTGCACATCAAAATCATCCTCTATTTCAGAATATTCGGAATTAAAGTCTGACCCATCTTCAGAATTTGGGCCATCTATGGATTCGTCATCATCTCCAAATAAAATTTTCACATATTCATTGTTTGGATCATTTAAAGGTTCATTCTCAAAACATGCATTTATTTCATAGGCACCCGGTTCTTTTTCCTGAAATGCTTTACTTTCATTTGTCTTGCTTTCTCCTTTTAACTATGCTTCAAAAATACCTCTTGGTTTTACTTTGCAGACTATCAACCAATCTAACTTATCCCATCTTAAACTAGGATAAGGGACATAATACACCTGCATTGCTTGCATTGCCAACACAAATGGTTCAAATTGTTTAAATCTTCTCCGTTGGTTGATTTCAATGAGATTATATCGATTATGTACTTTTGTTCCAACATTAGGAGTAGGATCAAACCATTCACACATAAAAAGTACACAATATTTTATCGGCAATGCTGGGTATTCAATTTCAAGTATCTCAATAATTTTGCCAAAATAATTCATAAGTTCCCCTTGTATGCAAACTCCATTATTTGTTGTTGCCATGCTATGCCCATAATTTTTTGTATGGAATTTGTATCCGTTAATGAAATAGACTAGATATGATTTAATAGTTCGCAAAGGTCTTTTCGCAAGATCACATATGAGCCTATTTTCTATTCTATTTTCAGAAGCCTACATAATTTAAAAAAGGAATCCTAATCAATAAATATAATAATTTGTAAGTTTAACAGTATTTTATTAAAGTATTCCTCGTATTGCAAGTTAAAAAATTACATAATTTACAAACCAAAGCGGAAAGTTTCTTTCCACTTCTTTCTTGATGTCATCCTGTGATTGTCCTGGCATTAGCTCACTTAACAATTCCTCGTATTCACTTAAAACATTAAAAATTATCTTAGCTATAAACTCTAATCACTGAGAATAAAAACTTAACCAATTTCAAATATAACTTAAACTTACTGCACGAAAGGTTGAATTTCTCGGCAATTCAATAAAATGTAACCATGGACAACCTCTATTTCTTTGTCTATCAACATTCTTCTTGTTGAATGTCCATGTGTTCGGCCAAGATATGTAAAAATAGATAAGTTATCATTATCAATCCGTGCACCCCCATCGTCATTACGAGGAGCTTTTCTTTCTCGAGTGATCACATGCGGCTCAAAATAATGTGAACAAAATGTACTTGCTTCCTCTACTAAATACACATTGCATATAGAGCCTTCAACTCTGGCCTTATTTGTAACATTTTTCTTCAAGTGATGCAAATTCCTACATCACAAATAGGATAATTATATTTATTCATTTGATATAAATCTATGTAAGTTTTAGCTTAACAAGGTATTTAATTACCTCTCAAATGGATACATCCATCGGTATTGAACTGGACCAGCAAGTTTAGCCTTGTGTATTAAATGTATAGGTAGATGCTCCATACAATCAAAGAAGCTGGAAGGAAAAATACCCTCTAACTTGCACAAGGTAACCGTTATGTCCATTTCTAGTCTTTCCATATCAGACAATTGTATTTCAGATGAAGTTAAGCTTTTGAAAAATAAACTTAATTCTGTTATAGCTTTCCCAACATTGTTCGGTAGGAGCTCCCAAAATGCAATTGGAATTAGTCTCTGCATAAATACATGACAATCATGACTTTTCATTCCAAATAATTTGTACTTCCTCATATCAACACACCTTGCCAAGTTTGAAACATATCCATCTGGAAATTTAAGCCTTTTCAACCATTCACACAAAATTTGCTTTTATTTTTTGTCCAAAGTGTAAGTTGCTTTTGGATATTTACCTATATTTGGATCTTTATCTAACTCACTTCTTTTACAAAAAAAATTTTCAAATCAGCTATTGATTTTGTATTGTCCTTTGTCCTCCCTTCAATGTTCATGAGTGTATTGAAAATATTTTCAAAAATATTTTTTTCAATATGCATCACATCTAAATTATGTTGTATCAAATTAGTTTTCTAATATGGCAAATCCCAAAATATACTCCATTTTCTCCAATCGAAGTTATGACTTATGATCTTATTAACCTCTTCAGTTTCAATGTCTGTGACTTTCAGAAGCCCTAACTTATCAATCTTCCGTAATATATCTTTACCGAATTTAGTTGGGGGAAGAGGTTTTTGTACCATCCTATTTTTAATGAACTTTTTTTTATTACGTCTAAATAGGTGATCTAGAGGAAGAAATTTCCTATGGTTGTCAAACTATGATATTTTACCCCCGTTGGAAAGATGAAATGCATCAGAATCATTGCCATATTAAGGGCAAGCCAATTTTCCTGCTGTGCTCCATCCAGACAACATAGCATAGACAGAAAAATTACTACTAGTCCACATCAATGCTGCTTTCATCTAAAAATTTTGTTTAAGGGACACATCATATGTTTCAACACCAAATTCCCAAAGATGATTCAATTCAGATATCAATGGTTGCAAGAATACATCAACTTTATGCTTTGGATTTTTAGGTCATGGCACAATCACTGTCAAAAATATTTATGCCTCGTCCATACACATCCATGGAGGTAAATTATAAGGAGTAATTATGATTGGCCATGAGGAATATTGTTGCCCCGATTGACCAAAAGGTTGAACCCATCTGTGGATAATCCCAACTTGATATTTTGACTTTCTGTTGCAAACTTAGTATGTGTGTCATTGAAATATTTTCATGCGAGCGCATCTGATGGATGGGTCATACTTCCATCATTCTGTTCATGTTCATTATGCCATCTCTTGTGGGTTGCAGTAACATCAAAGGCATACAATCTCTGAAGCCTTGGAGTTAGCAAAAAATAATACATCCGTTTCCAAGGACTAATTTTTTCTTCCTAGTACGCGTTATTGGTTTGAACCTAGGTTGGCTATAGTATTTGCACTCTTCTAATTTCACATCTTCTCCCTAAAATAACATATATCCCAACTTGCAACAATTTATTTATTTAATGGGCAAACCAAGACCCCGAATAAGCTTTTTTATTTCATTAAAATTCTCAACCATTTTATACTTAAGAGGTAATAAATCATTGTACCATGTAAGAATATTATCTAAACTTCATTAAAAAATATGACCTTCAAACTTTATGTTTAATATTCGGGCAATGGCAGATGGTTGAGTCATTTTCTTATAGTTTGGCTATAATTCTTGGTCAGCTGACACTAGTAAGTCAAAAAATCTTTTTGCATATGGGTTTGGTTCCTCTTCAATATTCTGCATATTTTCTTGAAAGGAATAACCGGCTGAGTTATAAACCATTTGTGCGTAAAGATTTTCATTTACATCCACATTATTTGGTCGAATACCAGCCCCCCTGCAAATCTATCTATATTTACTGGTGAATATACTTGATTACCCCTAGAGGTGCTACAAATTATTGGCTCTTCGTGCCGTGTCCATTCAAAATAATTTGGAACAAACCCTTTTTTTAACAAATGTAGATGCACTTCATCAGTAGGAAAGAAATGAATATGTTTGTACTTTTTACATGGATATCCGATTTTTGAACCATCCATATATGCAGGCTGCAAACTTGCATATTCAATGAATGATTGAACGCCCTCGACAAACTCAATATTAATGCAACCATTTGACATTAATCACCTAACATCCAAGATCTATCAGCAACACTCATACTTGCGTAACTATTATTCAAATAAGGTAATTTCATAATTAGATTTATGGGTTAAATAAATAGGAAAGGTTTATCAATGTATTCAATTATAACTTAAAAAAACCACATCAAAATTTTTAGCAAACAACCCAAATATGCAATTATATAGGCTGATCCTACTCCTAACATTGAAAAAAAACAATTTATAATTACCATTATAAAATATCATGGCATAAAATTAAGTTGCATCAAGGTACGTGACACTCAACCATGATAACCGAGTTATCCTTTGAAAACCAGTAGCCCGCATGTTGAATCGTTTCAGCCTATATACCTTGATACAACAGTGACACAAAAGAAGTATTTTATCTTATTTAATGGAATACATATAGGAAGTTATTGGAGAGTTCGACAAAAGAAGTAAATGGATTTGCATACATAGATAACAATCGAATATAAAAGAGTCATATGCATATGTATAAGAAAATAGAACTAAAAGGCTGAGTCCCAAAAAAGTGAGAGCATAATTAAGCATAGCACCAAGACTAAAAAAATAAACAAAGTATAAAATTGTCAAAGTAAAATAACAACCCAAAACCTAACAGCAGAGAGAGTCCCCCAAATAGCAACAACCCACAAAGAGCACCAGCATATATTAGAAACCAAGACAACTATCAGCCTTTGCCAAAATAGCTAGCTAGAGAAAGAAAAAATAGACATAATTTAAGTGAAATGCTAAAATGACTAATTGTAAAGAGCAATAGAAAATAAAAAGCTAAAGAGCAAATAAAGAAACATTTCTGTCAAAACATGAATGATCTTGACATCAAATAAGTTTTAGAAAATTAAAAGCATTATATCTAAAACATTATAATCTTAAACTAATTAATGAGGTTCTTGTTATATGTACATAGAGCAAAGAGAAATATGAAAGAGTTCAAGATGTGATATTCCTATTGCATGTAAGTTTATTTATACCTAAAACATCCCTAGTCATTGTAACATCCTAAAAATCATATGTGTTTAAAAGAGTATAAGAGGTTAGTCATGAAAATATAAATGTTGATTTGTAGGAAAAAAGAAAAATTAAGTTCATAAAGGACTTTATTAAATAAAATTAAAATTTAAGGAACTATAAAGTAACTTGGTAAATGGTTACAGTTAATAAAGTTCAAATTTGTATAGATTCACCTATAAGTCCAAAAGAATCAACCACATGTAAAAACAGCTTCCAAAAGAATCATGTAGCACCTTGCGTAATTCAGCTTAACTGACCTTTTGTCCATATAAAATAAACACATCAAGAGAAATTAAATTAAATGAAAATGAACACTAGGTACATACCTCTCACCAAATAGTTTAACTTACTTTTAGTTAGTTGAGTTGGCTTAATGGAATGAGCTTTCTACTAATTTCAGGCTTCTTAATGATACTAATAGCAGCAGTAGCAGTTGCTCCTGAAACTAATACCAATCTGGACAAGAAGAAAAACATGTTAAACACATAGAAATATATCCAATGGGCTGTTAAACCAAAATGGATACATTATCATGGAGACCGTTGCCAACAAACAAACATTCAAGCAACTAACAAAAACCAAAAAGGAAAACCATGTGAAATTAAAATCCTCAAATCCTCAAACCAATAAACAAACATTAAAGCAACTACACCAACTGCCATACTAAGAAGAAAAAGAATTAAAATTATAATAGATTAGTACCTCTTGAACTGCTATTATATCTTCTGCTAGCAAACTCAGTATGTGTTGTTCATGAAGTTGGAATAGGACTTTATAAAAAAACGAAAGAAGAAAAATTAGAAAGGGAAAAATAATTATCTCATCATCTATTGATAACAATTAAATGTTTGAAAGTATAAAGAATTTGAGAATGCAGCAGCTTCCTTCAGTTTTTTTTTTTTTTTTTTGATAAGCTGCAGATTTTATTTAAATTAGCAAACTGGAAGCTAAGACCAATCAGTCCCAGCACAAACTAGAGCAGCACTGACCCAATAACAGAGCATAACCAAACAAGAAAATAGAGAGACCGGTTATCAAGAAACAAAAGCAAACGGTCCAGAATACAAGACCTCTAAAAGAACCAAAATCAACAGACAAATAGCCCAAAAGTAGCTATTGCAGCCCCCAGAGTATGGAAGACCAACCTACACAATTCAAGAACCAGCAGCTTCCTTCTGTTTAGGCTTATAATGAGGCTTCATTTGATTGCATTTCACAAAAATAAAGCCTAACAAGCTCAAAGTCCAATGCAGCAGCTTCCTTCTATTTAGCTATAGATGGAATTTAGGTTATTTGATTCATTATTTTTTGTTATCTTTGCTAATTATCAACACAATTTTCGTAATTTAATATGTATAAGGAAGATGAAACAAAGTTTTCTTGTATAGGAATATTAAATAGTTTATACTCAATTACTGATATTGATCTCAAAGGCAAAGTACTAATATATATATATATATATTACTACTACTACTAAAATAAAAATCAACTTGACATAGTTGTAAGACGAGATGATTGTGCTATATGCATTAATCAAGCTACTAGAGTTAATTGATTAAAAGGATCATATTAGGGTTACATCACATGATATAAACACTACAAGTTGATTAAATGAATTGCATTTGCATCTTATCAAATCACTTATTTAAAAAAAGAAATATTTTAAGTTATTGGCATGAGAAAACTAATTCATTAATCCAAAATAGGACAATGACCAATTTTGCATGATAAAAAATAAAGCCTATTGATCTGAATTGAAGAACTACAAGGATGAGTTTACACCGTGATTTGACAAAAGAAACATACAGAGCAAGGATGGAACCTGGTTGTCTCATCCTCGATACTAATTATATTATTACACTAATTAAAAAAAAAAGGAATATTCCCAGTAATTATATTATATAACAATTATAGACGATAACCACTAATATACTCTACTAGGAAGCTTGAATTTATATATAGTACTTCAGCCTTCCCTTCATCAACTTCTTCAGGATGAGCAATTTCAGTGAATAAAATTTTAATAATGCAATAATCATTGAGCAGGGAAACATTTTTACATCATAGCATAAATTTTTAGTTCAGTAGCCAACTAAGACTAATCCTCATTATTCCATTAATCGCTTTGCACAGACAGAAAGTAATCTTTTCTGTGTGTGATATAACCACATGTAAGTTTCTTTAATAGTCTTAAATATAAATAAGAAACTATGCAGTTTTAATAGAGATTGAAAAAGTGTTTCTCTATTCTTCTAGAATTGTCGGTCGACCTTAGATTGTTGTTAGATGCTAAATCAGAACTAATTACTGACAGTAAGAATAGTTTTTTCTGTTATAATGTTTCTTAATTTAGGGTAACGATTCCATGTACACTATAAAACTAAATGTGGTATAATTCTTATTAGAACTTGAAAATTGAGAAGCATAGAAAGGCCAACGATGAGATGAAAGGAAAGTGGAGAAATAGACATATGCATGTGATTTCTAAACAATATTAAAAGCATGAAATTAAGCAGCAAATCTTCAAAATCCAAATTAAAAATAAACAGACTTGTTTCTAAATAAATATTTCTCCAGGCTTACTCAGATTTAGCAACTTCTGTTTCAGCTTGCAATAAGGCCCAAAGCGACACTCATTTAATTTAATAATTTCACAAATCCAGGATAGGCCAGGGAGGACTCATAACATGACTCACATGGCGATGTACTAGTAGAAGAGGAGAAAATAAATGAAGAACATAATCAGAGAACAGAAAATCAAATGAAGTAGAGACACACAGCTGAGGATAAAGAGATCTACTTCAAAGTGAGGCCGTTGCTTTTATTTTTGTATTTTCAGTCAAAAAAACTTAAAAAGATGACAGCGGAAGGTATATCAAAATAGAAGCCTTATAACAAAAGTATATCAAAATTAACAAAAGCCTAAAACCAAAGTGAAAATTCAAAAGAGAAAGTATATCAAAACTAATACCAGTTTTCCTTTGCTATTTGCATACTAAAATTTTGTCGAGAGGAAAACAGAGAGCATAGACCACTAACCTGAAAAAGGATCAAATCTGAAAGAAAGACAACAGCAAGGAACTCAACAGTATGTGGTTTTTCTCCCAAAAATAGTTATTCTTCAAAAATTGATGAAGATCGGAGGGAAAGGGCAAAGAGACGATGGGGAGAAAATAGGGTAGATAGCGTGAGAGAGAGGCGGAAGGGAGGCTAGAGGCACAAAAAAGAAAAAAAAAAAAGAAGAAAGAGGGACCATTTATACCTAGGGCTAGGTAAAATAGTAAAGAAAATTTAATTCCGTTGCAAATTTGCAATGGATTTAAATTTCTGTTGCTATTTTTGAAAAATTATTCCTAGGGCCAAGTAAAATAGCAACGGAAAATTATTCCGTTGCTATTTTAGCAACGAAATTTTATTTTCGTTGCTATTTTTGGACCCAAATTTTTCACTTCTTTGGGACCAAATTACCAACGGAATAAATTTCGTTGCTAAATAGCAACGGAATTTAATTTTGGTTACTAAATAACAACGGAATTTAATTTTCGTTGCAATTTTTGGACCCAAATTTTTTTCACCTCTTTGGGACCAATATACCAATGGAAATTTTTATCTGTTGCTAAATTTCGTTTCAAAATTTTTTCGTCATCTAATGCCGTCATATTTAGCAATGGTCATACATTTCTGTTGTTATTTTTCGTAACTATATTTTGATGCTAATTTTTTTTTAGCAACGAAATACTACCATTTTTAAGTCCATTGCTAAACAAAAAAATTCAACTAAATTTAGCAACGAAAAACTAATTTCGTTGCTAAATTAGCAACGGAATCTATTTCGTTGCTATTTATCCGTTGTTATTTCTAGTTGTGGAATTTAATTTTTTAAATTGATTTAATGGTTTTTTAATTTTTTTTTGTCCAATTCTAATAATGTGCATTTATAGCTAGTGATTGGCAAAAAAAAAAATTGATTGCCATAGAATTTTTCTTAGCGGATTATGTTTATATGGATGAAACCAATTAGATATATATATATATATACACGCGCGTGTGGCAGTCTCTAATTGAATATTCCAACATTAAGTTTATCCTAATAAATTTTTTTCCATGAAATAAATATGTTTTTCTCATTTTATCACAGCTATCTACTTTTGTTTGATCTGACGAAAAAGAAAACTCTTGTCTTTATATAATTAGAGTTAGAGGCGGGTAGGTGGATATTCAAAACTTCAGTGGTGAAAGAAAATTCAAATGCTTCAATTCACATGTACTCTCTGAAAAAATATACATTTATATTTTATAATTTACACTATAAATCTCTAAACTTGAGATTGTAATACTAGAATTACTAAACTTGAGTTTATAATACTAAAACATCAATCTTTAACTAAAAAGTCTAATTAATCAATTTTTATTGGTTCCTTTTTGTTAAGAGATGACAATACAGTGAAAAGTTATGCAGAATTACCGGTCATCGGTTGATAAATTGACTGAATATGCAATTTTGATACTTTTTTTTATCTGTTATTTTTATTAAAATTAAAAAATAATAAATAAATTTAAATTTAATATTAAATTACGTAATTAAAATTAAATTATAAAATCTAATTAATTATAATTTTATTGAAAAAAATAAATTGAAAATATAAATTAAATTATATTAAGAGTTTAAAAGTGATAAATAAATAAAATTTAAATTTTACTCAAAAATAACACATAAAATAGAACGGAAAAAATATTAAAATTTTAATGCGGTATTATCGAGTAGCTATATATCACAATTATTATATGCAATCAATGTTTTGAAATTCGGTTTGACCTGGGTGATTGAATCAGTTGGATCAAAACTCGGTAAAAAAGTTGGATTGGTCCAACATAAAACTTGAAAAATAAAAAAAACTCGAATTGAACCGAAAAAACTCAAATCGAATCGGGTTGGATCAGAAAACCGGGTTAGATTTTAAAAACTTTTCAGAAAAAATAAAAAATTAAAAAATGGTTTGCTTATTTTATTATATCTCATACTTGTGGTTAGAGAATTATACATTTATATAATTTAATTTATTTTTCTTATTATAATTAATCAAATTTTAATTTTTATCACATTTAATTAAACTTATAAAATATTTTTGTATGAAATTATATATTTTTCTATATAGTTTAGTGTTATTAATTACATCTATTCATGGAACTTCTAGTAGTTTATACATATATTAAATGAATTTATTTGAATATTTATTTTTGATATTATGTGAATTTATTTGAATATTTATTACTTAAGATAATTTATTTGATTTTTATATTTATAAAATTTATTAAATTTAAAATTAATATTTTTATATTAATATTTAATAATTAATAAATTTTTGAATGTATTTTTACATGCTATATATTTAATTTTTTTGTAAATAATTATATTTAAAAAATAATAAAAATTTCGAATCAATTCGATCAAAGTAATTGATCTATAACTCAGTTGACAGTCCGATTTTTTTGACCAAGTTTCAAAACATTGGGTGCAATGGAATAATATGCGAAAGACCGCGTGTGGCGGCTTATCGTTATTGGTACCGGCTCCGCCCCTGCATAACGAATGAGGCAACATTCATATATAGTATGGGCATAAAGGAAAAATAAAGAAACCCAAGACTTGGCATCGGAAGGCAGGACCGTAGAAAAAGAGCAATTCCCGGATGATGCTCTGTCACTGCTGCCACAAGGAATATATACACAGAGAGAAGAAATTTTTAGGTAGACTGCTGAAACTTCAAATGATCAAAAATTGATAACACCAATTCTCAGGTCTATAAACGGACAGACAGTTCTTACTTCTTAGGTCTAGAAACGGACATCGCTCTGTGCAACTTAGCTGAATGCATCTTCAACTCAGCAAACAGCAACCCAAGATTGAGTCTTCTTTAATGATTCCTCATAATGGTATAATTTTCTTCCATAACTGATTACATTGAATTTGTACATGAAAATGTTTTAACCCGACACGAGCATCAATGATATCTGTCTGAATATTATCTACGAAATTCTTTTCCTCTCTTACCTCATAATTAAAAATACAACACAGAAGATTCAATTTCAGTTCCTTTATCAAATGTTTCTGTTTCTGATATATAGCCATTTTCCATGGCCACTCCTAATCATTACCACAAGCCAGTAAATGGCATTAAAAAGCACATAAATGAAACATTTGTTCATAGAAGAACACGCGAGGTTGTTATTTGGAAGAGTTGCAAAGCATATGCTAACATCTATAGTTTAGCAAGTATCCAGTTCAGCGTATTTGAATGTCACTTTCACTCAATTAGCTAATAAAAAAATTAACCAGAATATCAATTAATAATGATTGTTTGATAAATTTTAGGAACAGTAATTTGGTCGAGCTAAGTAAGCACTACCATGGGATCATCTCCGTCATACTTCTGCTAAACAATCTTGCATTAAGCCAATCATCCAAGGCAAACAGAAGCATTCCCACCTCTCTTCGATTGCTCTAAAAGATCCAAGCCATCTATCATCTAGCTTCACTTTCATAGTATTTCATCAATGACGTCTCCGTACCCGGAACCCATCTCCCCCGCCAAGACACGGATTGGCTGGATAGGCATAGGAGTGATGGGAGCTGCTATGGCCTCTCGCCTTCTCTCTGCTGGCTATTCTCTCACAATCTATGCTCGATCGCCCTCCAAAGCTAACGATTTACAATCTAAGGGTGCAATTCTCGCCAATTCCCCATTTGATGTCGCCAAGTGCAGTGATGTTGTCTTCACCATGGTGGGACACCCATCAGATGTTCGATCAATTGTCTTAGAGAGCCAAGGCGAAGGCATTCTTGCTGGGCTCAATCCTGGTGGTGTTATAGTTGATACCACCAGTAGCCATCCTGCTCTTGCGCGGGAAATATTCACCACTGCTTGCGCCAAAGGTTGTTGGGCTGTTGATTCTCCGGTTTCTGGTGGGGATATTGGTGCCAGAGATGGCAAATTGGCTATATTTGCTGGTGGAGATGAGGGTGTTGTTAAATGGTTGTCACCATTATATGAACTGTTAGGGAAAGTTACTTACTTAGGCCCAGCTGGGTGTGGACAGAGTTGCAACATAGCTAATCAGATTGTGGTGGGGGCTAATTTGTTGGGGTTGAGTGAAGGGCTGGTGTTTGCTGAGAGGACTGGGTTGGATGTGAAGAAATGGATGGATGCAGTCAGGGGAGGAGCAGCTGGTTCAATGGTGATGGAATTGTTCGGCGAGAGAATGATTGGGAGGGACTTTAGGCCTGGTGGGTTTGCTGAGTATATGGTGAAGGATATGGGTATGGGCGTGGATATAGTGGAAGAGAGTGAAGATGAGAGAGTGCCTGTATTGCCTGGAGCTGCTTTAGGGAAGCAGTTGTTTGCTGGGATGGTGGCAAATGGCGATGGGCATCTAGGCACCCAAGGTCTTATAACTGTGATAGAGAGACTCAATGGCAAGTAAATCCTATTGTCTCCTCGCTCTCTTTGGATTAATAGTTGAATGTGTATTTTTGAATCTAATTCTCTTGGCTTGAGTAGCTGTATGTGTACTCTTATATGTTTAGCAGCGTGATTGATATATCTTGCCCACAAACTCTGAATAGTTTTCTAATGCAGTTTCCCATCGACAACTACAAGAATGAGGTTGCACAGTAATCAATTGCAATCAATTTATTGATTTTCGGTTGTGGTTTACATATGTTAATGGGAAGCTGTTATCGGTTTTAATTGTTATGAAAATCCTTTTCACTTATGATATATATCGTTGCAATTTTGTTTTTTATTTGAAACAACAGCTCTGCTTGTTCAATAGATTTTTCTGAAATTCAAAATTAAATTACCTAATTGATCTTTGAGTCATGAAGTTTGAATCCGTCTCAATTTGAGAGGCAGTATTTTTGCCTTTTGTAATGGGTGAAAACAAACCTATGAAACCTCTCTACTGTAATTCAACTACAACTTAACTCCACTAAGCCTTAATCTCAAACTAGTTGGGGCTGATCAAAAAACTTTGTTTAAACATTAATCAAGAAGAAAAAGTTTCCCTTATAATTGGATATTGCTCAGCAAGATGAACTCAATATACGTTCATGTCGGTAAATGGTTAATTTAGTGTAAATGCAACCAACTCCTGTAGTGTATGGATTTATTTATTCAACATGTGACTCGGATTATGTCAAATTTTGGATGTTTATTTTTAGACAACCATACAATCATTTGTACTGTGTTACAAAAATGAAAAGAAACTCTTAATTATTTATTTTAACCTTGAGAAGGCTTTTATAATTTCTGCTTCATCTCCAATAATATAATATTAATATCTATTTTGTGCTTTTAGTTTCCTGGAAGTTCTTATACTAAGGTTGGAGATTCTTCTTAGTTTTTTAAGACTTGTCAACTGCCAGCAAATGGATCGCATAGTTTAAAGCAATCAAAAGTGAAGAGTTTCCTGTTTCTATAGTCATATGACTTTAATGGCCTGGAATATGTTTGCATGCGATTTTTGAAGCAGCTTCAGAAAAATGGTTCATCAAGGCATTCAAACCCAAAAGTCTAACTGTTTATCGGGTTTGCGTCTTTGAGATCCAACAGTTGGTTTCTAGAATCAACTGATAATGTAATTGACCAATAAATCATTGCTTGATTTAGCGAGTAAATCATATTAATTTACCCAACACCCACCACAAAAAGAAACCAAGAAATAAATAAGGACAGCACAGTGGATAAAAAAATGGAAACCTAGCTTATGGAGTACTGGAGTGCGAATTTTTTGAACGTTCATGAATAAGGAGCCTTTTTGTTCTATTACAGTTTGGGTCTTACTTCAATTCCATCAATAAAGAGCCCTGCTTTTAAATGACAACTCTTAACTTCCACCAAACTCATCTTCACCTCTTCATCAGATTCACCAGTGAAGAATTCTCCTAGCTCAATTTCATTCCATATATCATCTCTTTCTCTCGATATTTGCCCACATGTATCTTTCAACAGCGGTTCTAGCATTTGCGTATGCTTTGTGTTGTCTAGGAAGATTGTTGGACGTTTCCTCCAATTTTGGCAATGGAGATAAGTTATGCTGGATGCTACTTGGTTCCCCGTCTCAACTGATACTACTGAGGGCTTTGAATCGAGCCCATATGCACGATTTGTGATCTTCAATATAAGATAGGCCCCATATCTTGTGTTTGGTGATAGCATTTGAGTTCTAATTTTTCCTTGGATATCTAACCAATAGGTTGTTATGACTACAGCTACCTCCGAAAATCTGTAGAGAAGACAACCATGTATTTGTATCTTATTATTGTTCAGGTCTACAACCTTTCTTTGAATTTTAAGTCAGCTAGTTTTGCTATGTGGAATCTTATGATAAAGTTATTGCAAGGAAATTGCAGAGAAGTAGAAGGGGAAGATAGGGGGAACCTGGATTCGGCGGTCGGTATCCACCTCCAATATGTTGGGACATCACTCCATGTGATGAAAAGTTCTCTTGCGGACAGCATATAAGATATTTTCCCACATGATTTCTCTAACTTAAGGCACTGAATATAGAATATTTGAAAAAAAAACTACTTAATAAATATAATTACTAGGCATATCCGTCCTCGCTTTAATTTCCAATTTCTATTCGCATAATCAATCATAAGGTATTAATATTTTCAGAGAACTGCTGGCCAGCCACTTTGGCTTCATACCCTTGTTCTATTATCTTCTTGCCACTTTATTGCCACTTACCAAGCTTTGTTAAAAGTCAATAATAAGTAATTTGGTGGGTTTCCAAGTATGAATGAGATATACATGGCGGTAGCATGTAAGAATAATTTATCAGGTTATTTGTTATTGATTTAATATTGCTTAATGCTTGGCACCATAGAAGAAGACAATGCAATAAGGTTCCTAATACTTGTATTTCTTTTTAACTCCTATTGTCAATCGAGATATCAATTGTTTTAGTCCTTCAAACCATTATCATGATAGATGCAGGTGAAGAATGGAGCCTTACCTTATTACCATCATCTAGGAGAACAGGATCACATAGACGAAGAAAAAGCTCTTTCTTTGATGAGAAAGTTAGGGGGGTGACCAATCTCAACAGAATGTCCTGGTAATTGGATGGCAGAAATCTTTCCCAAACAGTATCCGACTCCATAGCTGATCGAAAGGTGGAGCATACCAGCGATGATCTGCATGCGTCTAGCGGAGTCGTGAAGGAGAGAATTTTAGAAACACAGTCCTCAGGTAACATATTGGTCTCTTCTTCTTGGTCTGGTGTATTCTCTGTTCTTAGCATAACATGAATGTTTAGTCTTTTCTAAAAAAAGGAAGACAACATGAATGTTTGGTTTAGTATTATGAATATATACAAGCCAATCTCAACTTTGAAGGCGTTCGTCTGGGTCAACGTTAGAACTGCCGTGGCATTTTAAATAACTACCTCTTCATAAGGAGTAAAGATGTTATTTATCAAATCATGCTGGCAAAGGTATATGAAAGCCTTGTTGGACCGCAAGACTTTCATATACCTATCGACTTTATGAAATAGAAAGGTAATTAAGTATTCTGTCCTTACTTCACATAGAATGGTAACTCTACAAAGTATATGACTTTCCGGCCTATTAGCTCTGTATATATATACCATCTCTATACTTTGGAATTTAAACTTGAATAATGAATACTTTATAGCTAACTAAAGTCAGCTTGTATGGTTATTTGTAATTTCTTAATGAGGTTATTTCCAAATTAATTGTAGGGTTCCGAAGAAGAAGAAAAGATAAGAATATTTGGCTCCCTAATAACTTGAAAGACACCGTTACATATTTCTAATTTCCAACCATAATTTCATATTTATAAATGTGGCGTTTCGGAAAACTGTTTTATGCCTACGTTGAGGTAGATGGCATTTGATAATTTTTCAGAAAAATATTAAACGTTTTTTTAGTATAATTAATGATATTATTCATTTTGAATCAAGTCGATTCATTATAAAAATAAAATTTTTTTATTATTAATTTAACCGAAAGTGCAAATCATCCTCCTAAATTTTGGTACAAAGTATAGTTCAATTACTTAAATTTAATTTTATGTAATATCAACCATATGTTTTAAAATTAGAGTAATTTGGTCCTTAAAATAACGGCTCCATCAATTTGACCATTTTTCGTATGCAAACTATTGATATGATGATATGTATGACACGTGGCATTCTAACATTTGATACATAGGATATAACGTGGCTAAAAAGAGACACATCATCAGATATGTGTTCAATTTTTGAATGTCACGTGTCATCCAGGTCATCACATCAGTGATCAACAGATAGATGATGATTAAACTAACAAAATTATTATTTTAAAAGTCAAATTTATCTAATTTTGAAATATTATGGATGACATTATATCAAATTAAAATTTAAGGGTTAGATTGCATTTTTTATCAAATTTTAGAGGTCGATTTGTAGCTTCAGCCTATTAATTTTTATTGTTTATAAAATTTATTTATAATTTTTTTGTAAGAAAAATAAGTATTAAATCAATGTTGGTTTTTACTCTTTACATAATACAAGTGAATTAAAACTTGTAATAATAGAGAGAAACGATTTAACACTTTTCTTTTTGGATATATAATAATACACTTGAACTTCATTAAAAATTTAAAATGCATTTGTTATCCCTAAATTGACATGGGACAAAGGAAAATATCAGGTGTAGAACGAGGGTGCTGAAAGGGCAAGGTTGGAAAATTTCTAAGTTTATGTTCTTCAAAAATTAAAACCTATCTGGTCTCCAAATATTTAAAACTTTTAGTTTTGTTGAAGATTTAAAAATTCACTTTTGGTATATAATAAATACAAGTCCAATAAATTGTACCAAAAAAATACAAATTGAATAAATAATTAAATATTCCAGTTAGACCTCTTTTAAAATAATTAAATATTTTTTTGCTTTACTTATATAAAATAAAATTAAATTGGTTATTGTAATTTAAAAGACAAATACGTAAATTAATTAATTAAATTAAAAACCACCAATTATTATCACATTTTAAAATTTTTTTATTCTTTTTCCTTCTCGTAAAAATTTGTTCGAAGTGAAATTTGAGTCTCAAACTCTCGAGATAACCAATTCTCCTTAAAATTAACCTTTTAACTAAATTAGCGTGAGGGTTTTTTTTTTTTTTTTGCGAAATGCACGGGGTATCCTGGATGGGCTCCAACTGTGAAAGGCACCTTTAAACCCGTACCACACCCAAACTAATCCTCGTTCGCACCGTATCGGCCCAATTAAGGGGTAGTATGCTGGCCAATGTATTATTCCGTACGTGAGGGGGATCGAACCCCTGACCTCACTTAAGGGATGAGAGTGCCTTACCACTCACACCAACCACAATTGGTTAGCGTGAGGGTTTTAATTTGCAATCCTTTGCTTCATTTTATCTAAAGTAATATTAATTTTAATTGCCTTTTTTCATCTTTACTTTATTCACTAAATGATGCAAGAAATTCGTGGTATAATAATAACATATCTATCAAGATCAAAATTTTATGAAACAAAAAAAATTATTATATTTTTTGTGATTATGAAAATTATATATATATATATATATATATATATATAGCCGAATTCTTTATTATTAATATCTTGGCATGATTAATATTTGTGGTCTTGATTATTTAATTATTCCTCGGTTATCATCAAAATAAAAGATTGCGTGAGAATCAAATAAAAATCAGGATTACAATTCCTTCAAATAAAATATTTATTTAGGTGGTGACTCAGTCACATGCTCGGGTTGAAATCAGCCTATTTTATAATTTTTTTTTTTCTTTTTCTATAATCATTTAATAGTTTCATTTCAATGTAAAGGCGTAATTTTCAAAGTCGGGAAAAAAAAAATAAAAAGTATTCTCCAGTTCTCTTAAATAATGATGAACTTAATCTAATATAATTCTGATAAATTTTAAATTCTAGTTTGAAATGAATTAGAGCTTCGTTACTTGTACGTGAATAAATAAATAAATAAATGAACTGGAATCCAAGATTATGCTCGTCGGGTTAGTTGACTGGATATAGATAATTGGCCCGGTAAAGTAAAGTGTCTTACTGGGCCTTTTCATAAATCCACAATGAACAAATGGGTCATTGGGCCTTTTCATAAATCCACAATGAACAAATGGATCATTGGACCCAAGTACCTGAGATTGACTAAGATATATGTATATATATTGTGTGAATTTATTTTTCAAGGGCCATGCATTATATCACATATATTTACAGTACAGAAAAAAATTAAGCATTAGACAAAGAACAGTGGCTCTAGCACTGAAATATTCAAAAAAATCAACTTAGTATTCCCACGTAGCAAAATTTGATAGAATGCAATCTTACAATTTAAATATGCGCGCATTTAAACCGCTTGATCGCTATAAAGCTTACGATTCGACGTTTTAAACGATACATATCCACCAAATTAGTATTGGAACAACTTTATGCTAAATGTTATGGAATGTACCTTAAACTCACAAGGAACAATGCTTATAGTAAGCAACGAGAATAACAAAAACTTGACCTTGTTACTGTCGTCCATGGCTATAAGGATCTACAAATACAATGCAAATGTTCTCAATTCGAAAATCAACAGTAAAAAGAAAATGGTAGAAGCCACAGGTAATAGCTCATCAGGAAGAGAGAGCGTGACAGTAGTAATGGATGCAAATAAAAATAAAGGAAGTATGGATGCTTTAGACTGGGCTCTTAAACATGTTGTTCGCAAGAGAGATACTGTTATTGTTCTTGGAGTTTCAAGCGATCATTGTGGAAAGAAAAATTCTTGTTTTCCTTTGAATACTGGCATTAGCTTCGCTGGTATTTGTAAGTAATTCTCTTTTTTCATTTCAGAAATGCATTCTTAATCTGTTAATGTCAAAATTCATTTCCAGGGGAAAGATTAGAGTTTTCGAACCAAGGACAAGGAGAAACTAAACCTAGGGAGCTTGGAGAAGAAATTGAGAGGAAAAAGGAACAATACCAGAACAATCTCCAACCTTTTAACCGACAATGCAAGAAAAATGAGGTTACTGTTATTCTAACATGTTTCAATCTTTCCAACTTTATCAGGCCTTCAGTTTTTGGGCTTATGAACTAAAATCATTATGTTTAGGTGAATATGGAAGTTAAGCTTGCTTTTGGGATTTGTCCTAATGAAGTGACAGTCAAACAAGCTCAAAATTCCAATCCTCGTTGGATTGTATTAGCCAGGTACTTGTATTGAATATAGAGAACATATATACAGTAATATTGAAGCTTGAATGTATTTTTATTTTTGAATGGAAAATTGCAGGTACCTAAAGAAACACAAGGTAATGATATATGCACAAGTAGGATGCAACATTGCTGTAATGAGGGGAAAAGATGTTGCAACTTTGACCCCTTCAAAAGCTCCTTCTTCAGCAAATTATATACAAACTAATAGTCGGACTTTTACCACTCATCAACCTGGAATTACTTCTCCTCTCAACGAAGAAGCATCGTATTCTCAAGCTCAAACTCCTGCTTGGTATCCATTGTCCTGGCGAAGTGGATTTCCTCGAGCCTTTTCGCAGGCTGAGCTCAAAGAGATAACGCATGGATTTGCTGAAGGAAATCTTATTCAAGATAAGGATAACATCAAGATTTATGCAGGGATTGTGCAGGAGACTCCTGTTTTAGTTAAATCCTTTTTGGAAAATGATGAAAGATTTTGGACAATGCTTAAGATTCTTTCTCGAGTTCGCCATAGGAATATATCAAACCTTGTTGGATACTGCTGCACTGGAACTTCTGCTTTCTTGCTTTCCGATTATCCTTGCTTGGGTTCTCTTGAAATGAACTTGCTAAGTAAGGCCAACTATGTGTTTCCATTTGATTACACAATTGATATTGTGGGAAGAGATTGTCTAAATTTTGAAAGTTTGAGTTTTTCTTAGATGATGAATCAGCTAGGAAATTGACATGGAAAGCTAGATGGTATATTGCAATGGAAATAGGAGGAAGTTTGCGGTATCTTCATGAGGAGTGTGTTGATGGAGGAACCATTTTTCACCTCTCTGTTTGTTCTGGTCATGTTGTTTTCTCCAATGGTTGCTCTACCATGGTAAGTATGCCATGCCTGTTAATGTTCTAAGAACACAACCTAGATTTGAAAAACAACTTGAGATTTTGATGATAAAGTAAGTATGAGAATCTAAAATTGTCTGTTTTTGGTATCATTGAAGCTTAGCAACTTCATAACTGCTAGATGGCTTAAGGATGGTTCTTCCAGCAGTGAAGATTCTGGAGCCGAGTAAGAACTACTTGTTTATACATATCATATAAAACACAGAAAATTTTATCTGGAAATTTGATAAAAAGAAATTAAAAGAATGAAATATTTTTGATGCTTGAAGCAGAGCAAATGTTGAGGAAGACGAAGGGTATTCTATTGACATACATGATTATGGGACTCTTCTGATTGAACTCATCAGTGGAAAGAGTGCTCGTTTGTATCCAAACGAAAACCAAGGACAGAGTTTGATTCACTGGGTATGATTATTGGAAGAATATCATACAATTTTAAAAAAGACAACATTTAAATTTATAAGCATTAAATGTGTGATCGTATACTTTACATGCAATCTTGTAATACAGGCATTGCCATTTCTTGAAAGGGATCTAATAAGTGAAGTATTGGATCCGAGATTGGAAGAAAGAAGTGATATGAGGGCAGTTTATCATATGGGGAAGGCTGCATTGCTTTGCTTGAAAAGTGATATAGCTCATAATAAGATTTCTATGAATGAGGTAAGCTTTGTTCAGTGCTGATTATTTTTAATTTGGATTTGAATGTTCAGTATCACTAGTATCTAAGCTTGATTGAAATGATGCAGGTCTTAGCTGTGGTTCGAGGTGATCAGCTTGCAGTGGCTAAATGCTAATCAAATATTCGTTCACAACTTATGGTTATGTTCAGAAAATGAGTTGTAAAGGGATAATCATGTATGGAGTTATATGCTGTTTGGAAGAAAGGAAAATTTGAAAAGTTTCTCACCATTAGTCAAGAATTTGGAATAATACATGAATGTCTTGCTGCATGGTTCTTCGTTTCTCACCAGCATGCTATGTGATTGCACATTTAACAAATAAAAAAAATGTGAACAAAATGGAAAAAAAGGATGAGACTTTGTTGCTTGTTTAATTGGGAATTCACGGTCTGCAATCTATATAGAAAAAAAAAATTGCAGAAACTTGCACAAAAATCTGGCCATCATTACAACAAATGGCCTGGTTGTCTGCAATAATTACTAGAGCAAGTTGAGGATAGCATGTTTTGGGGGTTAAAAGAACCCTTTTATATTTTTCTCGAGATTTCTTGAAATTATTAGGTAAAAGAAGGTCCATCATATTGTCCATAGACCTAATCATATAGTATAGTAACAGCAAACGCTTAGCAAGATTTATACTCTATCTTGTTCATTAACTTAACAAAAATTTGAGTGAAAAAGAAAAAGAAAGCGATAAGAATGTCCGGATCTGATAAACTGAAGCAATGATCACTTGTTCATATAATAATTTTATTTAAGACATTCACAGTTGAATGATCCCTTGCCAACTTTTAGTTTTCCAGTTTCTTGTATCATTTGATACTTCTTGAAAGAAATCCTGACATAAAGAAAAAGTATCCAATGTCTTCATGCATATGCTGTGACCAACACAATTGAGGTTCCCTTTGCTTGTGGAATGTAACAATCTTTATAGTGAGAAGAAAAACTAGTAATCTGTAAGAAATTTAAGTTAGCAATTTGCCTCCATGAAGATGTTCTTTTCAAAATTTTGCAGTATAAAACTGTGTATCCTTAGGTACATTAAGCGCAATATAAAATTCATGAAATCGAAAATGGCGTTGGAAGAACTCCCTCATTTCTCCCTTCTGTACTCATCTACCTTAGCAGAGTTTTCATTCACCTTTACCTATTTTACAATTGGAACGATTATACTCGTTGCGATTTGGTATTTTGCACTCAGGTCGTGCTCTGTGTATCTTCTAGACTTCATCTGTTATCTTCCAGCAGATCACTTGCGTACCACGAGCTCAAACTTCATTGAACATGCTGTAAGGAGTGGATACTTCAATAAGGAGACTGTTATGTTCCAAGAAAAAGTTTTGGAAAGATCAGGCATTGGAGATGAATCTTGCTTGCCTATTTCACTTCATGAGCTACCAGAGGGTTCTTCTTACAAAACAACCAAGGAAGAAGTCGAAGAAGTTCTCTTCACCATTGTCAAAGATCTTCTTTCTAAGCACAAAATAAATCCTAAAGACATTGATATTCTGATATCCAACTGTAGCCTGTTCTGTCCTACTCCATCCATTACTGCGATGGTTATAAACAAGTTTGGATTTAGAAGCAACATAAAGAGTATCAGCCTAAGCGGAATGGGGTGCAGTGCTGGACTTTTGTCGATAAGTTTGGTGAAAGAACTTCTTAAAGTTCATAAGAATTCATTGGCTCTTGTTCTTAGTATGGAAGCTGTAACTCCAAATGGATACAAGGGTAAAATGAAATCCATGCTTATCTCTAACACAATATTTCGCATGGGTGGAGTTGCTATTTTGCTGTCAAACAAGAAGCAAGACAAGGGCAAAGCAAACTACAAGCTTCAGCACCTTGTCCGAACCCATATGGGATCTGACGACCAAGCATACTCCTCTGTCTTTCAACAAGCGGATGAGGATGGGTTAGTGGGTGTGTCCCTGTCAAGGGCACTTCTTAATTCTGCAGGCCGTGCTTTAAAGGCTAATATATCAGAGTTAGGGCCACTAACATTGCCTTACTCTGAACAGCTCCGGTTTGCGTGGTCGTTACTTTGCCGGAGGCTTGGGGTTGCAGCAAGACACAGTGAGATGTATGTGCCAAAGTTCAATAAAGCTTTTGAGCATTTCTGTATACATGCTGGAGGAAGGGCAATAATTGATGCTGTGGAGAGTAACCTCAAGCTGGAGAAGGAAGATGGAGAAGCTTCAAGGATGACCTTGTATAGGTTTGGTAACACTTCATCTTCTTGGGTTTGGTACGAATTCAGCTACCTGGAAGCAAAGGGCAAGGTGAAGAAAGGAGATCGAATTTGGCAAATTGCATTTGGCAGTGGCTTCAAGTGTAACAGTGCAGTCTGGAAATCTATTTCCGATGTCAATCTAGACAAAAGAAATGTTTGGTCAGATAGAATTCATCGATTTCCTGTAGACTTGCCAAAGACATCTTGACAGACAATGATTTTTATCTCACAGGTCTCTTATGTATTCCTGATCACATTCCAAAGCTGAGTTGTTATACTTCTTCAGTCTATGACATATCCTCTTGTTCTTCCATTATACCATGGTTACGGTTGCATTGGAACTGCATTTGAAAGACGAATGATCTCTCTCTTTATCCCAGTCGTTTAAATAGTTAGTGAAAATGGACTTATGTAGGTCTGAACTGATCTTAATCCAACAAGCGCCTCTGTTTTCCTACTATGGATACTCTATATAAATGCCAACATCGTGTTTTCCTGTATTAATTATTGAATTACTCTACTGAAAGTATTCATGGAAAAGATAATGCTTACAGATGCATTAAATTTTCAAATAATGGGGTACACAACGGTAAAATATACTTAGCCGGGAACCTGGGGTAGCGCTGCCACCGTCGGGTAGCAAAAATATACTTTTACTTGTAATTGATGTCTCTGTGTTTTCAATAGAATACAACCCCTTTCCCCAGCTCAGCATATAGCTGACAGTAGACTTGCTTCTCCTCTCAATACTCTCATTGAGCTACTCTTGCAAGTCCAGGATAAACAATTGTGAGTAACTTTAACATCGGGTAAGTGATGATCATGAAGTAGAATCCTCCCCGTACCCTGCAAGAATGACTTATTCTGGTAGGAAAGAATCACGCATATCAGCATGAGATGTTCTTGCTTACTCCATCTGCTTCATCCAGAACCATGTTGCATTTTGCTTCCATGATTTATGGAGAAAAGCCTGCTTTCGCAATGCTCTCCTACAAAAGAAAAGAACCTGTGACCAAATTCATATAAACATTGACAAAAGAGACTAATGTCGGAAACTTATAGCCCAACTTCAGCTAGGTTAATGACAAATCCTGGAATATAAATTGAATCATCAATCCTTTTGCAAACCTAAGAACTATGTTCCAAGCACAGAGAAATATGTGTATCGAACTTGATTGCCATGGAAGAAACCTGAGACCATGTGAAGAGGATTTGAACTCCACACACCTAACAACGCAATTGGAGAAGTGGTGACCATCTGAAGATGGAAGTCTACAATACAAGTTCATAAATCACATAGACAACGGAGAGAACATCTTCAGATCACGGATTCTGCATCATGTAGCTCCCATATTCACTAAGTTTTTACTCATGTTCTTGTTAAGGATATTAGATTCTAGAGCTCCAAGTTATTGCAGAATCTATTTATGTAAAGAGTTGCATACATTATTTGGGACATACAAAATTACAACGTACCATCTTCATGCAACAATTACAGCCTTGACAGTTTGATCATTAATAGACTTTTACTTTGATAACGTGCCATTTTATAACATCTATTAAGTGATGTCTATATCTGGGGGTGCTTGTTGGATTGCATTTGAGAGCACCATTTTATCAGTGTGCTTCAGCAAAAACTAAATAAGTATGGCATTCTAGTCCTAAAAGCTACTTTTGGCGAAAATATCAAAGGGGGTGATTTTGCCAAAAAAAAAAGCTGCAACACCAACCTCTGAAAGGGCACTGAACTGAAATAGATAGAATTGTCAACTTCACTTTGATATTAATTAAGCATAAGTGGACAGATTAATAAATGAGCTGAAAACAAGTCAAAGTAGTTTGAACCAGAACAGTGACACAAACAAAAGGTAAAAGTAGTCCCAGTAACGTAAATATTAACCAAAGTTGAAAATGAAAAGATTATGCAGTGCATGCATTCAATCGTAATAAATCCAACTGCCAGATTAACTCAGAGATGATAAAAAACCAAAAAATTTGATTACCTGGAAATCTTTTAGTTACAAACTTATCCATCATCTAGCGAGATTTCAGTGCTTTTGACATTTTGTGTTGCTTGGACAAGATCTCAGCAATTAGCTGGCGACCAAATAAGTTAGAATTCTTAAGAAGCAGGTTTCTTGTAGAAGAATCAACAATATAACCTTGGCTGGGCATCCATTGTAGCAATTTGAGAAGCAAGTCTTTCTTTTCAGGCTGTGCAATATAACGTGATATAGCCACCTGAAATAGTTCCTGAGTAAAAAATTGAAGAAAATGTAAAATTACAACAAAGTACTGCTCAAGGTTAAGGATGCAAAAAGAAAAGGAATTTTTAGATTTTAAAGCTACATGTGGCCAGCCAACCTTAAGGGGACTCAATGAAATTTGGCAATTAATTGAGTAGTTATAGACTAGTTTTCTCAAATAAGTTGGCCCAGGTGGGCTTGGGCTATCACAAGCAATACTTTTGTTTATCAGCCATTCTGCAGCTATATTCATGCAAAGTTGATGCAACACCCAAGTATAGGGGATTGAAAAAGCCAAAAAACTGTCTTGCCTACCACTAATACGTGCAATTTATGCACTGATTTATATATACATCCAAGTGTGAACATTTAAGCTCATGAATTCTAGCCTAAAATGAGTCATACTGTTAGTTACAAGAGGATTTTTAAACTGCATACCTACAATCAAACTAACTTAGGAGAGGAACCCACTCATACATAGAACGAAACAAAGGAAAACTCTTAAGGCTATTCTCTTGTTGCTTTCCTTTTCTTTCTTTCTTTCTTTTAATTCTTTTTCCTTCCAAGTTAGAACCATGAAGATCCTATTAAGGCCACCTATGCACACTCATTTATTTTAGCTTTTTCCCTTTTTCAGTAGTGAGTCCACTTTGTATTTTCATGCTTTAGGATGATATTTGCATAACCTAAAGACAAAACAATCTAGATAGTCTTCAGATACATATATATGTAATCCATTCAAATCACACATTTTTTGGTACCTAGGCCATTCACAATCTCAAAAGTCAAGCCATCCTGTAATGTGATCCTCACTACCAAACTTGTCTCATGAGTTCCCATAATATTGCCCATATATAAAATCATAAGTTCATGAAGAGAAAGTAAGGGATTGATTACAAGCTACACTTAAAAAAGAACTAATGGGAAAACATTGACGCATTCTATTGGCATTTACCTGTTCAATCTTGTATCCAGAACCATGAATAACTTTAATAACATCATTTATCAAATTAATATTGCCCAGCTTCATAAATGCATTTGCAAACTTTTTTATAGCAGCTTCAGAAATCAAATCAGCATTGTCCTGAGAAGAAAAGTTTAAGCAAGCAATAAATTTCATGATGAAATAGTATATTCAGTCTAAAAGAGAATAACCAATGACACAAGGACCTAAAATGTGGAATAGGAAGCAAACAAGCCCCTAGAATTCATTGAGGAACCTTAAAAAGTCACAAGCACACTCTATGAAATGAGGAATTGCTAATGTCACAATAGGAAGTATTGATTAGCCTGTATTAAATGTTAACAGAACATAGATAAAAAAAACAGTAGGCCTTACAAACTAAAAGGAAAAAAGCAAAAAAGCAGATGCAAAAAAAGAAACCCCAGATCCAAAAACATTCAAAAACACCTTAAACATATCTTTCAGCAAAAAACACTCAGTTAATTTGGGCAGGAACTCTCTTGTTCAACTTGGCATGCACAAAACCCAAGCAAGTTATACAGTCCTGAATTATATTTTTCAAAAGATACCAGATCCTTCAATTGGTAATAGTTCTTTGGTTGAGTTACTTGATTGCGTCAATTAAGATTTGGGAGTCCATTTTCATCCAGAACCATAGTTTGGGTCCCCATTGTTTATTTTTCCAGCAAGAAAATATAGCATACCTTAACTACTACGTAAGCGTCTTTTAGAAGCTTTCCAGCTATAAGTATGTGTAGAATCTTCTCATGCAGGGCTTTGCACATCGTTCTCTTGCCATATTTCAACATAGTATAGACAGAAAACGCTTCTGCATGGGCTTTGCTTTTACCAAGGTGAAAAATCAATGAGGAACAAAGTTCCTACAAAAATGTTATTGTTAGATGCTTCAAATTCACAATTCTTTATTGAACATAGAAATCTAAATGAAAAGGAGAAAACATTTCCAAATAGACAAGCTGAAATTGACAATAACAGAAAAAGTTTTGCAATCTTCAGGATTTACAAATTCACCTGAAGCCAAAAGTAACAAAATAAAGTATTTTTGAATCTACAGGATACAGGAAGTTAAAAAATGATTTGCAGATGAATATATGAAAATAGTACAATGTAAACCTTTTCTTAGAAAGAGCTTGAGCAGCTAAATAGATCCCAACAGTGATGAGATGAAGACATAAGACTATTTACTTTACACTCTTTAAAGAGAAGCTTATTGAACAAGTTGTCCAGCACTTCCATCATTATCAACGGAAAACACCAATTACTAGTGATTCTAAACTAATGACAAGGCAATTCATACCTTCTTCCTGACAAGAAAAAAGTCTATTAATATGCAAAACACTGATTTCTGATTTATTCAAACAGTCTTCCCTGTAAGGCAAAACAATAATGATTCCCCTGTCTTAAACTCGTTAGTAATTATCAGTCATGGAACTCCATGTTCATATTTGAAATCTCTCTGATTCTTACTAAGAAAGTGATAAAAACCAAGTCTCAGGCCATACAAAGCACATAGAAATAAGAGTAGAAGAAACAATTTGACATGTTCTTTCCAATAAAAGATGGCTAGAATATTGGTGGTCGCTCGCCTCTTCAGAGTCTACATCAAACTTAAAAATATTACAATGTAGAATGCAAGTAACATTAAAGACTTCAACTGTATTATAAAGGAAACAAATTAACAAAGGGAGCTTCTCCAGAGCTTTATAAGAAGTAAATTACCTCTTCTGGCTTGAGACCTTTCCTATGCATGTCCTCCATTGTGCGATAAGCAAGCAGATGCAAATTTTGTTTACAAAAATATTTAATTAGGATATGGAAAGTATTATAATTAGGACTAATTGCTAGTTCGTCAATTTTCTTCATTGTCTGCATCACATTTTCCATGTCCCCGGCTATGCAGTAGGCACAGAGCAAAGTATTTAATATAACTACATCATATTTGTCATATTTTGCCTCAAAATCCTTAGCCAGTTGCTTTGCCTCTCCTAAAAGCCCTCCTCGGCAATATGCTGAAATCATGATACTGTGAGAATAGCCATCTGCAAATGACAAACAAGTTAATCCAGTTACTCGAAGAAAACAACAGAAACTACAGCTTGCATGCATGAAAAGCAAAAGATTGTCCGGACAGCCAATGAAGTAACTAAAAATCATCAAAAATAAACCAGGAGATTCAAATTAAGAGTTACACATGTTAAAAGACCATCTTAGGGGCAATCCTCACAGCAATTACCTCACATTGTGATAACGCTACTAATTTTTTCCCCAATTTCCAAGTGAAACAGAAATTTAGCAGCTATTGTTTTATATTATCTAAAGGAAGTACCACAAAGGCAAAAAAAAAAAAGGACAGACATCTCATAAACACAGCCAAATAGTTTAAAAACCCAACAACTTTGATAATTTATGCATGCATGAATAGTACTTCAGTTTGGCAATCGATATAAACAAGTCAGTTTACTGCATCCACAATCATAAATAGAGGTGGGAATATACTTAGAAGGCTTACAGAGGTACATACCAGATTTAACACCTTTTTCCTTCATTTCATCAAAAACTGATCTTGCTTCATTTACATGGCCAGACTTTGCAAGGCCATCCATCAATATGCAATACGGCATCTGCAAAATAATTTCACGTTATTTGCTATAGAAGTACAAGTGAAAGGAAACATAGGTATACTAACAGCTATTAGAAGGAAAACTGATGGTAGATCTATATGTATAAAAAGGAAATAAAAAAAAAGGGTTTTTTACCATAAGCATCAACCAATAAGCTGATTGAAATTTTATCCTAAGCTTGACAATTTAAGTGTCAATAAATTCGACATTAATTTAATACAAAGACCATATAACTAGAATGTTACAATAGATCCTTGCATCTCTTTTCTAACCAAATACACAAAATCTTCCTAAGAGATAGCATTGAACTTTGAATTTTTGTTCTGCCTCCTCTGGTCTTCCATAAACAGGGTGGCAATGTCAGCTACAACGATACACAAATCTGAGACATTGAGCTTGACTTTACCTCATCTTTTGCATAGCTCAAAGCCTCCAGTTCAACTAGTAACTCCCTTGATTTCTCAAACAAGCCTCCTCTAACATAAACCTTCAATAAAGTTGTCCATATTACCTGGAAGCATTTCAATGAAACTAAGGATCATTAACAGAAAGATCTTGACAGTTAAGATCAAGAGAAAGATGTTAGGTTTAATTCCCACAAAAGATGAATTGAATAATTAATTTCTGGATTGAAATTCAGAAAAGAGATTAAGAGTAGAGTTGTAAAAGAAGAAGTAGAAGATAGAACGGGAGAGAGCAGAAAATGAGAGAGAGAGAGAAAAGAGAGAAAGAGAAAAAAATCAGGAGAATGCTTTTTGATTCCGTAATGATTAGTGGTCCCAAAGGTCTAGTACAAATAAAGCATGAGCAACAACTTTCTGCTGAGGTACAAAACAGCCAAAATGGCGTGTGCACCAGAAAAGAAAAATCTAAAGTAATTCTGAAATTCTATTCTAATATCCATAACTAACTTAACTAACTTAGGGCAATTTTACATCTTTGCCCTCCGGTTATACCTAACAATACCCTCCCCTTTTGCACATTCTTGTCCCCAAGAATGATAAAATTCTGGAAATTGATGCTGGATGAAGGCGCGGTCCTCCCATGTGGCATCAATAGTTGGAAGGAGCTGCCATTTGATGAGGAGTTGTTGAATGTGGGAGTCATTAATCAGAGTTGTTCTTGTGTTAAGGACCTTTTCTGGTTGAATCGCAAACTCGGACTCAGTGTGGGGAGGAAGAGTTACCTGGACTGGATAATTAGGTTCCACCCTCTTCTTGAGCAGGGAGACGTGGAAAACTGGGTGTATTTTGCAGTTGGAAGGGAGTTCCAACTTGTAAGCCACTTTCCCTACTCTTTGGAGCACCTGGAATGGCCCATAGTATCTAGCAGCAAACTTGAGAGACCTTCTTAAAGCTAGGGTAGTCTGTCTATAGGGCTGAATTTTAAGATAAACCCAATCACCCACAGCAAATTCCCTCTCCGTTCTTCCCCGGTCAGCATATTGCTTCATCTTGTTCTGAGAGTGTGCCAAACGGTCCTTGAGATAGGTTGTCAAAGAGTCTCTTGCGTGTAAGAAATCCTCCACTGCTGCTACTGAACTGGTTTCGGTTGGCAGATTTGGTAAATTAGGGGCGTAACCATAAACAGCCTGGAAAGGACTCATGTTGAGTGCTGAATGGTAACTGGTATTGTACCAGTACTCTGCCAAGCTAAGCCATCTGAACCAGTGGTTGGGGTGGTGGAAAGTCATGCATCGTAAGTAGGTTTCAAGGCACCGATTCAGTCTTTCGGTCTGGCCATCGGTTTGGGGGTGGTAGGCTGAACTAAAAAGCAATTTGGTTCCTAGATGCTTCATCAACTCTCTCCAAAATCCTCCTGTAAACACCTTGTCCCGATCCGTAACAATGGAGTTAGGCATCCCATGTAGCTTAAAAATCTGATCCAGGAATAGCTGAGCAACTTCTGCAGCAGTAAAGGGATGTTTGAGGGCAAGAAAGTGGCCCATTTTGGAAAATCTGTCAACTACTACTAATATAGTATCCCTGCCCGCCGATTTAGGAAGCTTCTCAATAAAATCCATGGAGATATCTCTCCAAATGTGGGAAGGTACTGGTAGGGGTTGAAGAAGTCCCGGGTATGCCACTGATTCCGACTTGCATCTTTTGCAAACATCACACTGTGCTATCCACTGGATTACCTCCCTCTGCATACCTGGCCAGTAAAAATTTTGCTGCAGCCTTTGCAGTGTGCCCCTAACTCCCGAGTGGCCGCCTATGGGAGAATCATGGCAAGTGGCAAGTAGCTGCTGCCTTAGGGAGGTTGAACAGCCAACATACAGTCTCCCTTTGTACTTAACCAGGCCTTTGGATAGAGAGTAATTAGGAAGATCCTGAGGTGTGATAGATAAGGTGGTAATCAGCCCTCGAAGAACGTCATCTCCTTCATAAGAATTGAGAACTTCTTTTAGCCAACTTGGGGTGTATGTAGAGAGATTGAGGTGTTGTATAGAAGCCCCTTCATGTTGTCTAGATAGGGCGTCGGCCACTCTATTTTCAGTCCCTTTCTTGTAGTGGATGGTGTAGTCCAAACCGAGCAACTTAGAGATCCCCTTCTGCTGAATGTAGTTATGTAGCCGCTGCTCCAGGAGGTGTTTTATGCTTTCATGGTCAGTTTTGATGATGAAACTGGACCCTTCCAAATAATGCTTCCATTTTGTCACAGCTAGTATGATGGCCATTAACTCCCTCTCATAGGCAGACAATTGCTGGTTTCTAGGACTCAATGGCTTGGATATATAGGCTAAGGGTCTTCCCTTCTGCATTAGAACAGCCCCCAAACCAGTGTTACTAGCATCACACTCTAAAACAAAAGGCTCCTTGAAGTCGGGTAGTGCTAGCAGTGGTGCTTGCGTCATGAGCTTCTTGAGGTCTTCAAATGCTGCTTGGGCAGCCGGAGTCCAATGGAATTGATCTTTTTTAAGTAACTCAGTAAGGGGTTCGCAAATGACCCCATATCCAGCAATAAATCTTCTGTAGTAACCCGTTAACCCCAAGTATCCCCTTAAAGACTTCAGGTTTTTAGGAGTAGGCCATTGAAGCATGGCTGTAATCTTGCTAGGGTCAGTTGATATTCCCTTAGAAGATATCACATGCCCCAAGTAATTCACCTTGTCTCGGCCAAACTCACATTTGGACTCCTTAGCAAATAGCTGATGTTCCTGCAGCTTCTTGAAGACTAGCTGTAAGTGCTTGAGATGGAGCTCCAAAGAGGGACTGTAGACTAGGATATCATCAAAGAAAACCAACACAAACTTCCTGAGATAAGGCTGGAAGATGTGGTTCATGAGTGACTGGAAGGTTGCCGGGGCATTGGTTAGGCCAAAGGGCATAACTCGAAATTCGTAATGCCCTGAGTGAGTCTTGAAGGCTGTCTTGAACGTATCCCCCTTCCACATTCTGATTTGGTGGTAACCAGACCGCAAATCGATCTTGGAGAAATAGGCTGCCCCATGTAATTCGTCTAGGAGATCCTCTATGATTGGAATAGGAAACTTGTCTTTGATGGTATGCTGGTTGAGCTCTCTATAGTCGACACAAAATCTCCAAGTGCCATCCTTCTTCTTGACCAGCAAAACCGGGGAGGCATAGGGGCTAGTGCTAGGCTGGATGATGTTGTTCTCCAACATTTCGGCCACCAGTCTTTCAATTTCAGATTTCTGTTGGTGTGAATACCTGTAGGGTCTGATATTCACTGGATCCGAGTTAGGTTTGAGTGGGATTTTGTGGTCATGGGATCTAGGAAGAGGTAGGGATGTGGGAACTTGGAAAACAGCCTGATGTTGCTGCAACAACCTTGAAATTTCAGTAGGAATGGCACTTTCTTCCGACTGCATCTCCTCCTTAATTTCAGGCTTTAAGCTGATGAGAAACAGCTTAGTAGTGAGACCCTTCCAGCCTTGTTGCACTGCCTTAGTGAGGCGTTTGGCTGTAATCGCCTTGAGGGACAATTGTTCGGTCATTCCTTTAATTCTGAAAGGTCTGCCGTCCTTCTTGATGGTTAGTTCATTGGCATCATAATCAAGAGTTATTGGAGAGTGACACTTCATCCAATCGGACCCTAGTATGATGTCATACTCTCCTAATTCCAATGGCCTCATATCAAACTCGAACTTGCTGCCTTGCATCAACCAGCTCACTCCGTTGCATTTGACTGCCACCGTGACCCTTCTTCCATCTGCCACTGCAACCGTAGCAGGAGGCACTGTGGTGAAGGAGAGTTTAAGACTCTTAGCCATCTTAGAGTCCACAAAACAGTGAGTACTTCCACTGTCAATTAGGATCATCACAGGTTTCCCATTGAGCTGCCCCTTAACCTTAATGGTGTAATCGTTGAGTCCCCCTTCAAGAGCATTCAAGGACAGTGCTATATGCTCTTCGGAATGCTCCTCCACATTAGGCGGTTCTTCCTCTTCAACTTCCTGCCAATCTTCATCTCCAGAATCATCTCCTTCAATGACTTGTACTGCCCTCAATCCTCTCGGATTACACTGATGGCCTGGTCTATACCTGTCCCCGCATTTGTAGCATGATCCTGGGGTTCTATTCATGTTGGAGGGGTTGGGTCTAGGCTGGTTATACTGGGTGTTAGCAGTGTTTGGCTTATGTTCTTGGGAAGTTCTTGGGTTAGTAGATGGTGGGGGTTGATTGTGTGGTCTAGGTGTGGACATGTTGGGAGGAAAGTTTCTGCTAAAGGAAGTCTGGCTGTTTGGGTTCCATGTTTGGGTAGAGTGCTTGTAGGAATGTTTAGGTTTGAGGGCCTCCAAATGAGACTCTTGCAGCTTGGCTTGTTCAATGGCAGTGTAAAGGCTGGGTGGTTTGAACATCTTCACAAGGGATCTTATCTCATCCTTAAGGCCCCCAATGAAGCTGTAAACATAGTAGTTTTCAGGCTGGTTGGGGTATAACCTCTCCATTTTGAGCTTAAGGAGCTCAAATCTGTCCAAATACTCATCAACCGAGGTGTTTTGTCTGAGCCGCTGCATTTCTTCCACCACATTATCTTCTCCAATCTCCTTGAACCTCTTAGCAAGTGCTTCAGCAAATTCTTCCCAGTCTACTGCTTTCCTTTGTCTACTCCAATTCTGGTACCATGTTTCAGCCCTTCCTTGTAGATAAAGGCTAGCCAATTCCACCTGCTTCTCGGGTGTAACATCATACACAAGAAAATACTTCCTACACTTAGAGATCCAGCTCTGGACATCAGTCCCTTCAAAGCTATGTAAATCCAGCTTTGGTAGTAACTTATTATAATACGTTTTCCCTTGGTACACTTCCTCTACTCCTCTTTCCTGAGGAGTAGGCAATAACCCCCTTCCATTCCTAACATCTGAAGTTAAGTTAATAGTGTCCTTACCTCTGTTAGCAGAAGGAAATGGAGTGCTACTGCTGGATGCCGGTGTTGGAGCTTGGCCTTGGATTAGTTGAGCCAAGTAAGCCACCGATTTTTGGTTTTCCAGCTTGAGCTCTTCGTATTGGCTTTGGTTCTTCCTTTGCTCTGCCTTCATACTGGTTTGATCCAGCATCATATCTTGTAGCTTAGATTCTAAGGAACTGAATCGGTACTCCATTTGTTCTTCGAACTTGGAACTCAAAAACCGAAGTTGCTCTTCAAGCTCCCCCATAGACACCATCGATTCCTCAGTTTCCTTGCTTCTCTTAGCTGCTGTGTTCTTCGCCATCTAACCCAGAGATAGTGACTGCTCTGATACCAGTTTGTTAGGTTTAATTCCCACAAAAGATGAATTGAATAATTAATTTCTGGATTGAAATTCAGAAAAGAGATTAAGAGTAGAGTTGTAAAAGAAGAAGTAGAAGATAGAACGGGAGAGAGCAGAAAATGAGAGAGAGAGAGAAAAGAGAGAAAGAGAAAAAAATCAGGAGAATGCTTTTTGATTCCGTAATGATTAGTGGTCCCAAAGGTTTAGTACAAATAAAGCATGAGCAACAACTTTCTGCTGAGGTGCAAAACAGCCAAAATGGCGTGTGCACCAGAAAAGAAAAATCTAAAGTAATTTTGAAATTCTATTCTAATATCCATAACTAACTTAACTAACTTAGGGCAATTTTACATCTTTGCCCTCCGGTTATACCTAACAAAAGAATCAAGTCCATATACAAAATGAGACAGGGCAGCAAAGCCTCACTCTCCTTTTACATATTCAATATGACTGCAATTATGAACCAGCTGTACATAAATTAAGATTCAAAAATTGAATTTTAAGCACATTTATTGGCTTCTATGCAATAGGCATTAAAGCCTGTGATATTGTAGTAAGTGGGCAAGGGTGTAAACCAATGTAGAGAAAAGTGAAATGTATATATGAAGGATAACAAGAAACTAGAAACCTTGAGGTTAACAAAAAACATGTGCATTTTAATTAAGCTTCCCAGCAAGAAAAACAGAAGAAAAACGAAGTGGGAAAAATATTCAAAAACTTGTTCCATAAATAAAACATTAGTTTCTATCACTAATGTTTATATTTAGAGTAATATCATCAAAAAGCACTTGACAGTTTCCCCATCCCATAAAAGTCAAATGCAGTACGATTTTGACTACCAAGATTATCCACATACCAATGTTAGCACCCCAGCTAAGTTTATTCTAACTGGATGATGAGGTTGAATAGCCTACTGATGAAGTTGAATGCAATGATGCCAATGAAACAGGAAGCAGAGGGTACAAGGATGGGAATCAAGAAAAAGCTAGCAATGTGTTAAACATGCAGAAAGTATATGGAAGACATAAGGCACAGGTTTAGGCGACCAGGATTCCTATCCTTAACCCAGGAACGTAAACAATGTTGGTTTGTTTTGCCCACAAGAAATTATTGTTTTAGAACACACAACTAAACAGTGTGATAATCTGATACAAGTAATGATTTTCAGTCAAGTTGCTCTTTCTTGGCCTTATGTTGACTTAACAAAATGCTGTTTTTCATACATATGTTCGTAAGGTTCAGACACATATCAATCTAGAGAAATTAGAAGAAACACAATAATATGTCTTTTGACAGAAAAGAAAGAATATGCGCTTTAGAGCAACAAACATTAAAAAAAAAAAAAAAAAAAAAAAAACCCTAAATATATTTCACAATGAATGAACAAGATCACTAAACTAGACATCATTCATAAATAGAGGCATAAAAATAAAACAAACCTTGTTTGGCACTAACCCCGAAGATTTCAAGTCTTGCACCAACTCTTCAGCCTGCTTGTAGTTCCCATCAGAAGAGTAAGCATTTAGTAAAGAACTGTAGTGAAATAGATTAGGCGAATGACCTTCACTTTTCATCTGATCAAAGTAGCTCTGTGCTTCTTCACAGTGATTATTTGAAGCACAAACTGCCAAAAGAGTGCCATACATCACGCTATCCATCTGCAGTCCATTATACTTCAGTTCTTGAACAATGTCTAATGCCTTAGAATATCCATTTTTTACTTTTATGCAACCTGCAAGCAGCTAAGGATCACAAAAGAGACTAGTGATGAGTACAATCCACAGGTCAGAAATTTATAATGAAAATCTCTTTTCCTTAGTGGACTTTGTGTTGTCGAAATAGCAAATGGATATAGCCATTGTCAGAAGCAGAAATATAGCTAGGCAAATGAGCTCTTTCTGTAGTTCTGAAATAGGTTTTTTAAATATTTCAAAAAATTTAAGAAATAGCACAGAATTGTTAGAAATCTTAATGATTGAAGTTTCAAACATTATCACAAAGCACACACCACCACCAACAGTGTATATTTACATAGTAATGTGATAATCACTACACATATATGTGAGTACAATGTCCACATGAATTTGTCATACAGAATTAGAATATATATACTTATTTAATTTTTGAAAAAATAAGGATCTCAGTAATTTGATATCTAAATTCTAAACCATTGCTGCACCAACTAGATGAGCTCAACTATTTAAAATATTTTAGCAGAAAAATAAGCTAAGAAACAGAGAGCAAGCCCTGCCACAATGGTAAGGTTGCTCCTTTCTGAACAGGTCACAGGTTGAACATGGAAAATGCTTCTTGGACAAATGATAGGTTGAAGGCTGCATGCAGTAGACACCCAGCAATCACCCTAGCAAATCAGGGAACATCATGAAGGAGGGATGCCCTTAATAAGCTATGAAATTGCAATATGGATTACATTGCAATAATTACATTCCAGACAAAATAAAATTAGCTCTTCTCTAGGTATCCAAACAAAACTTGGTCAAGGCCATTGGCTCAAAAGTGACAGTGAACTCAGATAGCTGACACAGAGACTGTCCCACATGAGATATCTTTTATCATGAAATTAATATGATAGAATGGCGCTTTCGCTGATAAATAAATGAATAAAGTAGTAAAAGTGAATACAGCATACCGTACTATATGTAACAACATCCGGTGTTAGACCATTCTGTTTCATCTTATTAAACAATTTTATGCTGCTATCAAACTTGCCACTCCGGACCAAACAACTAAGAACAGAATTGCATATGAAGACATTACTTCTAATTGATTCATCTTGAATGCCATTATAGATTTCTAGTGCTTTTACAGCATTCAGGCTTTTTCCCATGAACTTTATGTAACTGCTATAGGAAGAAACACTGATTTTACTATGTTGTTGCATCCAATCAAAGACCTGCAATAATTTCATAAGTAAACAAAATGAGAATTGTATCATAATAATCATCCACACATATCAACAAATAAAAGGTTAAAATAAGGAGGTGAAGATATAAAATTACAGAAGTTGGTCCAATCCTTTTATCTTGATAAATTATTTTGGTAGTAAAACAAATATTTTATCATTACTTGTGTGTAATGCAATTCATTATTATGTACAAATACCATCAGATAAATAATATAGCCACTAAGAAACAGTGATTCAACATTGCTTAATTGCATTGTTAGATACTTGTGCTTAGTCTGTAAGTCAGTTTCCTAGATTAATAGATTAGGACATCATACTTATAGGAGTGCACCTTAAAGAAAAATATTGATATTGCCAAAAGCATGATTAAACATACAAAACAGAGCAATACATCAGACAACTCCAGGTATTTACATGTCAATAGTAAAAATAGTTTGCATATTAAAAATGAAGTACAGCATTGTTTAAGTCATGTAACCTGATAAAGATCTTGCCATCTGCTTTGCTTCCCAAAATTTCGCAAAATGACATTCAAGTCTTGCACCTTCAATATCCCTCCTAATCTGTAAGTGGAATAATAATAATAATAATAATAATAATAATAATAATAATAATAATAATAATAATAAATAAATAAATAATAAAAATAAAATAAACACTCAGTCATAAATTGCAAATTTAATTATCTGCTGAATGCTTTCAAACTCTAGTACTTTATGATGGAAATGATCAACAGAATATTACAGCAAAATTGTCCATAAAATACAAGACTGCTTCGGAGGGCTGCCCCATGGTATAAAAATTTCCATGTGTGTTCTCCCTTATCATTTGGCTAGGCAAATTTTATATTAGTCCAATTTAAGGGCATTTTCCCATCAACAAAAAGTTAAAAAATTTAGTTTATCATTGGCTGGTAGCCTTCTGTCACCAATATAAACCAGGTACATGGCCAAAGCAACTATTTAATAAAGATAGTGAACACTACCGTTAAAGCTGTCTACTTGAAAGTAGTCGAACAAATTACAACCAACTAGACAAATAAATAAATAAATAAAAATAAAACTAAAACTTAGTATTTGCAGTAGCAAACACTTTGAACCACACATGGATTTTGTGCTTCAAAGGAAAATGTCCAAGAAATATTGTTGATCATTTGAAAGTTTCAAGGAATATTTAAAAATCACATAGACCGAGGTTCTCCGTAGAGTTTTTCCAATTATCAAACGAAAATGCAAACAATTTTAGAGAAAATTATGGCAACAATGGAAACAATTTTAAGATGTAAGCAGAAAAGCAAGCACCTACAAATTAAGAAACAAATAAGCTACAGTGCAAATTTGAAATGGCACACTTGTTTTTTTCTTATTTCTAGTCGGAGAAGCCGGTAGAGATTTCTAATCTAACACCTATAAATTAAGATAAGCAGGCAAATAAGCAGAAAAATATATAAAGATCAAAATTTTGCAAGTACGACCCAAGCATAGTTTTGGAAAAAATAAGCAGAAAACATAGACAATAACACTGCAATTCTATTTATTGTAAAGTTTCCTAATTATTCAACAACTTCATGACCTAATTTGCCCAAATTATACATACATAGAAATATTAGCTATAAATACAGTCAAATAAAACACACCCCTAAAGAAATGAAGATAGAAAAAAAAGAGGACCTATGAAGAGCCGAGTCTAAATCAGGGGAACTCTGAACTTCGAGAATAGCAGCTTGTCTAGCCAGGTAGGACTTCGAGTGACGCCCTTGTGGCGGAACTTCCTCACTTGACGGTGGATCATTTTGAAATTGTTTGATAAGTGGAGTCGGTGTAGTTGCTGGAATTGCAGAAATGTGTAGCGAATTGTTCGTCCTGGTAGTTGTGCCGTGGTCGTATAGAGAAGGAATCAAAGGAAAAGAAGACAAGTGTGTAGGCGAAGAAAGGATGGAGTAAAACCCAGTGCCTGCCTCTAATGACTGCATTTTCTGCCCTCTGTTGCTTTCAGAGTTGACACGGAGAGTATAAGGAGAAAATGCTGAAGTGGGTAGTCCAGTAGATATTTTTTAGTTTGGATGACTCGTTCATAGTGAAAATTCGCCTTAGTTTGGACGGGAGTAATCGTACTACTTGTAATGGTTTTAGACTGTGAGATTTATGCCAAAAAATTATCAATTTTTATTGAAATCGTTGTCATCCGCAATGATTTCAGTATTTATGTGTCAGACCTAAAATCATTGTTTGTCGCATTTTCAAGTCTAACATAAAGAAATCACAGATGCTGCAGAAAATATTTGCATTATTATTAATATTTGGAATTTATATTTAGAAAGTTCAATACTGGCTGAATGGCAAAAGGCGGTTGCTCATCCTCCTAATTAAAGAAGATATAAGCCACACTTTTATTCAGAGTTGATTTGTATATTTATACACATAGTAAGCAAAATCCTATTAGAATACAACAATATCCCCTGATATCAAGCATGTAGAATAGAAAATAATAACAAAAAATAAAATTATATTTAACATGTTGATTACGATTACTTCCCTTATACTCCCCCTTAAGTTGAACTGGACGTGAAACAACAGTTTACTTGTCTCGAAGCCATAAGAACCGTTGTTTAGAAAGACCTTTAGTCAGTGCATTAGCAATTTGATCAGTGGAGCAAAGATAGACAACCCGCAAAATACCTTGAGCAACTCGATCACGTACAAAATGAAAATCAACCTCCAAATGTTTACTCCTATTATGAAAGATAGGATTTAACGTGAGATAAGTCGCACTCAGATTATCGCAAAATAACTGAGGCGGGGGGACATTGAGAAAACCAATTTCCTTAAGAAAAATTTAAAGCCATTGAAGTTCAGAAGTTGCAGATGCCAAAGCACGATATTCAGCCTCAGTAGACGATCGAGAAATGGCCCGTTGCTTGGAAAAGACCATGAAATTAAGTTATCACCAAGGAAGACGGTAAAACCAGTAACGGATTTTCGATCATCAAGACAACTAGCCCAATCGAAATCAGAAAAACCAATGAGAACAATCCGAGATTTTCGAAGTAAGATACCATATGATTGAGTGCCTTGAAGATATCATAAAATTCGCTTGACTGCATCCCAATGCGCCAAGGTGGGAGCATGCATGTATTGGGAGACTCTGTTAACTGCAAATGACAAATTAGGCCGAGTGAAGGTAAGATATTGCAAACCACCCACAATAGATCGAAAAAGAGTAGGGTCCTTAAATGGTTCACCGTCGGTAAGAGTCAACCGTTCACTACTGTTAACGGGCGTAGCAATAGGATTGCAATTGTTGCAATTGGCCATTTGAGCACGGACCAGTAAATCATTAACATATTTCCGTTGATGTAAGAAAAGACCATTGGACAACCAATCAGCTTCAAGCCCCAGAAAGTAATGAAGATGGCCCAAGTTCTTTAGAGCAAATTGCGAATGAAGATAGCCAATGATCCGATTCATATAGTCAAGAGCATCCCCCATTAATAGAATATCATCAACATAAATAAGACAAAAAATCTTCATACGTGCAGTAGACATAAAGTAAAGAGAGCTGTCTGACTTGGATCCTTGAAACCCAAACTTGAGTAGAGCGCCAATTAACCAACGATGCCACTGTCGAGGTGCCTGTTTTAGACCATAAATGGATTTGCGTAGTTTACATACATAACCAGGAAATCGGGAATCCACAAACCCCAGAGGCTGATGCATAAAGACATCTTCGTCAATAGTACCATGGAGGAAAGCATTAAAGACATCTAATTGAGTCACCGACCAACCAAGAGAGACAACCAAAGATAGGAGCAGTCGAATGGTGGTAGGCTTGACAACTGGACTGTAGGTATCCTTGAAATCAATACCAGGACGTTGATGAAACCCTTTAGCAACAAGATGCGCCTTATGTCGATCAATGGAACCATCAGAATTATGTTTGACACGAAACACCCATTTACAACCAATCACATGTTGACCTGCAGCAAGTGGAACCAATTTTCAGGTGCCATTTTTGAGAAGAGCAGTAAACTCCTCAGCCATGGCCTAGCGCCAAGCATAGCTTTTGACCGCTTGGGTGAAGCAAGTAGGGACAGCATCAGATGTGGAAGTAGCAATTAAAGAGACAATTTTGCTGGGCTTCAAACTTCTAGTTTTGGTTTTTGTGACCATAGGATGCCGAGAAACAGTTGAAGATGGTAGAGGATCAGGTGCTAATGACTTATGAGGAACAAGGAAGGATGAACCAGAAGATCTTGGTAATGGAGAACATATAGGGGCAAGCTCAGATTGCGAGGAGGCGAAAGTGGCAGAGGGCACGTATGTGGTGGTGTACAATTAGGGAAGAGGACACCTGAGTATCCGATGGGGTGACAACAGGAGAGGATGGTTGGCTGGTGATGGCACGCGGTCGAGTGGGAGAGGTAGGCAAGGTGTGCACGAGCGCGGTTTCTAGGACTGGAAATGGAAGTGAATTGGGCACGGGCGCAGGTTTAGGGGCTGAAACTGGGGGTCGGATATACACGGGCGCGGGCATAGGGACTGGAATAGAAGTATGACTGGGCGCGGGCGTGGGGACTGGAACAGAAGTATGACTGGGCGCGGGCATGGGGACTGGAACAGAAGTATGACTGGGCGCCGGCTCTGGGAGAGAAAAAAACGTGGCCGTGTGGGAGTAGAAAAATGAAAAGGAGATATGGGGACTGTTGAAACTGACACCTGATTAATCTTCATCCAAGCAAATGGAAAAACTTGTTCATCAAATAAGACATGGCGTGAGATAAATAATTTACCAGAAGAAAAATCAAGGCACTTATAACCCTTTTGAAGTTTACTATAATCGAGAAAAATACAAGGACTTGAGCGAGGTTCAAGTTTGTGTTTGGAGTAGGGATGTAACCATGGATAACATAGACACCCAAATACTTTGAGAAGACTATAATCAGGTGAAAGACCAGACAATTTATGAAATGGATTGTCATATGCAATGGTAGTAATAGGAAGACGATTAATGCAGTAAACTGCACACTCAAAGGCAGCAATCCAGTAAACTGCACACTCAATGGGCTGTTCATTTTTGCCGGTGTAATTAGAATTACCAGTGGATCCAGAGTTATTAGTTTCTGTAGATATTTTGGTATTGAAACCCTAAAGCTCTGATACCATAAAGAAGATATAAGCCACACTTTTATTCACAGTTGATTTGTATATTTATACACATAGTAAGCAGAGTCCTATTAGAATACAACAATATCCCCCGACATCAAGCATGTAGAATAGGAAATAATAACAGACAATAAAATCCTATTTAACATGTTGATTACGATTACTTCCCTTATACTAATGTCCTTCAACGTCTCGAGATTAATTCTCATGAACTGCATTATTTCTTTTTTTTATTGAATACATATTGTTATATTTTTTTTATTTGAATACATATTGTTATATTATAGACATATTGCATACAACTATCAAATATAGAAGTGTACATATTGTTATGTTATAGACATATTGCATACAACTATCAAATATAGAAGTGTAATGGGACTAAATTTTTTTTTAATATTGAATATATATCAATATTTTAAAAATACATTGCATATAAGTTTTAAATGTAGAGTTGTGGTTTAATGGTAAATAATTTATTTTTTACTTTTCTAGCAGGCGGGATCAAATCACTGCACAACTATATTTTTACATTAATAAAAAATATCATTAAGTCAAGTAAAAAATTAATTTACTAAAAATTCTTGCGTAAAAGATTAATTTACTAAAAATCTCTATTTTCCGATCGGATTATAAATTATAACGAATTTTTTGGTAATTTATAAATAAAAAAACTTTTTTTAATTATTAAAATTTTCATATGGCTTAATAGTTTCTTTTATTAATGTAAGAAATTATTTACTGCAAACATTTTTTTCATATTAGAATTTACACAGAAAAAAATTGATTATAAATTTTAATATAAAAAATAATTATGCAAAGTTTTGATCTCGTGTGCTAGAAAAATGGAGGATAGGTCATTTGCTATTAAACCACCATTTTATATATGAAACTTGTATACAATATATTTAAAAAAATAGCTGTACATGGATTTGATCACGCGTACTAAAAAAATGAAAAATGTCATTTTACATTAAATTATAACTCCACTTGTATAACATATTTTTAAAACTTGAATATATATTCAGTTTTGAAAAAAATAATGCAATTGATGGGGACTCGAACCCAATATATGGATGGAGATAGGCTATTTTTCTAAGATAAGTCATTTACTATCAAACGACAACCCCATATTCATGATTGGTATGCAATATTTTTATTATATATATATAAAAGCTACACCTTTATATTTGAGACTCTTATGCGGCGTGGAGGGACACTAGAAGCATAACCAGCTGCTTTTTGCCATTTCGCCACTATTTAACATTTAATAAATAAATTTCAAATATTAATAATAATGCAAATATTATCTATACCATGTATCATTTCTTCATGTTAAATCTGAAAACATTGTCTGTCTAAAACCATTGCAGAATCAACGGTTTCAATGAAAATTAATAATTTTTTGACGTGAATTTCATAATTTAAAATTACTATAGGTGGCAAGGATTTTAAGAAAAATTTCAATTTTGTAATTAAATTGTCACAAACTCCATTTTTGTAATATTGTTTTTAAATTGCATTATTAAAAATAATGTCCCAAAAAAAGTATAGTAATGAGAGGGAAATAGAGAAAAAATATGAAATTCAAAATTGTCCCTCCCTTTATGAAATAGAGAAAAAATAACTGAAGGCAACAAGAAAAATAAAATTTCATGTAATTGAATAAAAAATTTTCTACTTTACCTTTTCTTTTTTATAATTTTATCTTTTGATTTCTCTCTTTAGTTGCAAGTAAAATCCAAGAGACTCTTGGGATTACCTTTATATTCTGTTTGATACTCTTGGGATTAGCTTTCCATTCAGTTTTTGTATTTTCTTCATTTTCAGGAATACCGAGATTCTCTCTACTTTTTCTTGTTTTATGTTGCTTCTATTTCTTTTTCACTTCCTTTTTTTTTTTACTAATTTACTTTCTTTTCAACTCTAATCAATATGGATTTTCTTTAACTTCTCAATTTTTTTTTCGCTATTTTTGTTTTCAATTACTGATTTTCTCGTGCTTACTCACTAATTTTAGTAGACGTCTTTCTAAATTTGTGCAAGATAGGATAATTTTTTAGGGATTACATTAATTTCTCTTTGATTAATAATTCGAGGGATGAGTTGATTAATCTTTCAATGCTTGCATTTTTTTTTTTGTTTTTCATTTTAAATTGTTTTTATTTATTATTGGAATATGCATTTAGTTTAATCAAGTTATTTTGTGATTGTACTTGACACTTGTTTCTTATTTATTGATAACATCATAGTTAATTTCTTATTACAGAGCACAAGTATGGACAAAGCTGTGGGATCAAATTATTTTGATAAAGTATTAAAGCTAGTTTTGATAATAGTTTGAGAGTTTAGGTGCATCTATTATTAAGTTGAACTGTGAATGTTATTTTTAAAATTGAAATATGATCTGTATAATTGAGTCCAAAAAATGGAATAAAATAAGATATATTATTTTTTTTTTTTGTATTGTAAAGGTATAAATGTCGAAAAATTTTATATATATATATATATATATATATATATATATATATTTTTTAATTATAAAGAGTAATTACAATTTACTTTATATTTATTTTAGGCTAGTCAAATAATGAAAAGTAAATAAGAGTAAATTAAATTTACATTAGTCTCACTTACTCCATTAAAGTAAATTCAAATTTTATCTATATTACTCCCATCCAAACAAAGGCTTAAACTATAACGGTTGTAAATTTTTGGCTGTTAATTTTTTAGGGCACATTTAGTTCACCGTATTGTATTAGCATGTATAGTATTAACATGTATAGTATTAGTCTGTATAACATTAGTCTGTATAGTATTAGCTTGTATTATGTTATACAGTGTTTGATACAAAATTGTATTAGCATATACTATTATATATTGTATTTAGTGTACAATATTGTAATATATTATTTTTTAAAAAATAAAAAATAGATGCAATTAATTATTTTTATTGTAAATAATTTAGATAAAAAATTATAATTATAAAATACAAATTTTAATACATCAATTTTTTATTAAAAATGAAAACAAAAATTAATGAGAAATGACTATATATTATTAGAAAGATCGGCATTTTAAAATTAAAATTAGATAAAAAATGAAAAGATCTAAACGACGAATTTGACGAAATATTTGAGCAAAAAATGAAAGAGTTTATCAATTATAATATAATTTTTATATAATAAAGTTATACATTCAATTAATATTATAAATTTGAAGATTTGGTCATAGTGTGGTAATAGTAGTCATGGCGGCAGCGATGGTGATGGCAGTGGCGGTTGTGGTGACAACTGGGTGGTGGTGCTAGCAGTAGCGGCGACGGTGTGATGGTGTGTGCAATGGTAGTGGCGGTGGTGATGGTAGTGTGGTGGTAGTGACGGTGGTGATGGCAGTGTGGTGGTAGTGGCGGAGGTGGCAGGGGTGTGGTGGTGGCAGCGATGGTGGCGGTGGCAGGAGTGGTGGTGGCAGTGGCAGCATTTGCAATGTAGTGGTGTGGCCAATGGTGGTGTGTGGCAGCTGTGTGGTGGTAGTGGTGGTGGTGTCGACGACGGGGGTGTGGTGGTGGTGGTGGTGGGGTGGTAGGGGTGTATAGTGCTAGTGAGGGTGTGGTGGCAGGGGGCGGCAATGGCAGCAATGGTGATGGTGGTGGTGGTGGTGGTGGTGATGGCAACGGGGGTGGTAGAGATGTGATGGTCAGGGCGGGGGTGGATGTAGTGATGATGATGGTGATGGCGATAGTAGTGGTGGTGTCAACAACGACATGGTGATGGTGACGGCGACGGTATGGTGGTGGGAACGATGGTGGTGGTGGTGATGGTGAGTGCGATAATGGTGGTGTTATTGATGGCAGCGGTGATAGTGATGGTGACAGCAATGGTGATGGCGGTGGTATCGACAACAACATGACAGTGGTGGTGGCGACAGTATGGTGGTGGGGGTGATGGTCATGGTGATGACGGTAGTGTTGTGGTGTTGACAGGGACAGTGTGGTGGTGGCGGCGACAGTGTTAGTGGTGTTGGTGACGATGGCAGGGTGTGGTGGTGGTGGTGGCGACGGCGGCAGTGTTGGCGATGTCAGTGACGGTAGCAGGATGTGGTGGTGGTGGTGGCAGCAGTAGCAATGGTGGTGAGGGTGGTTAGTATTAATATAATATTTATCATATTACACAAATCCAAATGTTTGTGGTGTATTATTTTATACTGTGTATATGGGATAATGAGACCTGTATTATATTATATTATTTTCATGTTAATTTTTCAAAAATTCTTCCAAATATCGTACTTGTATTATCTTGTATTATTTCATACTATCTCATGTACAATTCAGTGAACCAAACGCGATCTTATTGTACTGTATCGTATTGTATGGTGTTGCTGTATTATTTTGGCTTAATACATAAAATTACGCTTCAATTTGAAAAAAAAAAAACAATGATATTTAAACTTTTTAAATGTCTAGCCTTTAATTATAAATTCACAATAAATACTGAACATTGATTATAATAACTTTAATTATAACAAGTCATGGACTTGTGTAAATGTTGGCGAAACACATCTTCAGATCTCTAAATTTATACATTTTTTTCAATTGAGTTTTTTAATTTGTATTTGGTCACATCGACTTTTTAAATTTTTATTTTCAGTCACATTAAGTTTATAATTATAAAATTGGATAAAATAATAATATAATTTTAGTATATATTAAGATCCTAATCTCTTTTTTTTTATTATATCTTTATTTAAACCTAATGTGTATTAAAATAAAAATTTAAAAATATATTATGACTAAATAAAAATTAAAGAATTTAATAGAAAAAATGTATAAGTTCAAGATCCAATAATGCATTTTTTTTTTTTTGCAAATGTTTATAAAGTTGTTATAATTAAATTGCATGAGTCAAATAAAACACCAAAAATATTCGGGCATTTATAATTTTCTTACAAGTTCGAGTGTAATTTTATGTATTAAGTTTATTAGTTTATAATTATTGTATCATACAATGTTTGAAATAGTTGCATTGTTTACTATTCTTTTGTAATGTTTTAATTGTATTTTGTAGGCAGATTAGGCTGAGCCAAGTAGACATATAAGCCTATGGTCAGATAGGACGACACTGTTCAGTCCCACTATTTCATGCATTATTGCCAACAATGGTTCAGTTTCTGAAAAAATTTCCAAAACGATCTTATTTTGATTTGAAAATTTAAACACATCTTAAAAAATTTTTTCATATGTTTAAACTAATTTTAATAAAAAAATTTAAAAAATATTAGAATCAATTAAGGAGGGACAAGTGGCATATTGTTGGCCATTTGATCAAATAGTGTATGGAGAATCACCACTAAATCATACTTTAAATTAATCCTAGCACCCTCCAAGCCTTAGTCAAGTTAACAAGAGAAGCAAGAAGCTTGATAAGTGAAGAAAGTTTAAAGGATAAATTTGTCAAGTAAGTGAAATTTTAAGATTTTGTTAGAATTAATTGAGAATTAGTGTATATTGTTATTTTCATGTGATTTTGAATTTCAAATTTGAAAGAAAATTATGGTTAATTCATGTGACCAATTCAGCTAATGAAGGAGCAAGGTGAAGGAAGTGGGGAAGTAAGGGGGAAAAGGGAAAGAAAGAGAGAATTGAAAGGAGCAAAGGAGATTTTGATAAGTGGATACACTAACCCATTTATTTCATGTATTTTTAGGTTATGGAATTTAGGGTTTATGTATAAAATGCATGGTTAAATTCAAATTGATAATAAATAAATGAAATTAGATGTTAATTAAAAGAATTAATGTGATTAAATGCATGAAAATCAAGTTAGATATTAAAACCTCAAAACGAACCTATTATGTAACTTTGTAAAATTGCATAATTGAGGTGTAAATTTTAAATTGAAGCTTTAATTATATAATTAGATGATAAATAAGTAAATTAATGTGATTAAAATGAAGAAATTAAGCTTAAATTGTACTGTACAATATCGGCATACAATAGGTAAGTTGGGGAAAATTGTGTACTAATGGAATTAAATTGAAAAAATGATGAAAATATGCCTAAATGACCTTAAGAGTGGGTATGGAATTAAAAGTAAAAAAGAAAAATGATAATTATGTGGCAGTGTACTTGTTGGCCAAATAGTATATGAAAGAGTTTGAGATACGTTCACGACTCACGAGATAATAAATTGATCCCAATATAATATAGATAATATCGGAATAAAAAATAATTTATATATAATTAGTTTCATATTGGATTTTCCCTTAATTAGGAAATCTACCATTTATGTATATATTAATATGATAGTTATATATATTAGTTTTGTAATTGACATATCTAATATAACATTATTTCCTTACTTAATATTGTAACAGACAATTTAATTCACCATTATTAAGATAATTTATGTTACCTTAATTGGAGTCTTATATAAGGGCTAAATTTCTTCATTTTGGGAAGAGGAGAAAAATTAGAGATACCGAAACTCTATCGGTTTATCTCCTCGCTTACTCTCTTTTTATCTAAAGGACTTTTAGTTTATGGATTTATACTTTAATCTTATAGTTCGTGACACATGGGTGAAAGGCTTTGCCAGTAACATAAAATAATCAATTTTCACTTCAACGATATGTGCTTCGAGAGATATTTATATTTACTTCTCGTAATATATGGTGGTATATTTTCCTTCATTGGTATCAGAGCCCATTTTTTGCGTTCTGGCTTGTTTATTTTTTTAGATCTGTATTTTTGTGAAAATTCAAATATGATTTCAAATTGAATAATATGCATATTGATACTGCAAATGCATGTATATATATTTTTTGGTCTGTATATTTTTTTAAATATCTGTACATAAAAAAATTAATTTAAAAATCAGTAATTAAAATTTCAAGTGAAAATTTTATATTTTTGACCACACCATTAAACTCGGAGATCTCGAAAATCGTATCCTAGAAAAAATTCGGTGGCATGAAACCACCAGGAAGGCGGCGTATGGCTTACATGCACCACCAGTGCTGGGTGCGTGCCAGAGGGCATGTCCCGGGTCCACGCGCCTGAGTGATGCGTCACCCAACAACGTGGCCCAATCGCAGCGTGACATGTGGCAGGGTGGATCCAGATCGTGCCACATATCACTACGTATACTAACCAAATATTGCCATGCAGTAGCCTGTGAAGCTAACACGTGGCGATGATCCTGCTATGTGGCTTGACGTGTCATGCTGCATGGCATCCACATGTTAGCATGTGGTGCTGACCCGTGGCAGGTGCTTCCAAACACATGGCTTGATGAGTTATGCATATGTCAACACATGGTCCAATTAGTGTCCTGCATGTGGTAGATTATGGTCTTGCCACGTGGCATATGTGGGTCCACCTAGGATGCCATATGGATCAATGGTTGACTGCCACGTTGCAGACTGTGGTCTCACCATATGGCAGCTGTCAGTCCACCTAAATGACACATATCGCTTACGTGGACCAATGTGTGGTCACCACGTGTTAGGTATTGGTCTAATGTGGCGACATATGGCCCAGTGGGGTCGTACCATATTGTAGAGTATCTCAGCTGGCCCGTGATGCTTGTGGCGCGTGTGTGGCATGTAAGGCCCACCCTTGCCAGCGTATGAGGGCGCGTGAGCCATCCTCTGACCTCCAAATCAGCTTAAAATTTTTTCTAATATGAATTTCTCAATTTTTTTATTTTTAGTCATTTTTTGAAAATTTTTTGAGGACCAAAAAATATTTTTTGGATTTTATTCCACTAAAAATTATTTTAAAATTGATAAAAATTGAAAAAATTAATTTTCATGCCTTCTTAAATCTTCAAATTTGTTTGAAAATTATATTATGTGGATATTTCTTTGTTTGTTGATTGAAATGAGTTTCAATCATATAAGTATTTGTAACACCCCAAAAGTTGCACCTGACACGCATGATATGTTGTAAGGTATGAATAGTAATCCTAGGACAGTTATCAGGGTAATCAGTGTAGAATTAGACAGTAAAAAATATAAAGTATATAAGGTTAAACGTGCTCGAGCTAGGAAAATTCGAGGATGGGTGACCTGGCATGCAGTTTGAACCAACATTGAAATATGAAAATAGGTGTTAAATGGAGCACGGTGGTGCAATTTGAGAAAAAATTAAGTTTAAATAGGCCTTTAAACCAGACAGAGAAGTTTTACCTCATACTGTAAACTCAGTTGACCAAAAATTTGACCAAGTCGTAAAATACTCTAAGAACCTCCAAAAATATTTTTGAACATATAGACATGATAGACATGACCTAAATTACCTTTAGAAACTGAAAAATAAATTTTCTGACGATTTTGGAATTTCGGGATCCGGACCGACTGATTTTGCCTCCGAAACTAGAAATATATCAAAACAATGTCGGAATGGCTTGAAATTTTAACCACCTGCTATTACATATGTAGGTGCATGCAGAGAAAAATTTCATACTATTCTGACAAGTAGAACATTGATTTCAGAAAAAACGGCAAAAAATCGAAGCTAAATCAGTTGGGGGGCTTAAAGGCCATAATTAATTAATTCAAGGACATGGAAGTCATTACTAAAGAAGTCTTAATAATCTACATTCAGGCTATGGTACAAAGAAGCCTATAACTTAAGAAAATCATGATAAATGACTTAAAATCAAGCCATTGGATGGAATAGTGTTTGAGTGAATTTGGGCCTTATATTTGGTGGACTTAAAGCTGATAAGAGGAGTCTATAATCCTCTCAATTTCACCCAAAAATTCGGCCATCTTCTCCCTTCTTCTCTCAAAAATCCGAACCACCATTTCTCACCTCTCTTCATTATTTTTTCTTCTTCTCTCTCTCCTTCCACCAAATATTAAGCCTTAATTTCACTCAAAGACACTACAAGACACCCTCTTAATTATAGAAGCTTGATTGAATCAAAAGGAAGCTTAGACCACTAAGAATTTAGTGAGAGAAAGAAAGCATTGGTAGGCAAGTTATGGCGTCTTGATGGGTTTTAATTAGGGATTTTTATATGAGGTTGTAGAGCATCTCTAGGATGATTATATAGTAGTGTTTAATTGCTGTAAATCAAAGTTTAAACTCATGATTTCTTCACCTTAAATTTCGGCCTAAAGGTCGAATTCAAGAAGAAAAAGAGAACAAGGAAGAGGAAGACCAAATGAGGCAAGATTAGGTGACTTCCAATACTACAAAGGTTAGTGGATACTCATTCTACACTTAATTTCATTTAATTTTGGATTTTCTCTCAAAATTTACTTTATGTAACTAATGAAAACTAAGAATTTATGAGAAATAAATTGATAAAACCTTATAGGATGATATCATAATATTAAATAAGTAGGAAATTATAAAGAAAACACACATATAAGTGGAGCTTCAATGGTGGCCGAATTGGTGTCTTAAGTAACACCATGAGCTATTTTATATTAATTGAAAAATTAGACATGAAATGGTGAACAGGATGATGATTAAAGATGTTATGATGGATTTAAACTTAAATTAGAGTGTGTACATAATAGTTATAATGTATACATAATGGTAATTATATAGGTAAAATAATGATATAAGGTTTATATACATGTTAATTAATATGTTTATGTATATTTCAACCTTAGGAACATGAATGGCATGAAATGGAGTAAGGAACCACATGATTTGATGGAAGACCATAAGAGGCCGAATGGAATGCTTAGAAATAATGGCATAAATTCATTAAGTTTAGTCATTATTTTTCATCTATTTTATGAATTTATGCATGGTATGTATGATTTTAAGAAATATAAATGCCCTTAGTGTACATTGGTTGATCCACGATCCTAGGATATAATGGCTAGCCATAGGGACCCACGTACCGCGGTAAAATCATCCAGTAAATTATTGTTGAGGAATGACTACGATTTGTGGTCACCTTAAACATACAATCACACAAAAATTTCATACAGTCATACAATTCTCGTCCCGCATATCTGGTTCGAGGATTTTCGCTGGTGACTACTAGGGGCAAAATGGTAATTACGGGATAAACTAAGGGTAAAATGGTAATTTAGCATAAAAAGGGTGGTTAAAAGAAGTAAAAAGGTCAATATAAGCAAAAGGGCAAATTCATAATTAATAAAAAATTTAGGGACTAAAATATAATTTTTCACTGAATGGGCATCATAAGGACTAAAAAGAAAATTTTTCATTTAAAGTAAATTGAAAGTCAAAGGTAAGTCAAACAAGTCGAAACGGAAGTTAACCGAGGCCAAATTAGACGAACTAAAAGTTTAGGGATCTAAGTGTAATTTTACAATTAGGTAAGAAAATTGTGAAAAATAACAAGAAAATTAAGTATAATAAGGCTTAGGTGCTAATTTATAAGCTAAATAAATTAATGGGAATTAAATTGATGAGAATAACAAAAAGGGGCAATATGGTAATTTAATAAAGATTTATATCTTTAAATGAGATTTTGTGTAATTGTATCTATCACTAGGCAACTTGATTGCTTAGCGCATGGTTTTGTGATTGCACGCAGGGACAGGTACGTGAAGGAACCGAAAGAAGTTGAGTTAAAGGCATGTACATGTGATGGAATAATTAGGGCTGACTTTGTATTCTTTATTGTATTAGCCTGTGATAGATATGGTAGCACATAGGCTTTTGGTGTATTTAAACTACTAAAATTGTGAATGACAATATATATATATATATATATATATATATATATATATATATATATATATATATATATATATATATATATATATATATATATGTATGTATGTATGTATGTATGTATGTATGTATGTATGTATGTATGTATGTATGTATGTATGTATGTGTATGATGAGAACTTGTGAATGATTTTTGTGGTGTTGTTGACTGTTGATCAAGTATAGAAGTGCCATGAATGGGATTGAAGCCTTGGAGGTGGAAACAAGATATTGGGAGTGTAAATTTTCAATTTTGCAGGTTTGGGTAATAAGGTTTTTAAGCCGTTGTATTGCCGAAATTTTGACCTAAGGAATGGTAATTTAGCAAAACCAAAATACAAGTTGGGATAAAACGATAAAATTTATGACGTAAATCCTTAATTCGATCGCCCAATTTTGATATCAGTTTACTAAGTTAGTACACCATGTATGGAAGGCCATTATGTTAGTAGGATGTTACAGTGTTTGTACATGAGTATACTGACTATTTATATTCTGTTATGAGTAACAGTTTATCTTTATATTTTGGAGTGAAATGAATTTTAGTCATATATGTTTGTGCATGAGTGTACTTACTGTTTAATTTTTTAATATGTGTGATAGAAATCGTGAAGATAAGGAGTCCTAGATGTCCATTGATTCCTCAAGAAATTATAGAAACTGAAGCAAAAGTGTAAACGATTTGCAAAATGAGGATGCATAAAAAGGTTCGAGCTGATGATATTGATGTAATAGTGCATCATATTCTGTGTATGCATGAAAATATGCAAGAGTGCATTTGGGCTGGTGGCCTGGACCAAAGATGTGATGATAAGACCTTGTATAAAGTGATGAAAGATTCTTTTTATTACCATCCAGATATGAGAAACTTGTTAGTTGATATCTGGATCAAGAAAAATGGAATTTATAGGAAATTCATTATCCAATTTATGTATTGGTGACCAAAAGAGGAGTGTTGAGAAGTAATACTAAATTTAAGATGGTGCTCAAAAATGGACATTGTGTGTATTGTCTATGGCTTCATCATCGATTTTATGGCATACCTTTCTATTTAATCGAAAGGGTTGAGAAATCATTTTCAGTGATGAGACTAGTTTTATAATATTTTAGGTTTCCTGAGTTATTGACATGAGCGTCAAGTTATTATTGATTAGCAGATTTTTGGGTTAGGATTTATGTTTCCTATTACTATATTAAAGACAAGTGTGTCTTATCTTATTTTATAAGTTTTTTTTGGATTGTTTGATATTTAATGATTGATTAAATAAATAAGTTTATTTATTTTTTGGATATTATATTGGCATTTATCATTTATTATAAATGTGTTTATTTTATTGTTAATTGCTTAGCAATATTTTAATTATGAGTAAAATGATTGCATGATAATTGAGTTAAGACTTAGATTATTTTATATATAATATCATGTATTAAGTTTAAGAACTTAATACCCTACAATTGATATTTACTATGCATGATATTTTAAGCTATAAGGTTAGATATTAGGACCTAGAAGGTAATTGGTAACTTTAAGTAACCTTTTCGAATTTTGGCCTAATAGACAGCTTTATTAAGTTAATTTTTTATATGCATAGTAAATAGCATGTATTGTCTTATCTCTTTTAAAATTGTGCAACAATTATTCCATTAGTGATCAAAGGATCTAAATGTTATATATAAATTCCATATGTGCTTAAAGAGTAAGAGACTTTAGAAACCTTAAGTTTGATTATGATTGAACATGAGCATGGCACCATAGTTTAGTATAAGCGGGATCGAGATGCTTATGTGGTATGGAAAAGAGATATTGCACTGCTCGTATCATATTGCTAAGTGTAAATAGATTATGATATTACTAAGCAATTCTGCAAGTGTCAAAATGCAATGGATTTATGGATCGCATTGCAAAAAAAAAAAGTTTGGAGGTGTATCTCTAACTCAGTTTCTAAAGATGATACTTTAAAAATTTTTAAAAATCTATTATCTGTATCTCAATTTATAAAATAAAAAATTTAATAAATTATAAATATTTTAAAGAATTGATTTTTTTTAATTATTTCCTTAATTTTAATGTAAAAATTTGAAATGGCACTCTTGTTTGTTGGACTCCATTAAGAATCATTTAAATTATGTAACAGTAACACTAACAATAAATGTAAAACAATGTATTAATGTACATTTGCTATTTTTGGAATGTTCAATTACATCATCCAACATTACATCTCTACAAAATAAGCTTTTAGAACTCCCAATTACGAATTTTAGCCGAAAGAAATTAGATTTTAACAGTAAATTAGTTTTGTTTGGCATATATATACACAAATCATACGAAGAAGATGATGATGATGTAGATGAAGATTGATTATCAATGATATTTGTTCATCATATTAAATGAATTATTTAAATATTTATTTTTGATATTATATGGATTTATTTGGATATTTATTATTTAAGATAATTTATTTGATTTTTATATTTACAAACTTTGTTGGACTTAAAATTAATATTTTTATATTGATATTTGGTAATTAATAGATTTTTGAATGTATTTTTACATATTATATTTTTAATTTTTTGTAAATAATTATATTTTAAAAAATAATAAAAATTTCAAGTCGACTCAATCGAATCAGTTGACTCATGACCCAGTTGGTAGGCTTATTCGACACTTGAGCCGAGTTTCAAAATATTGGTTACCACTCTGCAATGTTTAGAGCTCTATAAGTGTCATAATCTAAAGTCTATACCAGACTGGCTGCCCAACGTCACTTCTTTACAATATTTGGAGATCACGGGGTGTCCTCAGCTATTAGAAAGATGCGACAACAGCATGGCTCCTGATTGGCCCTACATTGCTGCCGTTCCTACTATTGAAATCGAGTTTAAAACTATTCAACGAAATGGCTGCTATTTATTGTGATTACAACAATTATCTCATCCATTTTTATTCAGTATGTACTACGTCTCATTCATCTTTTTTCAATTAGAGATATATAGGGTATCGTTGCTCAATTATTTTCTTGTTTGAATGGAAGGCAAGGCATTGATTCTGCATTATTTAAATAAACAACAAGAAATGTAGAGTACTATGGTTGGCGTGCAGATCATCACTAGCAAAGATTGAGGAATGCATCAGAGTTTCAAGTTGAAGATTTTATATTGCTTTCAAAATAAAGGTAAAACAAAGAATAAAATTGAAAATCAATTCAATCACTCCTTCCTCTTCATCTACATTACTCCAACAAAAAAAAAATCCTGGTGAGTCTAGATCAAAAGAAACAAACTCTACAACTCTATTGCTTATTCTGGCTGTTGATTTTTCAAGTTGTATGATCCAACCGTAATCAAATTTTGAGGGATGATGGGACATATTTACTCAAATGTAATTGTAGAATATCTTAGTTGGTTTATTAGTTACTTAGTTTTTCAGTTAGTTTACTATGCTCTGTTCATCCCTGTTTTCCAGCTTATTCTTGTGTTTAGTTCACGTGTTTCTTATTTTGCTTACGTGTCATTGTTGTTAGATAGGCGGTTACTTATTTACTCATGTATATATACAATCATAGATTCATTCAATAAGATGGACGAAATATTTGATAGATTTGTTTTCTTCTCTCAAGCTCTGTTTACAGAGCTTTTCTTCATGGTATCAGAGCGGGTTAGAAAGTTTGATCTTCTTTAGGATCTCAGTCGTTTCTCAAATCTTCTTAATCTCTGAAAATGGCGGATGTTCCAAGAGGTTCAGTTACGCAGACTGAAGCTAGCTCAGAAATAAGACGTAACAGTGATGGAGATGTTATGTACTTACAAAATTCTGATCATCCAGGAATGTTACTGGTTACCACGCCTCTTAATGGAAACAATTACTTGTCATGGAGCCGAGCGATGAAGATAGCCTTAGGTGCTAAAGTAAAGCTAGGATTTATCGATGAAAGATGCCAGAAACCATAAGAAACTTCTTCTGAATATGATCAATGGTGCAGAGTTGATTGTATGGTCACTTCTTGGATCTTGAACTCTATGTTAAAAGAAATTGTTGAGGCATTTTTATATACGGATTCTGCAAAGGATCTTTGGAAGGAGTTAAAAGAACGATTTGGTGAGTGCAATGGCCCACTTCTGTATCAAATTAAAAGAGAGATATGTTCAATTTCTCAAGGAAGTATGTCTGTGATGAAATATTTTACAAAGCTTAAACAGCTTTGGGATGAAATATCTTGTTTGGCTCCTATTTTGCAATGTAGTTGTGGAGCTTCAAAGAAAATGGCAGATTTGGATTCTAATGACAAATTAATGCAGTTTCTCATGGGATTGGATGATGCTTATGAGGTAGTTAGAAATCAAATACTAGTCATGGATCCATTACCAAACGTTAACAAAGCTTATTCAATGATGTTGAGAGTAAAAAAACAAAAGGAGGTAAATGTGAGTTATGCAGAAAGCGCTGAGGGTGCAATGCTGGTCAGATCTCAAATGAATCAAGGAATGAAGGCAACAATTAAAGGAAGCAAAAAAAAAAAAGATTAACAAGGATGATCTGTATTGTGATCTGTACAAGGTACGAAGGCATACACGAGAGACATGTTTTAAGATACATGGATATCCTAAATGGTACAAAGGAGCAAGGGATAGGAAGTTTGAAGGAGGAGGTAAAATCACTGTGAACATGGTTGATTCGCCTCTTGATTGTCGAGGGAATGATAATGCTGGTTGGAAAGAAGACATGACTAGCATGATTCAACAAGGAATTGAGCAGTTCTTGAAAGGAAAAGGCAAACAAGGAAGTGTTGACGAGAATGCAATCAATTTTGCTCATTTTGAAGATTTTGCAGGTAGCAATCTGAATTTTGGCTTAAGTTCTCTTGATTTTATTGCACATGGTTCCTGGATAATTGACACAGGCGCTTCAAATCACATGTGCACTCAATTGCATCTCATTTCACATCCTAAACTTGTTACTACGTGTACACCAGTTCACTTACTAGATGGAAGAATTAAATATGTTAGTCATATAGGTGATGTTAAGCTAAGTGACAGGTTGATATTAACTTCTTCTCTACATATTCCTTCCTTTAAATTCAATCTCTTGTCTGTTAATAAACTAACCCGTACTGCTCAAATAAAATTCATTTTTCTTGAAGATTTTGTGTTTTACAGGACCTTGTGAATGATCAGCTTTTAGCGGTTGGAAAGGTTATAGTTGGATTGTATATATTGGATAATAACTCATTTGATCCAGATGTCATTTGTAAAGTTTACAGTCAAATGTCTAAAAATCCAAATACACTAGCCCGTTGTTGTCAAGCTAGTTTTTCTGATTTGTGGCACCAGAGATTGGGCCATCCTTCTGCTATTGTATCAAAACAATTAAGCTCTCAATCAAATAATATAGACATTTCTGCTTTTGATCAACCTTGTGATGTCTGTCATGCATCTAAACAAACACGTTTGATTTTTCCTATGAGCACCATTCATTCCAAAACTTGTTTCGAGTTGCTAGATATGGATTTGTTGGGTCCGTATAAACAGCCTTCTTTAAATGGAGCTCATTTTGTTTTGACCATAGTGGATGACTATAGCAGAAGCATGTGGACTTACTTGTTAAAATGCAAAACTCAAACACCTTCAATCATACATACATTCATTCAAATGATTCAAACTCAGTTTCAACTATCTGTTAAAACCATTAGAACTGATAATGGCATAGAGTTTACAAATCATGCTTGTCAAAACTTATTTTCTAGCCTTGGTATTGTTCATCAAAAGACCTGTGTTTATACCCCGCAACAAAATGGAATTGTAGAAAGGAAGCATAGGCACCTTTTACAAGTAGCTAGAGCAATTATGTTTCAATCTCATTTGCCAAAATATTTCTGGGGAGATGTTGTTCTTACTGCAACCTACATCATAAACATACTTCCTTCTTCCATTCTTAAATGGCAATCTCCTTTTGAGATTTTGTTTCACAAGAAACCTGATTATCAGTTTATGAAAAGCTTTGGTTGTTTGTGCTTTGCTACTAATACTACACAAAGACAAGTTCGAATCACGTGCTTTTAAGTCAATTTTTATTGGTTATCCATCTAGTCAAAAAGCTTACAAGTTGTATAACCTTTCAACTCACAAGGTCTTCATTTCTAGAGATGTTGTTTTTTATGAGAGTCATTTTCCTTTTCAACGTATTTCTCATCAGAGTTCATCCTCGATTCCTATTCCTGTGTCAGTTAGTGATTTCGTAAATCCTAATTTGCCATCACAAATGAATTCAAATACTCCTTCTCTTCCTACAAATACACCGTCTTTTTCTTCTTCTTCTCAAACTGAAGTTACTCGTCCTTTATCAGCTGCTCCAATTAGAAAGAGTCAAAGGCATACACACAAACCATCTTGGTTAAATGACTTTGTATCCAATAGTGTATAGTCCACTATTACTGCTCCATTTGTTAGACATTCACAGACATCATCTTCTTATACACCAAATACTTTTCCTTTTGTTGTTTCTCCTCATATCACCCCCAGCTACATGTCTTTTTTAGCAAATGTTTCAAATATTAAGGAACCATATTCATTTAATCAAGCTAGAATTAATCCCAATTGGATGAAAGCTATGCAAGATGAATTGCAAGCTCTAGAAGCTAATGAAACTTGGGAGCTTACAGAGTTACCAACTGGTAAAAAAGCTATTGGTTCTAAATGGGTTTACAAACTCAAATTCAATCCGGATGGTAGTGTACATAGATACAAAGCACGTCTGGTGGCCAAGGGATACAATCAGATTGAGGGTGTTGATTACACAGAAAGTTTCTCTCCAGTTGCAAAAATGGTGACAGTTCGTGTTTTACTTGCTGTTACTGCAGCAAAGAATTGGCCGTTGCACCAACTAGATATAAACAATGCCTTTCTTCATACATATAAATGAAGAACTATATATGTTGCCTCCAGAGGGTTATGCTAAGGCACATCCTCATCAAGTGTGCAAGCTCAGGTGCTCATTATATGGGTTAAAATAGGCTTCTAGATAGTGAAATCATGAATTTACTTCAAAATTGCAGAGTATAGGTTTCAAACAATCCAGCTATGATTCTTGCTTATTTGTTAAACCTTTATCAGAAGGGTATCTTGCTCTCTTAGTGTATGTGGATGATGTTCTTCTTACTGGGCCAATCGAGCAGGATATTCAACTGGTGAAGGATTTCTTGCATCTACAATTTACCATTAAAAACATTGGTCCAGCTAAGTATTTCCTTGGGCTTGAATTAGCTAGATCTGACACAGGTGTTTATGTCAATCAACGTAAATATACTCTTGATCTTATTGAAAATGCTGGGTTAATGGGCTCAAAAGGTGCAGCCACACCATTGTTAAAGACTTGTAAATTTGATGATGAAACTTCTCCTCTTCTTGTTGACTCTGATAAGTTCAGAAGGTTAGTAGGTCGGCTATTGTATCTTGGATTCACACTACCTGATATTGCTCATGCCACTCAACAACTTAGCCAATTTGTTCAACATCCTACTAAGCAACATTCGGCTGCTGCTTTGCATGTGCTTCGTTATTTGAAGTCTTCTCCTTCGATGGGATTATTTTTTCCAGCAAATACTGATTTTCTTCTTCATGGTTGTTGTGATGCTGATTGGGCGGCTTGTTCTTTTAGTAGACGTTCACTTACAGGTTATTGTGTTTTCCTGGGTAATGCTCTTATTTCATGGAAGACTAAAAAGCAGTCTATTGTCTCGCGTTCTTCAGTTGAGGCTGAATATCGCAGTATGTCTACCACTGTTTGTGAATTACAGTGAATTTATTATCTCCTACAGGATCTTCATTTGCAAATTTCGCTTCCTATTTCTCTGAGTTGTGACAACCAAGCTACTCTCCATATAACTGCTAACCTGGTGTTCCATGAAAGAACTAAACACTTGAAAATCGACTGTCATTTAGTTCGGGACAAGTATAAGCGAGGCTTTGTTCAACCTCAATACATTCCTTCGCGACAGCAACCTGCTGATCTTTTTACTAAGATCTTATCTGCTCCTCTCTTTGCATCTCTTTTGTCCAAGTTGGGCTTGTACGATTGGCATCAAGCTCCACCTTGAGGAGGGGATGTAGAATATCTTAGTTGGTTTATTAGTTACTTAGTTTTTCAGTTAGTTTACTATGCTCTGTTCATCCCTGTTTTCCAGCTTATTCTTGTGTTTAGTTCACGTGTTTCTTATTTTGCTTACGTGTCATTGTTGTTAGATAGGCGGTTACTTATTTACTCATGTATATATACAGTCATAGATTCATTCAATAAGATGGACGCAATATTTGATAGATTTGTTTTCTTCTCTCAAGCTCTATTTACAGAGCTTTTCTTCAGTAATCCTAAAGACTAAAGAGGATAGCAGGTGAGGATTGATGTAAATGTCACAGAGTGGGTATTTTGGAATTGGATCATACCCAGAAATAAATAAATTTATGATTTGATTCAAATATTCAGATCTTGATGATACCCTTTGTTGGGTTTCGAAATAGTAAATAAAATATCGCAGCGGAACAATGGAAACCCACCACGGATCCAAGCGATCCAATTGATTCAATAGAATTCGAAGTGTAACGATTACCAACCTCTTGTAGCGCAGATAAATCGAATTGTAGGTGCGATCTCACGCGAAATGACACCCTCTACCAGTATCCACACGCGAAAGCAACGAACAGAATCGCCCGGGGTGCTAGCTCCCTTCCTGGCGGCTAGGGTTTTTTCTTATTCTCTCTCTAGAATCACACAAGAAAACGATTTTCTTTTGCTTTTCTCTTAAGTGGCGGCCAAGCCTTTTTTGCTTAATTCGGGTTTTATATATACATACCATATATATATATATACAACTAACCTAACCCTAATTAAGAGAGAGAAAACGTAGGGCTCGTTTTAAAATAAGAAAAATCTTATTTCTTACCTAAAACGATAATTATAATAATAATAATAATATTTATCTTAAATATTATCATTATCATCATTTTATTATTTTGTTTATTTCGAATTTTAATTTTTCACAAAATAAAATTCGAAATGCCCGAATTAACCCTTAGTCTATTCATTACATTCTATGTGTGCGACCCAATAGGTTCATATTATATTGGCAGTGGGTCTCAATCCCATCACGGGCCCACAAGTCATAAGTGGCCTCTAGCAAGACATTATGACTACCCAAATAATATGAATATCGATAATTCGATTTTAACCTAATAGAACATGTTATAATTCCTTTGTCACACGATATCTTGTTTGAACATAAGTCATGGTCCATGTCAAACTTATATAGTCCAAACATATAATTTCCCGATCACTAAGTAGACTGATAATATCAAATGATATTGATCACTCCATCAATTCATTTGAGCACGGCCATGCATTTCTCAGTCCTACTTATCGAGGGGCCCGACAGATATCTCTCTCATAAGAGAGGGACAAATTCCTTATTGATTATTCACTATCCTCTACATGATTCTCATTATGTCCAATCATAATCTTTATAATTATCCGATTAAAGATAATGTTTGATTGTGTCAAAACATAATGTTCGTCATGTAGGATACTATGATAATCTCAGGTCTAAGGATTAATAACATAACTATTGTGAGATCACTAAAGACATTGACCCATGTAGTGTCTCATTGCGGGTCTATCCAGTACTTTGTTCCCTAACAAGTACTTATAAGATTAATTCATATCATCATATATAATCATCCCATGATCATCAATTAAACTTATACTAGTCTTTATTTATCATCAATCATTTAACAATAAATAACTAGGGATAGTCAAAATAACATTAAATTGTTATTTACAAATATTATTATAATGTAACATGCCTACAATACAATAACATAAAGAAAACCCAATTTTATAAAATGAAATTTAACATTACATAAAGGCCCTAATGTTTGGCCTAGGGCACAACCACTAACACCCTTTATCTGTTCGGGAAATTTTAGAATGAAAAACATATAAATTTCATTTTTCAATTTCCCACAAAAATAAATTACATATGCCTATTTATAGGCTTACACTTCAACTATAAACTTAGGCCACTAATCCACTAATTTCACTACATAATTAACTTATAATCCCACTAATCCACTAACTAAATAACAATTAACAAAAATAATATAAAAATGTTAAAATAAAATTCACTAATTTAGTTACTCATAAAAATTAATGATTTTGAATCAATTCTTCAACATGCTCGCTTGATTCAAAATCATACATATTTAATTTTTTTCTTAAAATCCTTTGTCTTCAATTCTTGATGCACCCTCTCATCAATCTCCAATTCTTCATGCACTCTCTCATCAATCTTCTGCCGTTGATTTTTTTTTCTTTTTGGAGCATCTGTCTCCAACTCCCAAAAAAGAGATGCCTTCTCTTATGTTAAATTTGCTTGATCATTTGCAAACTTCAAATCTTGTTTCATATGCCTATAATTGATAATTTCTTCTATTGAACGTGTGAGGTAGAATTTTACTTGTTTTCTACTGTACCATTTTTCTCCTAGACTCACTATCAATAATGACTCTGATACCACTTTCGAGGAAAATTTTAGGATCAAAAACATTAATTTCAATTCTCAATTTCCATTCAAAAAAAAATTACATATGCCTATTTATAGGCTTAAACTTCAACTATAAACTTAGGTCACTAATCCACTAATTCCACTAAACAATTAACTTATAATCCCACTAACTCCACTAACACTATTAACTCCACTAACTAAATAACAATTAACAAAAATAATATAAATATATTAAAATAAAATTCACTAATTTAGTTACTCATAAAAATTAATGAATTTGAATCAATTCTTCAAAATTATCCCCCAGCTGAATATTAAAGGTAACTATAGATTGCCACATTTATACAAATATATTGTAGATAGCATATATGTTTAAAATGAATGGCCTTTGTGCAGATTACATGGTATAGATAAGAGCAAGCTCAACGAATCAGGTAATCTGCTATGAACTCTTACTTTTGCTATTTCTTAATTTCTTTATAATGTTGATCTTATAATGAGTTGAGCAATGTAATGGTAGATTGCTGCTCTACTCTTTTTTTTCAGGCAATTAGCTTGGAGTTTGATCAGTGTAATGCGTAGGAAATGAAGGCTTTCTTTTTTAATGACTGAGAAAAGAAATCCATCTTTTTTTAACCCCCTTCATGTAGTGTTTACTTGTAATTTTTCTGCATGTCAGAGTTATGTTGATGAGCGTATATCCAATTAATTTTTTTATTATTTATTGGATTACAATGGAGATGAAGTTGGGACATCAGAAATGGGTTATGCATGAGATGTTGCTAGGGATACTTGGATTTAAGCATGCTTTTCTTTCTTTTTTCTTTTAATATAATCCATTCAATATCTGAATATTATTGAGTCGACAATTTTAGATTCATGTCCTAAAAACCCACTCTTTTTTATTTTAAATAACGTGACATCTGATACTTTAATTTTATATATTTCCATTGACATGCTTCACTTTGAGTCAAATGACAATTTACATCCCTAATATTAGTCACTTATTTTGATTTTTACAACAATAATCATAAATTATATAAATGAAAAGTGTAATTGATAGATTATAGATAAAATTATGTTCTATAACAACAAAATCTAACTTCTCCTAAATAATATGAAAAATATAAATGAGACTATTATTTTAATGGGGATGTAGCAGTAATAAAAAGACTCGATAAAACATTGAAAGTCAAGAGAACTATATGAACTCAAAAACTTCCAGATAATCCAGAAACATGCAAACTAACAAAAGCTACTTACAAGAAAAGCCTATCAAATTTGAAAGATTTAAGTTCATATATAGTGAGTAATATTATACATGAAAATAAGATCTCATATATAGTAAGTAATTTTTTAATGATACGCCACTGTTTAGTTCCTCCATTTCAGTTTTTATTGCCGGACAAGGTTCGGTTCCTCCATTTCAGTCCTTATTGTCGGCCACCCTTCAATGCCTCCATCTTGGTCCCTATTACCGGCGCCACCTCCCTTAAACCCTTCGATTAATATAAAATGATACCCTAATTTAATTTTTTTATAACACATTTAATATTCTCCTGAAAATATATATATATATTTTTATTTTAAAAGAAGCCATTTTTAAAAATTTGTATAAATTTTTAAAAGTTATTGAAATATAGTAATATTCAAGAAAAAAAATATGAAATTAAAATTTTAAAATTAATATAAAATTAAAATTTAACTAAATAAATTAAAAAATTTTGTAATAAGGAAAAATGATTATGCTCCTTTTGGCCCAAAATTCAAAATCTTTTCCCATTCCATTGTCTGTTTTTGTCCATCTTGTTCCTGTGATGGAGAGACATGCGATACTTATCAATTGAATGGTCGTAAGCTCTGTTTTGCACAATTTCTTGAGCTATATTGTATATAATTCAACTTTCTCTATCACTTACAATTCGAATTAATTCGTGGTTAATTTCAACAACTAGTAATTCACGTTCTTTGCAATTTAGATATTCGAATGAAAAAAACTAAAAGCCAAATTCCAAAGATTTTTATCTGTCATACTTAATGTGCTTCAATATTTTTGGTGGGCTCTATAATATATTAATGAATATTCATAAAAATAATTGATAACAGAACAAATTAAATCTGATTCATTTTTCTCTATTAATAAATATCTCCAAATGTTTTTTTTTTTGCATTATTGCATGTCATATACACAGCTAGCTAGATAATATAATTATTAATTACATTTTAGAGAGGTAAATAACAATGAGTTCAATCATTGAGAGAAAATCAAAGAAGATGAAGTAGTGATGTTTCCAGCTTGGAGGAATTTCTTGTACCAAAAAGCAGAATGTTTGAGAAATCTTTTTAAATCATTTTTGTAATCAATAAAAGTTAGACCAAACCGTTCAGTGTAACCCAAACTCCACTCAAAATCATCAAGAAATGACCAAATATAATAGCCTCTCACATCAACACCTTTCCTGCCAACCAAAATCATATCAGCATCTATATTAGAATAATAAACAAGTTCAAGACAATATTAATCTATTTGTTCTATTACTAAGATGAAAATAAAGGAGGAGAATAATGGTTGTTATGTAAATTTAAGTATTCGTAAGTAATGCAGAGATGTAAATAACTACAGTTTCAATATGCTCATTGAAAAATATTCACTTTAGTTTTCTTTTTATAAGGCCGTGCACTCCAAAAAAAAATCTTTTTAGCAACGGATTTCGTCTCTAAAAGTTTCAAATCGTAGCTAAAAGCTATTGGCGACTGCATGTTGAAGAGTCGCAAACCCATCAGTTCTAAATCTTAGCAATTGCTGTCGTTAAAAAGCAACTGCAAATTTCCCGTTTAAATATCCATTCGCTGAATATTAGAACCGCCTCAACTTTCTCATAATTGGTGATGAGGTAAATTGTGCCGCTAAATAATAGCTATTTAGCAACGGTGTTGCTGTCGTCTCTAATAACAGATTTTTTTTTAATGCTGGTTTTCAGCACATATCCATTATTTCAAAAACTTATATATTTCGTTTTATTTTTCATCTAATGTTTCCACTTCCACATGCACGCATATGCAACAAATCTCCTGCATATGAGTGTGTTGAACTTACTTTATTGCTTTTAAGACATATAATAGATGCTGATAATGGTATTTTATCCTTAAACAGTCTTTGAGAGAATCATTAAGTGGCAAAGAGCTACTGTCACCCATTCCTGAGGAAAAAAAAGATGTATTAGTTTCTGATATATAAACAGAAATGATAAGTTTTTGCAAATTAAATGAGGTTGATTTACCATTTTCAGTGACATAGATAATGGGGCGTTTGTATTTTCTGTCTAGATACAACAGAACGTCATGAATTCCTTTGGGGTATATGTATAACCAACTAATACTAGTCTTTAGAACAACATTAAAAAAAAGTTTAATTAGGACATAAACTAATTAAAATTAATAGAAAAACATTTGAGGGAAGAAAGAGAGCTTACTGGTTGACCGATAGGAATCCCATTTTTCTCAGCTGAGACAGAGAATTAACATGATGCAGAAGATTAGATGATCCAATTAAAATTCCTTTGCGAATTTCATAAGTATAGAAATAAATAGTTACTTGTTTCATTAACGCGGCTATCTGTTGTATAGCTGAGTTCGGTAGCATTGTAAGATGATAAATCATCCGCATAAAATGCAGTATAGTAATTTATTCCAATAAAATCGAAGGAACCATTCACCATTTCTGCTTCTGCTTTTGTGAATTTCGGTAGTCTTTTTCCTACCAAATATCTCATGGTTTCTGGGTAATCACCATAAGTTATTGGATGCATTATCCTACATAAATCATATAATACTGCTCTTAATTCTTAATTACCATTGGGAAAGAGAAAATTGACCCAGCAGAACTCACCATCCGAACGCAAAGTCACGAGCTCTATTCGCTGCTTTCCTGCAAGAAATGTTGTGATATTTGGGAACTACCCATGGTGTAGATATTGTAAGTCCAACAATTCCCCCTTGGTTAGCCTATATTATGAATTAAATACTTGTTACATCAAATTAGTTAGGATATTTACAAATATCTCATAATCGATCACCTAACTTTCAATTATATCAACAATATATAAAACTGAATAAATCAACTCCAACCTTTAATAATAGTCTAAATTTAAACCCTCCATTATCTATCTGTCCAAAACCAATGAAATGCTAAATTGACAGTATTTTGCAGGACCCACTTTTTCAAATAAGCAATGACGCGTACATGGTGGATGGCACCAACTCAATATTTCATTAATTTTAGATGGATAAAATATGAAAGGTTCGAATTGAAACTATTATAAAAAAATTGGAGTCTATTTGTTCGTTTCTATCCATTGGGAGTTTTAATTGAAATTTAGGTAATATATTTGGAAATATTTATAATTACCGCAATCAAGTAATATTCAATTTTTTTGATGAATAGAATTAAGTTAAACAGGAACCTGATACTTTTGTCTGTATAATTTGACAGCAGTAGCATGACATAGAAGCAAGTGATGGACTACAATATATGGTTCAGTTGCAGAGTTGCCCCCTGTACAATTTCCGATATAATTGGAACATCGACCAGGTGCATTAGTACCATATGCGTATCCATAAGAGCTCATCAAATTAGGTTCATTAACGGTCACCCAGTTCTTCACTCGATCACCAAATTCTTTGAAACAAAAATCCACATACTCATAGTAATCATTCCTAATTAAGAAAAGATTCAGTTTTTACCTATAATTAAACAAAGGGCAATGAATTTCATATGATTTTTTTAGAGCAATTTAAATGCTTGTTTTACTTACACTATGCTAGGGCTTAAGAGCCCCAAGTACTCATTCTCAAGTGCTTGTGGAACATCCCAGTGGAGTAAGGTTACCAAAGGCTTAATTCCTGCTCAACATATAAGAAATTACAAGGAGAAACTGCAGATTGGAAGGGAGATTAAAAATTTTTTTTGTTAGTTTAGAACATAATTTTTAATATAATTTTTTATTTGAAATAACTAAAAATTGGAAATTAAATTATAAATATATATATATATATATATTTTTTAATTTGGGAACTAAATTAGAAAAATGAGTGAAATGTTGGGAGTTAATTTTGCAATTAACCTACAAGTTTTTACCATTAGAAAGGAGCTGATCAATGAGATAATTGTAGAATTTGACACCTTCCCAGTTCACTCCACAGCTGATTCTTCCCCCTTGGGAAATGTAGTTCCATTTTGAATACATTAGTACAACTTGAAATATAAAGTAATTATGAGTTAGTGAATAAAGGAATGAGGTTTTATTTTCTTTATTAATTATTTTTACCTGGTAATATTCTTGGCCATGAGATTGAGAATCTATATGAGTCTAAACCAATTTCTTTCATCAAAGTAATATCCTTCTACAACATTTCTCAACACCAGTGAATCAGAGAAACGAAATGAAATTAATAATCTTAAAGGGAGATGAAGATAATGGCCAGAACTTTTAAGCGGTACCTCATAACGATGGTAGAAATCCTCAGCTACATTTCCATTACTGTGATCTTTAATTTTTTCTGCCATGAATAATTCCCACAAAACAAAATGAAGAATAAGTAAATTTAAGTACCTTCCATGATATAATGCATAGAAAGATGAGACAACTGAATTTAATGAAGAAAGAGACCTGAATTGTGGAGGGTGAAAGTATCCCATATACTTGGTCCTTTGCCATCCATTTGTGCTGCTCCTTCATACTAGTAATTACCATATATTAAAATCAATGCTTGTATTATAACAAATAAATAACAATTAGGAGCAAAATTTGGCATTTAATTGATTGCCTGGTAAGCACTTGATCCAGCTCCAAAGACAAAACCATCTGGGAAATTACTCCTCTTAATTTGTGTTTCATATTCAGAAGAGCTCTGCCCTTCGCCATAACCCACCAAATAAGCAAGATTCAGGATGCAAACAAAGTGTTTAATCTTCATTCTTCACTTCACAACGCTCTTTCAAATTCCCTATGATATTCAAACTTGGCAACTTTGATAAGAATATCGGATAATCTTATATACCGTCTTAATTAATGGAATAGAAAAGTATAATATGTAATTGGGGATGATGCTCAGTCAAAAGAACAAACAAGAAAATGATAAGAAATTAAAGGTCATATTACCTTCTCTTTCTTTAGTTCCTCTTAGAACAGAAGCTTTTAGAAGGAAACTTCATCGGATGTTTAATGGACGAACATGGTATTATGATATTATCCTCCAACTAATAAATTTCTAATACGTCAAATTTTATATTAGTCACGTGGAGAAGAGAATCTATATATTCATATCTTTATTTTATAATATAAAGGTATGCTTTTGGAGGGACTTTTCATTTACTTTTTTTCCATGATTCTTTATTTTGTTGATTGTGTGAATTTGGTACCTACGCATGATTGGTATGAAATAATTTTTTATTTTTTATTTTTTTAATCCGATCGCGTACAAACTGCTTTTATTTTTTTTTATTTATCTTTTGTGGATTTACAATTACTAATGATTTCTTAGTATTTTTTTTCCTTTTTTCATTTATCTTTAGTTGTTTTAATAATTAATGAGTCCTCAACTGTTTTTTTATCTTTATTTTCGTCCTTTTTAATTATTGTTAGGAGGGTTTCAATAGTTAATTAGTTCTTTAAGTATTTTTTTAATTACATTTTTATGGGCAAAATTGAGAATCAAACCCTAATTAATTAAAAAAATTATCAAATTTATAATTTAAAATCATTTAAATTATGGTGATTCCTCTTCAAGTATTTCAGTCACTTTAGTGACAGAAAAGGCTAAAAGAAAAATATAATAACACATTGTGTTTATTTCAAAAGTACAATGACAAGAAATGTCTTTACCCATTTCTCCATTTCTAATATCATATATTTTATTTATTTATTATAATTACTAGATTGTGAGCAAGTGACTCTATAGAATTTGTAAAAATTTGATTCGATCCATGAATTTGATTCACATGATCCGCTTGTAAATCTGACTAGTAAATAATATAAATATAGTATGATTTGTATGATCTAAAAAAATCGAACCGAATTAAAATTGATCTGCTGATCAATCTAGTTTGACACATAAAAATTGAATTATAGCTTGACCCGTATAACTCTTAAATATATATGGTTTGTTGTTAGATGGAATTTACAATGCAAATGAAAGGAAATGAAATTAGGTGAATATTCATGTCTTTGCCAAACCACAATATTCATCACTGTGACTTAGTTATACTTGTATTAATTTAGGGTATGTTTGGTATTATGTAATCAATTGCAATGTGATAAATAATGTAATGGATTAAGAAATATAATGAAATAGAATGGAATTATAATTATATTACTATATTTGGTTGCATTAGTAATGTAATATAAATACTAATATATTCACATATTTGGTTAAATTATATACATGTATTATGATGTAATTGTATTTATAATTATCAATTAATTTTTATATAATTATTTTATTTTATATAATTATTTTATATACTTATATATTATTATATTATAAAATTACAAAAGTCCGAACTTGATAAACCATCATGTTTAAAAAAATCTTATATTAAAAATGCAATCTCATATAAAATGATAATCCTACTAAATTTGAGAGAATAAGGTTAAATTTTAGAGAATAAAGTTTAATTTGAAAGAGATAAAATAATGAAAAATATCACAAAATATCATGTATTAGGGAATATATATATATATTGTAAAAAATTTGAGTTAATAAATAAAGTAATCAATGTATTATCCATTACATCATATTACATAACAATTTTTTATACCAAACATGTCCTTATAGTTATTTTGATACTTATCATTTCCAACCAGTCCATATATATACATTGACTTTTTTTAATTCTTATTTTTATTTTATTAAACCTTTATTTGGGCTTAGTACGTATTAAAAAAATATAAAGACTCTATATAAAAAAAAATAAAAGTTTAAAAATTCAATAATAAAAACTGTAAATTAAGCCACGCAAAAATGTGCTTTTCTATTTTATTTCATACCAATTATTTTTATAGTTCTTAATTGCAAAACAAGTCATTTCCGTTGTACTTTTACAATTATTTGTATTGACGATGAATATTGTACAGCCAAATATTAATCTTCCAGATTTTTGTAGATTTGGTGTCTCTATACATATATTAAAGGTTGAATAATTAGATAATAACAATAACATGCCTAATTTTCAAAGACACAGAAATTAATGAGATTGAAGAGAAAACTTGCTTTTACTATTATTGTGAAAATAAGCAACGAGCAAAATTAAAACAATATTGCTTCTTAAATTACAAATCGAGACCATAAGCTCCTCAACTCAAATCTTATATATTTCGTAATCTGATTTAAACGTATGTCATCTTTTTCATATATAGTTGACATATTTTGACATGCTCGAACTTTTAAAAATGTAAATTTGTCCCTTAATTTTATCTAAAAGAGCAATTCTCATTAAATTGAAACTAGTGGTTAATTGAATCGAGATTACGGTTCATTGAATCATAATTAGGGCTAAATATAGACATCAATTTTCTTCTAAGCAATATCTTCAACAATATTATATATATGATGTCAAAGTTATAATTTTCAAACATATTAGGAGGGCGTACAATTTCAACTTGTATATATCCAAATCGCAAATCCTATGTGTCGCAGCTTCAAAAAGGGAAAAATACAATGAAGATTTTGCAAAACGTGCTTCAACTACCACTCAAATTTTGTATTCAACATCAATTGGCGATGCTTAGGATACTTTTGTTTTGTCCAGCCTCCAACTGCTAGCAAAATAATATTCTATTTGATAACAGCTTTGGAAAAATTTTGTTCCAAGTCTGCAAAATGAAAAAAACAAACAAAAAATAGAGTTTCAAGCACACTTCAATGGTCAAGTTAGTCTATATAAAATATTCATATAAAATTAATGAAAAGATATGAAGATCTACTAGAATAGAAAACTTACTTGTATATTTTTTTTATTAGGATTTAATATGCAAATTTTAATGCCCTGTAATATTTGGATTAATGACTATGTATGGGTTTTAATTATTGTTTGGTTGGTTATAATTTCACATAGCTTTTAGCTAGCTCAATTCATCTTAAGCTTGTAGTGTCTCGTTTAATTAGCTCCGTGTGCTCTATCAAAATTTCTATTCAATTTTTTATTAAATAGAAAAATTTCTATAAAAATCATAAACAGATAAGGTATTATATTAGATATCTGTGTAAAATTTTATATTCTAGGGTTTACATATATCGATAATTGTTGTTATAATTAAAATTGAAAAGAATTTTGTATTAAAAAGAATCAACACTGATTGGTTAGGTATCCATTTTTATTTCTTAGATTATTAGGATTAGGGAAACAAAAATATAAATTTAAATTCAAATTCAAGAATAGTTCATAATTTATAAATTCAAAATCAATAGTTAATGGTTTAAATTCGTTCTTAATTTTGACTTTTGTGACTGAAAATTCACTTTTTATTTCAAGTTATCACTATTTGTAGGATATTTTTGATAAAATTAAATAAATAGAGGAAATTGCATAGAAATAGAATACAATTTTTTAACACCTTTTTTTTCAAAATTGTTGCTCACTTTTCTCATGTTTCAAAAATACAACATACTAAATTTTTAATTTAAAAAATACAATAGTATGCAAGTGGAAAAAGTTGTATAAATATAATAGAAAATTTAAAATATAACTAATGAAGGAATGAAGAAAATTAGTGGCTTTTGAGTAGTAATGAAGTGTACATGCACTATGGTGCGTATGCATTTGAACCATCGGATTATATGTGCCCATTTAATTTAACAACTCACATGTGCATACGCACCGTATCTAATTTTTTTTTGTTATTTTTATTATTTTTTTCATAAATTTGCAAAAATCCGGGATATTTTTTTAATAATGTGTTTTTAAAAATTATTTATAAAAATAGGGTGTGTTAGAAATTATTTACAATTTTGGAATTTCGATACGAAACCATTTTTACATGTAGCAGTTTTGTCAGAAAACTATCGGTGGCATAAAAAAATCTTTCATTGAAACCGCTGACAGTTATAGCGATTTCAGAGCCTGAAATTGCTATACTTTTCAGCGATTTCAAAGTCTGAAACCGCTGTACCTATCAGCGATTTTAGTGAAAATTTTTTTCGATCATTCTGGCCTCCAATTATTCCCTCATTGAAATATTTTTTGCTCTGCTCTTATAAATACCGTTGTATTATTTATCAATTAATTGGCTATATTATGTTTTAATTTAATTATTTCTGTTATTAAATTATTTTCAAATTTTTTTTGTATTAATATTATGATATTACTTTTAATAGTAATTATTTAAATTTACACGTGAATTTTATGGACCAATTCCGGAAGAGTCGCTCGTCCTTAAGTCTCAATCACCTTATAATGGCATTTGGACCAGATACATCATATTGAAAATCCGATGGTCCAACACTAATTTTTTCTTCTGTATGCAAATAAAATTCAATATACATCGACATCTTTCAATTACCTACAAGTTAATAAAATATTAAAATATTTTATAATAATAATAATAATAATAATAATAATAATAATAATAATAATAATAATGATGATGATGATGATGATGATGGTGATGATGATGATTGTAATAACATTAACAATAATAATAATAACATCTACATTAATAATTTAATTATTACAACAACAACAATAAATTAATAAATAAAATCCATATCATTATACAAGCAATCTAAAATTTAACATACAAAATTACAAATAAAAATATATAAAATTTTACCAACCTTTTGAAATAATACTGAAAAAGTATTATTGGTCCGAAACAAATATATTGTCTACATTTAATTAGATAATTTTAAATATGAGAATCAAGAGAAACTAAAAATTTGAGCAAATGAAGCAAAAAAATTTGAGCAACTGAAAATGATCGGAGAGCATTTATAAGAGAAGAGCAAAAAATATTTCAACAAGGGAATAATTGAGGTGTGAAAAAATTTTTCACTGCAATCGCTGACAGGTATTGTGATTTCAGAGTCTGAAATCGTTTTCAATGGTAGCGATTTTAGACTCTGAAACCATTGACTTTCAGTGAAAAATTTTTCGTACTGCCGATAGTTTTCTAATAAAATCGCTATACATGAAAATGATTTCGTACCAAAATTTTAAAATTGTAAATAGTTTCCAACACATATAATTTTTGTAAATAATTTTTAAAAATGCATTATTAAAAAAAATATCCCAAAAATCCTACAATAGTATTTACAGTGGCCAAAACAAGTCCGTGAGGCTCAGGCCTAGTAGTAAGATGAAGTCCAATAGATGAGGCTTAAGTGATTGACACGCGAGTAGAATTGTACTTTGTGGGCTTGGAAGTGGAATAGAATTCAAAACCTTTTGGTCATATGGAGATTAATGCCGAATCATAATTCTATTTGGACCGGCTGTTGGACTATTTTTATTATAAATTCACATATTTTAAAAATATATTATATTTGCAAATTATAAAACTCAAAATTTAAACTATATATAAAAATATAACGTACGTTTTGAAAAAAAAAAAAACCAAAATCTTAGGGTGCGTTTGGGGACAATTTTATTTTTGGTTTTTTGTTTTTTTTTTTTAAAATAAAACAAAAACATGTTCGGCAAATTTGTTTCCGTTTTCATTTTTACAAAAATTTAAGAAGTGGTTTTGACAATAAAAACAAAAATTAAAAATCTTTAAAATGTGGTTTTTATGGTTTTGTTTTTATCAATAATTTAATTATTTCATCCTTATTATCACCACCGTTACCACCACCACACCACCGCCACTACCACATCACCACCACCACCACCGTCACCACCGTCACACCGCCGCCACCGCCACCACCACCACCGTCACACCGCTGCCACCGCCACCACCATCACCGCTATTACCGCCACCACACCGTCGCTGCCATGCCACCGTCACTACCACACCGCCACTGCCACACCGCCGCCACCATTGTCGCTGCCATCGCCACTACTGCCACTACCATCGCCACCACTATAGCTACCATCTTTGCCATCACCATCGCCACCACATTACTACTGTCACCACCATCATCACACCATCACTGTCGTTGCCACCACTGCCGCCATCACCATTGCCGCTGCCATCTTTGCCACCACAACCACACTGCTACTAGCACCACCATCACTACCACACTACTACTAGCACCACCACCACTACCAAACCGTTGCCACCGCCACCATCATCGTTACCGCCGTCGCCACCGCCATCACTGCTACTGTTATTGCCATCATCGCTACTACTGTCACTGCACTGCCATCTCTACTACTGTCATCGCCACCACCACCAGACTATCGTTGCTGTTACCACCGTCGCTGCCACCACCATACTGCTACTGCCGTCGCTATCACCACTTCCACCATATTATGATTTTTTTAATGTAATATATTATAAATTTTGAATTTTATTAAATATTTATTATTTAATATTAATAATTAGATTATACATATGTAGAATATGTATTAATGGATATTATAATATTTTTTAAAAAGTAAATAGAAAATTAGTTTTTAAACAGTTTTTGAAAAACAAATAACAAAAATTAAAAACAGTTTACGAATTTTAAAAAACAAAAAATAAAAAACAAAAAATGTTACCAAACACGCCTTAAGGAATAGGCAGACGTGCACTGAGGCTCTCGGTTTCTGAACTTCGGCGGTGATGAGGGGAGACGAGGCTACGAAGTCGCTGGAGCCCTGCGGCGAGAACTTAATGGAAGTCTTAAAGACAATGGACCGTGAAGATATTTTGGAGGTTTTATCTGATGGGTTTTGCTTGCAGTGTCAGGAAGTTTTGCTGAGTCGATTTCATAATCTTGTCAATGGTGAGATACGCACTAAGTGTTTCTTCTTCTTAACTTCTTATTTGTTGTTTTTAGGTGTAATTATTCTCTTATTTCTGTGATTGTTGAGAAAGTTCATGTTTTTTTCATTTGTTTTCTAGAAGAATAGTTAACCATGCTTGCTTGGACTCATTGATTAGGTCTTTGTTTGATTGTTTTGTTTCAGAATTTGTTGATTGCTTGAACTAATTCTTCTCGTTAAAATTTTGGAACCAATGTGTTGCACTGGTCTATCATATTGTGTGATTTTATAATTTGGAGAAATTTATGGCTGATATTTGTAAGGAATAGGTCCAATAATTTATTTATTTGATTTGTTCATAATTGTAATCTTGATATGCTTACACTAGAGGGTTATGTTTTTATGTTTCTTTAAGGAAACTGAATGCAATCTACCGGGCACCTTTTGCTCACCTCATATGGCTCTAAAATCTTCAGCTTTATCGTTACTTTCCATGATAGGTCTATTTATTGTTGTTCTTTACATGGGTTGTGTTTGAGCTAGCTTCTCATTAGTTTCCTGATTTGTATTATTATGATGAAAAGAAATTCTGTAATTTATAACTGATTCTTGTTCTGTTCTCTTTTACCCTTTTTGCCAGAAAAAGTTAGTAAAATGTCATTGTCTAATGATACTGGTAGAATTATCAAAGAATTACAGCCTGAAGATGCGGAAAACATTGTATTATCAAACAATAAATTGGAATCTGAACACCCTGAGCCAGAAAGCCCTGTAGCAAGCGCTTATCAAATGGCTGAATTTGATTATGGAGCAAGGCTGAAAAGGCATGCTGCTAATCCTTTGCCTGCGTCTACATACAGTTTTTGGAATTCAACTGATCATTTGGGTGGTACTGAATTATTATTGAATGATGGCCTTGTCAGTGTGTCATCTGTGATGGACAATGGTTTATCAGACGAGCAAAAGGAGCAGATTAGGTTTTCACAAGTTTATAGGAAAAAGGATTTTGTACATTTTGAAAGGATTAATGGGACATCAACCAATATTCTTGAAGGGCTTCAGCTTCATATGAAGGTTTTTAATGCCAAAGAGCAGAAGAAAATAGTTGAATGTGTATACAATCTACAGCACATGGGCCGGAGTGGGCTACTTAAAGGTATGTCAATCAACAATTAAGACATGGCCTTTCGAGTTGTTTAATGAAGTGTTGAGGAGTTTAAAAATTTATATTTATTAATATTTTATTCAATATCCATCACTTGCATATCCCTTCATTGAGTTGGAAAAAAAAAGTGTACATAACTTTAGCTAGGTTACCATTCATGACTATGAATTGTGTAAATTCAACAATTTACACATTTGATACATTAGCTTGGACAAGTCTTCTTGAGATGTATTGATAGAGAAATGGGGATATAAGGAGAGCTCCTAGACCAGAACTCAGTTGGGCGAAGAAGATTGCAAGTTTATACCCGCAAGAAAAAACAACAGGGCAGGGGCATAGAGGAGAATTAGCTAGTTTGTTATTTTAGCTGGAATATTTTGTTAAGGAGTCAGTTATACATAGATCCTAGCTAGGCGGTAGGGGGAAAATAGTTTTGCTTTTTGATTGTTATTTTAGCTTTGCTTTGGGGAGGAGAGGGGCATCTTGAAAAGTTCTGTATTTCTGCTGTAGTATTGGGCTCCATTCTTAGAGAGAGAAGTTTCTCTTCATATGGGGATTGTGTCAATCCTATTATCATAAACAAAACAACCTATTTCTCAGTTAAATCCTTTTATCCGATTCATTTTCTTTGAGAATATTGTTTGTGTTGAATGTGTTTCTATCAATTGGCACCATCCGTGGGAAAGCTTGAAACATAAAATGGTAGACTCACCACAAACACAATTACAATCCAAGCTTGATTTACAATCACGAGTGGATGTCCATGATGAAACTCTAGAGGCAATTCAGAGATCAATCGTTGCTTTTTTAGAAGTTTGTAGAAGAGAAGTTTGAATCTATGTATGCCAAGCTTCAAAAAAAATTTGAAAAACAACCCTTAGAAGAAGAGACAGAAGATCAACCTACAATTGAAGAAACAAAAGCAGGGGATGTGACTCTGGGAAGAATTTTTATTCAATCCAGCACGAAATTTGGCCAGCCCAACTCTTCTCAACTAGATTCCTACATGCGAAACAACCATTTTGGGGTTGGGACAATGGTTTTACCTAAGGTGAAGGTATCGGAATTTAGTGGAATAGAGCCTCACAGCTGGATCGCCAAAGCAGAACTATACTTCAGTGTACACCAGATACTGGAGAGGATGAAACTCATAGTGGCTCAAATGTGCATGACTGGCCTGGACGCTACGAGACAACCCTCAGATTACGTGGGAGCAATTTAAACTCAGGCTCAATGGGCAATTTGGCAAACGAAGAAACCAAAATCCCTATGAAGAGTTAAGGACATTGTTTCAAACTGAAAGTGTGGATGAGTACATAGAAGAATTTGAATCAATCACCAGGTATATTCCCAAAACCTCCGAAATCCAATTTATGGGATATTTTATAGGGGGATTAAAGGATGAGGTGGGAAGATGGGTGAGATATCTAAAATCTCGGAGCTGTGAGGAGGCTATGGAGCTTGCTCGGGATGCTGAACTAACTTTCAGTCCTCCGGGACGCCGAGCGGTGGTGAAGGAGAAGGGAGGCATTGCATGGAGTCGTGTAGAGGTAACTCACACAACCCCTCAAATTGGACGCCCTATTATCCAAAAGGAATCAAGTCAGCCGGACCAGAGAGTTAAAAATATGGGTCATGGCCCATTAAATTCGCATGAAACACATCCAAATTGTGTTTCACCTCCTTAACAAAGTTTAGTATCAGCATCGCAATAGGGGACCACGCCATTTGTCTCTAAAGGAGATCGATGAATGACGTAGGTTGGGTTTATGCTTCAAATGCACCCAACCTTATAGCTCGGAATATTGGTGCATCGTGGGAGAGTTACGAACCTCTATATTGGAGAATGAGATGTTCTTAGACACCGGCAAGCAAAAGGAAAAAGTGGCAAGTGAAGTTGAATAGGAGGAAGAAGAAGGCATGAGGGAGAGTAATGCCATTGAGGTTTTTTTTGGGGGTAGGGGTTAATGCACATGCGCCGAGAAATTTGAAGCTGTGGTCCAAGAAAAATGCAGGAACGTTGAATTGCAATTGAAACCATTTTGCTGCAATTGGATGGATTGTTGTTTGATTTGGGACCACTTAATGGTGTGTTGGGGATTGATTGGTTAAAGACCCTGGGAAATGTCATGCATAATTGGGACTAGAGGTGGATGCGGTTCGAATATGGATGCAAACAAATTGAACTCATAGGCATTGAGGGCACTCTTTTTGATATGGATGCTTTGCAAGTTTGATTGGAAGGAGGGAGCTTGAAGCAAATGTGTAAAGATCACTACCAACCCCAACTGCCACTAGGCTCGGTACAGGGACTTACCATTGACCAGGTGTCGGACATCAAGACTCTCATGAACCGTTTTTCTGAATTTTTTAAGCCATTAACCGAGCTGCCTCCAAGACATTTGCAAGATCATGCCATTCAACTCATTTCAAGCCATGAAGCGGTCAGTGTCTGCCCATATAGGTGCCATATTCAGAAATTTGAAATACAAAAATAAGTGGCAGAGATGCTGCAACAGGGGGTTATTTGCCCAAGTCAAAATGCTTACTCCAATCTGGTTTTTTTAGTTAAGGACGGCACGTGGCGGCTATGTATTGATTACAGGGCTCTGAACAGGGTACAGTGGTTGATAAGTATCCAATCCAGTAGTTGACGAGTTACTTGATGAATTGAATGGGGCTGAGTTTTTTTCGAAGTTGGACTTGAAAGCTTGATTTTATCAAATTAGAATGCGGGAAGGAGATGAGCCCGAAACGGCATTCCAAACACATGATAGGCACTGCGAATATTTAGTAATGCCATTTAGATTTACTAATGCTCCCTCCACTTTCCAAAGTGCGATGAATGACTTTTTTAGCCCTTGGTTGCGATACATGATTTTGGGTTTTTATTTTTATTTTTATTTTTTTTATGATATCCTAATTTATAGCAAGAGTTGGGAGGAACACAGGTAGCATTTGGCTATTGTTCTACAGGTCTTGCCGGATAACCATTTCAAGGTTAATCCCAAGAAATGTTAAATTGGATAGACCTTAACCGACTATCTTGGTCATTGTATTTCTAGAGCGGGAGAGTTACTATTGATCCATCCAAGATTACAACAGTTCGGGATTGGCCGGTTTCGATGATTGTCAAAGGTGTACAAGGATTTTCAGGCTTAACAGGGTACTATTGAAAGTTCGTGAACAACTATGGAAAAATAGCAAAGTCATTGACTGAATTGACAAAGAAGAATGGGTTTCTTTGGAATGAGAGGGCACAATTTGCCTTTGAAGAATTAAAGGCAAAACTCACAGCTACCCTTCTATTAGCTTTGTCCAATTTCAACAAACCTTTCTCAGTTGAACTTGATGCATCTGGCATTGGATTAGGAGTTGTTTTGATGCAAAAAGGCCGGCCTCTCACATATTTCAGCAAGGCTTTAGCTGATCGCAATCTAGCGAAATCAGCATATGAGAAAAAATTGATGGCTTTGGCGCTGGCCATACAGCATTGGAGGCCATATCTGCTTAGCAAGAAGTTTACAGTGTTTACCGACTAGAAAAGCTTGCGCCACTTGCTGCAACAACGAATCACCACTACAAACCATCAAAATTGGCTCGCAAAATTGATGGAGCATGTTTTTGATGTCCAATATAAGCCATGTAAGCTCAATAACGTTGCTGATGCTTTATTATGACAGCAAAAATTTGCTGCATATGCCTCATTCGTATTTTTCCCTACATGGACTGATGGCAGCCAATTAATGAAAGAAGTAAATAAAAACTCTTAGCTGATAGCCATTAAAAATGCTATCCAAACTGATTCAGCTTCCAAATTGAAATATGTGTTGAAACATTGCATTTTATACCGCAACGGTAGGCTAGTCATCTCATCCACTTTTAAATGGATTCTTGCTATGCTGGATGAATTCCACAATTCAGTAACTGAGGGTCACTTAGGTTACTACAAAATTTACCGAAAAATAGCAGCTAATTTTTACTGGAAGGGGCTGGTATAGCAAATTAAAGATTATATCAAGAGTTGTTCCATATGCCAACGATTTGAGGCCTCTTCTCTCTCACCAGTAGGTCTTTTATTGCCTCTTCCAATACCGCAAGTAGTTTGGGAGGATATATTGATGGATTTTATTATTGGAATGCCCAAGTCAAAGGAATTCTATGTCATAATGGTAATTGTAGACAGATTGTCAAAGTACAGCAATTTTGTGGCACTAAAATACCCATACACAACTCAAATTATTGCTGAATTATTTGTTAAAGACATAGTACGGCTCCATGGATTTTTGAAATCGATTATTAGTGACTGTGATCTGGTTTTTATGAGTCAATTTTGGCAAGAATTGTTCAAATTATAGGGGACTCACTTCAAATTCAGCTCTTTTTATCATCTAGAAACATATGGGCAAACTGAAGTTATAAATCGATGCCTTGAATCCTATCTTTGCTGTTTTGTTGCTGATTAGCCTTGTTTCTGGAGTCGGTGCAGATTTGGTATAACTCTTATTTCCATGTGAGCACGGGAACAATCCCATTTGAAGTGGTGTATGGTAGGAGACCCTAATAGGAATCAAACACAATGCAATTCTGTTTTCTCAAAGAACAAATAAAATAACAAGAATGGCTGGAGAGAAGGCTTGTTTTATTTATAATAACATGATTGACAGTGTTACAATCCCCGTGGGAAAAGAACTTTCCTCTCCAAAAATGGAGCCTTGCTCTATAGCAGAAATACAGAACAATCTCAGATGCCCTCCCCTCTCCCAAAAGTAAAGCTAAAATAACAATCAAAAGCAAAAACCGTTTCCCTTAATGTCCAGCTAGGCACTGGACATAACTAACTTTCTTCTTCTTTTAACAAAATATTCTAACCAAAATGATAGGCCCAGCTAATTCCCCTCTATACCCTTGCATTGTTGTTTCTTCTTGCGGGTGTAAACTTTCAATCTTCTTGCCCAAGTGACTTTTTGTCCAATAGCTCCCCTTGTATCTCAATCTCTCTATTATTGCCGCCCTCTTGAGATAAAGTCTTGTCCTCAAGACTTAATTGTGGATACTCGCTCTTTAGAACATATTCATCTTTCCAGGTGGCGTTGTCAATACTCTTTGACTACTATTGTACCAGCCATTGGGAGATACATTCGCCATCCCTTTGGATAATCCGTCTAGTTAACACTTTCTCATGAATAGGACCTTCAACCGATTCCAACTCTAACTCGGGTGGCAGGATGTTAGAGCTAGGTTGTGTCCCTATAGCTTTTTTAAGCAAGGAGACATGAAATGCGGGATGAATCTTGGAAGAATTGGGGAGGAGTAATCGATAAGCCACTGATCCTACCATGGCTTCTATCTGATATGGCCCGAAACAATGAGCTGATAGCTTTGGATAGATCCTTCGAGTGATGAACTTTTGTTTATGGGGCTTAAGTTTTATGTACACCAAATCACCCTACCTCAAAATGGACATCCTGTTGATGCTGATCAGTGTGCACATTTTCATTTATTGATGTGATTGCAATAAATGTTGCTTGAGCTGCTTCAAAGCTTCATCTTGATCTAGAAGATCCCTAGCCACTGCCTCCACTTGCACTTCACTAGGGACATATTGGAGGAGGGTGGGGTCTCCTGCTATACACTACTTCAAATGGGGTTGTTTTCGTACTCACATGGAAATAAAAATTATATCAAAATTCTGCCCAAAGAAGCCATTGACTCCAGTAACGGGGTTGGTCAGCAGCAAAACAACAAAAACAAGATTTGAGGCATTAGTATATGACCTCGGTCTGCCCATTTGTTCCAGGATGATAAGAAGAGCTAAATTTGAGCCGAGTTTCCTGTAATTTGAACAATTCTTGCCAAAGTTGACTCATAAAAATTGGATCGTGATCACTGATGATTGACTTCTGGAATCCATGGAGGCGTACTACAACCTCAACCCAAGCTGTATATGGGTGTTTTGGTGCCACGAAATGGTTGTACTACAACCTGTCCATAATTACCATCACAGCATCGAATCTTTTTGACTTGAGTATTCTGATAATAAAATCCATCGATATATCCTCCCAGCCTGCCTGCGGTATCGAAAGGGGCTGTAAAAGACCTATGGGTGAGAGAGGAAGACTTAAATCGTTGGCATATTGAATAGCTCTTGACATATTTCTGTTACGTATTCACGTAGGAAGAAGGATATCTAAGTCATTTTATGGGAAGTTAGTTAATTCAGTTATTTTTAATTTTCAATTGTAATTTCATGTTTTCAAGTTGGCGGTTGGATTCTGTTATCCGGCTGTTTTGGTGTCTGCATTTTATAAGGGAGAGAAGAATTGCATGCTCTCTTGTCCTCTAGTGCAGCTCATCATTGTCCTTTTCTCTTTTTATTGTAACCGAATCCCCTAGGGGGACCACTAGACTAATCAATTGAGAACTTTCTATTTTCTCTCTACTCTTCTTCTTCTTCTTCTTCTTCTTCTTCTATTCACTCAAACCCCATTCCTGATTCAGATTTGAATTCAGGGATTAATTCTAGAACCAACCCCAGTTAGGAATTAATCCTAACAAATTCTTAATTTGTTGAACCATCTCCTTCCAGTAAAAATTAGTTGTTATTTTTTGGTAAGTTTTGCAGTAACCTGAGTGGCGCCCAATCACTGAATTGTGGAATTCATCCAACAGAACAGAAATCCATTTAGAAGTGGATGATGATCAGCTTCCTATTGCTGTATAATATGCATTGTTTTAACACATATTTCAGTTTGGAGTTTGGATCATTTTGGAGCACGTTTTATGGCTGTTAACTGAGGATCTTGTTTTGCTTCTTCCATTAGTTGACTGCTACCAATCCATACAGGGAAAGACACGAATGAAACATATTTAGCGAATTCTTGCTGTCTTGATAAAGTATCAGTAGCGTTATTTAGCTTTTTCAACTTATATTAGACATCGAAAATATACTCCATCAATTTGGCTAGCCAATTTCGCTAGTCCGTAGTGGTGACTCGTTGTTGTAGTGACACAAGCTTTTCTGGTCAATAAACACTGTAAACTTCCTGCCAAGGAGATATGGCCTCCAATGCTGTATGGCCAGTGCCAAAGCTATCAATTCTTTTTCATATGCTAACTTCACTAGGTTGCGATCAGCCAAAGTCTTACTGAAGTATGCTATTGGTCTACCTTCTTGCATCAAAACAACTCTTAACTCGGTGCCAAACATGCCACATTCAATAAAGAAAGGTTTGTTGAAATCAGACAAAGCTAATAGAGGAGTAGCTGTGAGTTTTACCTTCAATTCTTCAAAGGCAAATTGTGCCTTCCCATTGCAAAGGAATCCGTTCTTCTTTGTTAACTTTGTAAGTGGCTTAGCTATTTTTTTGTAGTCCTTTACGAACTTTCGGTAGTACCTAGTCAAGCTTAAGAATCCTTGTACCCCCTTGACACTCCTCAGAATCGGCCAATTCTGAACTACTGAAATCTTGAATGGGTCAATAGTTGCTTCCTCCTTGAAAATACAGTAGCCAAGATAGTTGATTAAGGACTGTCCAATTGGACATTTCTTGGTGTTAACTTTGAAGTGATTATCCACCAAGACCTGTAGAACAATGGCCAAATGCTTCCTATGTTCCTTCCAACTCCTGCTATAAATTAGGATGTCATCAAAAGAACTAAAACTATGCGTCTCAACCAAGGATGAAAAATGTCGTGCATCACACTTTGGAAAGTGGAAGGGGCATTAGTAAGTCCAAATGGTATTACTAAAAATTCGTAATGTCTATCATTTGTTTGGAATATAGTTTTGGGCTCCTCTCCTTCATGCATTCTAATATGATAAAATCCAGATTTCAAGTCCTACTTCAAGAAAAACTCAACTCCATTCAATTCTTGAAGTAGCTCATTGACTACTAGAATCGGATACTTATGAGCCAATGTTACCTTGTTCAAAGCCCTGTAATCAATGCATAGTCGCCACGTTTTGTCCTTCTTCTTAACTCAAAGAACCGGACTAGAGTAAGGACTCTGACTTTGGCGAATAATCCCTCGTTGTAGCATCTTTGCCACTTGCTTTTGTATTTTCATTTTCAGAATATGTGGGTACCTATATGGGCCGACACCGATCGCTTCGTGGCCTGGAATGAGCTGAATAGTATGATCATGCAAATGTCTTGGATGCAGCCCAGTTAATGGCATAAAAACTTCAGAAAAACGGTTATGAGAGCCTCAATATCCGACATCTGATCAGTAGTAAGTTCCTGCACCGAGGCTGGTGGCTGTTGGGGTTGGTGGTGATCTTTACACATTTGCTTCAGGCTCCCTCCTCCCAACCAAACTTGCAAAGCATCCATATAAAAAAGAGTGTCTTTAATGCCTATGAGTTCAATTTATTTGCCTCTATATTCGAATCGCATCCACCTTTGGTCCTAATTATGCATGACATTGCTTAAGGTTTTTAACCACTCAATCCCCAGCACAACATCAAGTGATTCCAAATCAAACAATAATGCTTCCAAGTGCAGCGGAATGGTTCCCAATTGCAATTCAACGTTCTTGCATCTTTCTTGGACAGGGACATGATACCCATCTCCCAATTTTATATTCATTAAGGGGATAGAATCAATGGGAAGGTTCAAGGATCTTACCAGTTTCCGTGAGATGAAGTTGTGTGTCGTCTCTAAATCAACGAGCAGGACAATTAGTATTCCATGTGTGGCTTCTTGCAACTTCAAAGTTCTCGATGCCTGTGCATTATTCCCTGCCATAAAAAAAAAAATTCAATGGCATTACACTCTCCCTCCACACCTACTTCTTCCTCCTGTTCAACTTCACCTGTCGCTTCTTTCTGCTCACCGGTGGCGACGAACAGCTCATTCTCCAGTATGGAGATTCGTAACTCCCCCATGTTGCACCGATATTGTGGGCTATAAGGTTGGGTGCATTTGAAGCATAAACCTAGCCTGCGTCTTTCTTCGATCTCTTTCAGAGACAAATGGTGTGGCCCCCTATTTCGATGCTGCTGTTGAACTCTGTTAGGAAGGTGAAATGCACGGTTTGGGTGTGTTTCGTGGGGATTTAATGGGCCAGGAAGCATATTTCTTACTCTCAGGTTGGGTTGACATCATTCTTTGTGGCTATTAAGGCGCCCAATTTGAGGGGTTGCGTGAGTTATCTCCACTTGACTCAACGCAACTCCACCCTTCTCCTTCATTGCCGATCTACTTCTCGAAGGGCTAAATGTCAGTTATGCATCTCGAGCAAGCTCCGTAGGTTTCAAATATCATACCCATCTTCTCATTTATTCCTTTAATCCTCCCATAAAATACCCCAGGAATTGAGCTTCAGAGGTTTTGGGAATATACTCGGTGATTGACTCAAATTCTTCTATGTACTCATTCACACTTCCGGCTTGAAACAAAGTCCGCAACTCTTCATAGAGATTTTGGGTTCTTCGTTTTCCAAATCACCTATTGAGCCTGAGCTTAAATTTCTCCCATGCCATCTGTTGGTTATCTCGGAGTGCCTGGGAGAACCAAGTGATTGCTGCTCTAGTCATGCACATCTAGGCCAGTGTGAGTTTCATCCTCTCTAGTGTCTGGTGCATGCTGAAATATAGCTCAACTTTGGCAATCCAACTGCGAAGTTTTGCTCCACCAAACTCCGGTACCTTCACCTTAGGCAGAGCCATTGTTCCAGCCCCAAAATGATTATTACGTATGCAGGAATCGAGTTGGGTTGGCCAAACTTTGTACTCGATTGAATAAAAATTCTCCTCCGAGTCGCATCGTCAGTCTCAGTTTCATCCATGGTACGTTGATCTTTTATCCCTTTTTCTATGGGGTTTTCAAATTTTTTTCTGAAGTTTGGCATCCATGTTATCAAATTCCTCTTCCACAAACTTCTGGAATGCTGTGATTGTTTTTTGGATTGCCCCTAAAGTTTCATCATAGACATCCACTCGAGCCTGTAAATCGAGCTTGGATTGTAATCGAGTTTGTGGTGGATCGGCCATTTTCTTTCGTTTTCTATAGACGATGCCAATTGATAAAAATCAAACACATGCAATACTGTTTTCTCAAAGAACAAATTAAATAAAAAGAATGGCTGAAGAGAAGGCTTGTTTTATTTATAATAACAGGATTGACAGTGTTACAATCACCGTAGGAAGAGAAATTTCCTCTCCAAAAATGGAGCCCTGCTCTATAGCAGAAATACAAAACAATCCCATATGCCCTTCCTTTTCCTAAAAGCAAAGCTAAAATAACAATCAAAAGCAAAAACCGTTTCCACTAGTGTCCAGCTAGGCAATAGGCATAACTTTCTTTCTTCTTCCCTTAACAAAATATTCTAACCAAAATGACTGGCCCAGCCAATTTCCCTCTATACCCTTGCATTGTTGTTTCTTCTTGCGGGTGTAAACTTGTAATCTTCTTGGCCCAAGTGACTCTTGGTCCAGCAGCTCCCCTTGTATCTCAATCTCTCTATCAGACCCCCAACCATTCTTCTGTTTGTCCCTAGTAAAGTGCAGGTGGAGGTAGTAGCAAGAGATCTCCTAGACCGAGATGAAGCTTTGAAACAACTCAAGCAACAGTTATTGCAATCACAGCAACAAATGAAAAAGCTGATCAGCACTGTTGGGATGTCCATTATGAGGTAGGGGATTGGGTGTATTTAAAGCTTAAGCCCTATAGACAGCAGTCCATTAATCGAAGGATCTAACCAAAGCTATCAGCTCATTATTTCAGGCCATAGCAGATGGAGGCTAAGGTAGGATCAGTAGCTTATCAATTGCTCCCCCCCAATTCTTCCGAGATTCATCTGGTATTTCATATTTCCTTGCTTAAAAAGGCTTTAGGGACACAACCCAGCTTCAATGTTCTGCTACCTGAGTTAGAGTTGGATCCAGCCGAAGAACTTGTTCCTGATAAGGTAATAGCTACATAGGCTATCCAAAGGAATGGCGAGTGTGTCTTGCAGTGGCTTGTTTAGTGGCAATCTAAAAGTATTGATGACGCGACTTGGGAAGATGAATATGTGATGAAGAGTGAGTATCCACAATTAAGTCTTGAGGACAAGACTTTATCTCAAGAGGGTGGCAATGATAGAGAAATGGGGATACAAGGAGCTCTGCTGGACCAGAACTCAGTTGGGCCAAGAAGATTGCAAGTTATACCCACAAGAAGAAACAACAAGGCAGGGGCATAGAGGGGAATTAGCTAGTCTGTTATTTTAGCTGGAATATTTTGTTAAGGAGTTAGTTATGCCCAGTGCCTAGCCGGACAGTAGAGGGAAAATGGTTTTCCTTTTTGATTGTTATTTTAGCTTTGCTTTGGGGAGGAGAGGGGCATCTTTTGAAAAGTTCTGTATTTCTGCTGTCGTGCAGAACTCCATTCTTGGAGAGGGAAGTTTCTCTTCATATGGGGATTGTATCAGTCCTCTTATCATAAATAAAACAGCCTATTCCTCAGTTAAATCCTTTTATCTGATACATTTTCTTTGAGAATATTGTTTGTGTTGAATTTGTTTCTATCATGTATGGTTTAAGCAAGCAAAGACCTTTCTGTTATGCAAAGGTTTATAAAACACAGGTCTCATTGTTGACTATGAATTCTGAGAATCAGAGACTTAACTGAACTTCTCTAAGGGCTTATAGACAAAGAATAATGGACTAGCATAAGTTTGTTTTCATTTTCTGGATTTTCCAGTCAGCAATTTGTTTTCATTTTCTTGATTTTTAGCAACTCTTGTGCACATACATTTAGATGCTAGCATTTTCACATAAAGGAGTATTCAGAAGTTGATTTTTCATTTTTCAATTAGAGACTGTCATTGTTTTGAATGTGTGATCTAAGGCATCTGTCTATATTTATTTCATGGTAAAGTTGTAAATATACATTATTAAAATTTTTCATTCATTAAGTTTTGAATATGTATGATAGATAACTCGGCACTGATGGCATTTTATTACTTGATATATTACAGAACGTACATATTCAGAACCTAAAAAGTGGATGCGTGGCAAAGGACGAGTGACAATGCAATTTGGATGCTGTTACAATTATGCAATGGTGATTCGTACACTAAAATCTCCTTCCTTTAACCTTTTTGCTACTCCTAAATTGGATAGAATTAAACTTTTTTTTTTTCCTTTTCTAACCTAGCAGGACCAAAATGGGAATCCCCCAGGTATACTTAGAGATGAAGAAGTTGATCCTCTCCCTCCTATTTTCAAGCATATGATAAAGAGAATTGTTAGGTGGCATGTTTTGCCTCCAACATGCATTCCTAACAGCTGCATTGTGAATATATATGATGAGGGGGACTGCATTCCTCCTCATATTGATCATCATGACTTTCTTCGACCTTTTTGCACTGTCTCATTCTTGACTGAATGCAACATAGTTTTTGGTTCAAATTTGAAGATTATCAGTCCAGGAGAGTTTTCTGGACCTGTCTCCATACCTTTGCCTATTGGGTAAGTTTTCTGCATCTTCTGTGTTGTTTTTTAATCTTTCTTTAATTGTATATTTTCTGTTGTAGTCCTTACCTCATCAAAGGATTACATCTGGCCTCGGGGCTACCTGTTTATTGTGCATCTAAATTTTCATTTATATCATGAAATTAGCGTTCTAATATTTAGCAACTCTAAAGTGATAATGTCATTCTTGACAAATTAAGCAACAACACTTTGTAGCTATCAAACTTGCTCCTTCTTATTGCAGAATATAGGACGATTTAGGACTTCAATTAGTAGATCAAATATATTTTTAAATTTGGTATTTCTCTATCCATATTGATCAGTAGAGTTGCCCATGAAATGTGTAGCAACTTAAACTTCTGGGGGTTATCCAGCAAGCGGTTTGATAGCATTCAATGTATTTTAGTGGAAATTTTGATGGGTTGTCAAGAAGCGTAACTTTATGTATAAAAAGATTCACTAAATGTTGGTGGCTGATAGTACTCTCCTTTCTCCCTACATTCTCTATATGTTTGTCTATTTTTATATGACTTATTGGTAACTATACTGTGAACTGTTAATGTCCTTTCAGTCATATTTAATCGAGGATGCCTTTATCTTATTGCTGCCTATGCATTGCAGATCGGTCCTTATTCTGAATGGTAATGGCGCTGACATTGCTAAGCATTGTATTCCAGGAGTCCCAGCCAAAAGGTACATTTTAGCCACTCACAGCTAATTCTACCTAAAAATGCTACATTTTATATCTTAACAGTTAACACTCACCTGTGGTTAACTTTGCTTGCTGTAGGATTTCCATAACTTTCAGGAAAATGAACGATAGCAAACTACCACACAAGTTTTCGCCTGATCCTGAGCTGCTACGAATTAAGCCTCTTGTATATTCCCTGTCGACAAAGTCATCATATCAGCAAAGCCAGCCTCAGAAGCCTCTTTGTTATGATTATGCTGCTGCGGCATCGGTCCAGCCAAACAACTACCGTGGCATAGCTACCACAGCAAGGGAATCTGAAATTGGTGACACCAGTAATAAATCCTTTGTCATTGGCGAAAATGATTTCCCTCCACTTGGCAGATCAAATTCTTCAAGCCAAGCAAGAACTAATAAATCTAGATCAAAATATTTTGTAAACCATTGATTTGTCTAAATGATGATCCTGTCAATCATTGAACATTAACCATGTCACAATTCTTATGTATAATTAATCTGAATGATATTTCATAGTTTTTCTGTTTATTGTGCATTCAAGTGGCTGAATCTGATGTAGCTGGGATTGAACAGAAGCAATAAAACATTGACATTTGAGTCTTGTGCACTTGACTGAATGCAACATAGTTTTGAAATTACCATCACACTGGAATTTACTTATTCTAATTTCTAAAGGCATTAGAAAAAAAAAACACCAGTTTGAAATTAAAATTAATTTAAGGCATGTAAAATTACAGAAATCGGTTTTTTTCCTTGATCCAATATTTTTGGTTTAGGGTAGCACTTGAATAGGATATGGTGCAATGTTAGTACCCATTAGGGGGCGAGAGGATGTTGGGTGGCATATCCTCAGCAACAGCTTTCAGGGTTTCTCGTTGTCAAACTGGTATGGTTCAGTCGCCATGCTTATCTTTTCTCCAGTTCTTTTCTCTTTTTGTTCATCATGTTCTAGTTACAGGGAGAAAGATGCAATCTTGGAGCCTCTTTTTCTAGATAATTGCTAGAATGCATCAATTTGTGATGCTGATTGGTTGGTGATGCCTTAGCTTCTTTTACATATAAAATTGCAGAACCAAGTGCCTTTTTTATTGGGGTTGTGAGTTTGATTTTATTAGATTCGGTGTATTAGTTGATGGACTTTGTAAGAAAGGGATAAGGTTTGGTAGAATGAATGATTGAAAAGTCCATTGAGCCTAATGTTGTCACTTACATTTCTTAGTTTAGATTTCTGCAATCCAATCCGAGGGATTAAAGCTTTATTTTCTTTGAACTGTGTGTTAAGTGTGAATTGGGTCTTCCATCTCTTGCAACAAAGCATATAACATGCTAATCCAACTAGATCTTGGCAAAACTTCAATCCTAAGCAATATATCGATCTGCCATACAAGTAGTAGATGAGAAGACTTTTAAGATTACAGCTAGGAGGCCTGAAGATGGAAGAAAATGTTCTCTAGCAAATTGGTTGAAAGAGGATTACCTGACGAAAGAATTACAACGTCATCCAAAACTAATTGATCATGGCTGCATGCAATTTATGTTTGTTTGATAATAACGTATTCAAGTAGAAGCTTCTTAAAATTATAGAATTCATATAAAATGGATCATCTCTTGTATAAAGAGGAGATGCTTCTCCTTTTCCTCTCTTATGTTTAGTTTATTTTGTATAATAGCTGTGTTCTTGAAGCCAGATAACAACGAGAATCGCAGCTTGGTATTCTTCATAATGAATGCCAATGAAAACTATTGTAGAAGCAAAATTTATGCTTCAAGAAACTATAAACAAATTGTATCTTTTCAAGTTGCTGAGTTGGAACTCAATAGAAAAGGCAAAAGCTTATGTAACGTTATTTGATTTTGATTTGATTATGTAATATTAGTTGGTTGTTATTCCTTCAGTTTAACTGGAATTTCAGACAAATGCTTATTGATCATATGGCTAACAAACAGCATATGTTTGATTCAATCGTTTGTTGTTCTTGTTCCATTTACTCAAGAATGTAACTAAGCTGATGAACCTGCTGCTTTGAACTACTCAGGGCTCACCCAAATTAATTAAAGCATACGAAAACCGACCAAGAGCTAATAAATCTCCATGTAGTATTATTTGTACTGTAAATTTTGGTTAGAGCTCTTATTAATATTTCATAGTTTTTCTGAATAATCATGTAAAATATTTAGGGATAACACAAATTTTATCCTAAAGTATTATTATACCGTTGGATTAGGCGAGCACTGATCCCACCTGATTAATTTCCGTATTTATTAAAAAAATCAATTTTTTTCCAATAGAAATATGTGTCACTTTACAAAATGCATATGAACAATAACAAAAGGGCAATATGACATTTTTTAACATGTTCGTGGGATAGATATTGTTTACATTTTAAATAAATTTAAAAGCGGTAATATGAAATTTGATTAATTTAAGGAATAATTAGTTAAAACTTGAAAAACCATAATTTGAGGAAAAATTATGGAGTAAACCAATCTAAGATTGAAACATATAGACGTGTTTGGAATTTGAGATATTGTGTCATCAGAGAAATAACTTGTATTATTTTTATACCTATCAAATTTCATATCATTTGGCCTGCAATACGTACATGTACTAATTAATTTAATTTGATCTTTTAAAAAATAATATAATTATAAATTTTGCGTATATAATTTATCCTATGCTAATTAAATTAATCCTATTGATAATATATCAAAATTAAACGGATACTTAGTAATAAATCATAAGATTTCATAGAGTAGAAATGGATCAACACCCGAACCAAAGGCATGATATTTGATTGGAGGATAAACTTTGGTGATCTGCAAAAAATGAGACTAGCCCAATCATGCCGGACTTTAGTGCTCTGACGCTCAAGTTAGCAATCGGTGTATGAAAAGAAACCTCAATAGAGAGAGTATGTAGAGTTAGGGAGAGAGCTCTCTCATTCTGTGTGTACTTGTCATATTTGTACCTTTGAATGTTAGATTTTTTGGGCTTCTAATCTTAGGTTTCTTCATAAGCCTTTAATTTATAGTTAATTTTATTTTGATTATTATCACTTAGGAACCTAGAAATATAATGGCACGCACACATTGGAGTGAAATGAGTTAACAGTAATATGAAAATATCAATCTAAAATTATATAAAACTTTAATATAATTGTTAATTTATCGGATATGAAATCTTGTAAAGCTAAAATATCATAATTAAAAATTTATTATCACCTGTCAATGTCATGGTTTGTGTGATTAATATATTTTTGGTGGGCTCTATAATATGAATTCATCTTTATAGACAAGATTAAGTGGGAAAATATATCAGTGCGCTTATATATATATATATATATATATATATATATATATATATATATATATATATATATATATATATATATATATATATATATATATATATATATGGTATGGTCCATCGTGGAAAAGGCCAAAGAATAAGATTCTTCTTCCATTAACTCACCATTAATTGAATGCAAATAATTTTAAATATAATGTACTTAAGCATCCGTTATTTTTTTTAAGAAAATTTGAGAATAATGAAAAAATCAATTTTCGATGATAAAAGTATTTGCGCTTTATTCTTGTTAAAAGTAAAATCCTTTATCTATTTGTATAAAAAAATAAAAATCTTTGTATGTCAATAAACAATAAAAACATTTTAAAAAATCAATAAATTGTAGCTTAGTAATACTAATACAGATCTAGTGATCACAGCAGTAAGATTTCGAATTGAAGTTTGAATTGGACTACAAATTCTGAATATTATCATCACAAAAAAAAGGTTGCTAGTATATTTATTGTGAAATAAAATTATAAAAGTTACAACTAATATCTAATAAATATGATTTTTTTCCTACTCCAAACATGTAATTAAATATAAAAAAATAATAATAAATCATTTTGAAGAAAATAGTTATATATACTTTTTCTTTTCTTATGGTGCATCGTAAATAAGAAAATACAAGTTACATAAATACTTTAGAAAACATATATATACATGTTCTGTCTTTAAGTGAAGATATATGTATATTTTGTTCTCCTGTATCTCTTTTTGAATAAAAATATGTTTAATATAATATTAAAAAGAAAAAGAACAGTCTACGCATTCAAATACATTTTTCTTTTTTTTTTTAAGAAAAAAAAGAGTTGTGTTCATATTATTTACTTAGATTTTTTAACATATAACTTTATTAAAATTGCTTTATAAATTTTTTTAAAAAAAAAAGAAAGAAAAAACAATTTCTTGATGCCAAATTTTCAATTTTCAATTATAAAATACAATTAATACACACATGTTCAATTCTAATATTATATAAAATAAATAACTAAAAACAATATATTGTACTGTACATGTATTAATTTATAAGAAGCAATAAAATATACTATGTTGAATGATTATAACGATTCTTTTATATAGCGCTTATTTTCCTGAATGTCTTTTTTTTCTAACAATTATAATTATATATTTCTTAAAATTACATTCTCCTAAAGAAAGTCCTTAAAACATTTTAGACATTGAAAATTAGTCCATTTATATGTTTAACATCTCATAAATACATATAATAATTTTCCTAAATAATTTCTTACCTACCAAAACAACCTAAATATGAGCACAAATTCCAATTTTGACCCAAAGTCTAAGATAGGAAAATAAACTAGAAGGAAAGGAGAGATATTATTTTAAGAAAATATAAATTAATAAAAATAAAATCTATTTAAAAAAGAAAAAGAAAGAAAGAAAGAAAAATCTTCATGCAGTGTGAGTTGTAGCTTCCCACAGCCCCACACACCCTCCAGGATTTATGCCTTTCTTTGCTTATTGTGCACATTTTAGTTTTCATTTATTCACAAAATTATAATAATATAATTTGAAAAATGTCTTTTCTATACAGAGTTCTTTTTACGGACTAAACTAACGCTAATAGGATGGGACAGTGTGCCATGCATCTAAATTGTCCGATAGCACGATATCGATAATATAATTGAAATGATTATATACTATATTAGATTACTGATAATACCTTAAAGAGTAAATCACAAAAGTTCAAATCATCGGTGGCCCAAAATTAAGAAATCCATGCAAACCTCCCAAAGTTAACTGGCTTAATACCAAAAACGAGATCATCTGTTCGGACGATACCTCTTTTTGATTTAACATGATTAACTGACACATGCTGTCCATCAAATTACTATTACATGTGTAATAGGTCATGTCCTACTTAGAATATGCAGATTATTCATGAATACCGTTCTAAGGCCGCCTAAGCTTCATAAATAACAGGTTCAATTCGTAAACTCTATACTGAATTTCTCTCTCTAAATAACATACTTTTTTCTTTTTAAGTTATTTATTTTTTGCTAATTTAAGTGTCGGAGTACTAACGTACGGGATAACCGGATGAACATCCTTTTTGGAGGTCTCAATTCTTCCAATCCAATTGGAGTTTGCCCATTGAAATTCATCAACCTCTTTCTCTTATTCACTACATAAATCTTCTCCTTTCTGTGATGATTTGAGATTTATCGATTACTATTCAAACTAATTGCATATGATCATATAAAAAATATACAAGTTGATTATTATATAAATGTGTTTTTTTTAATTTTTTTACATAGCAATACAATAGTGGATGAGTCAATTTTTTTTGTCTAAACTTAATTTAATAAAATTTCATGCATCAAATTAACAATGCATAGTCATTTATGAAAAAAATGATTAATAATGAATAGAATGATAACTTATATATATATATATATATATATATATATATATATATATATATATATATATATATATATATATATATATATATATAACGATTTACCTGTTCCAGGTTGAAGATAAGATTTTTCTTAATTGGATGGGTTTATGAGAGGGAATGAAATAATTTTTCTATTATTTAATACGAGGTAATTCAACCTCTTTCTCAGGGACACGCTTTAAGCTTTTCCATGTCTTGTCATCCAATCACCATTTTAGGTAAGTGGAACCCGCAAATATTGATCGAAGTATATAATGATATTCATTTTATTATTATTAGAGGATTTCCTCTGTTTTCTTTATTATTCAGTCGGATTACAAACATAATTATTAAGAAATAAAATATCAGATTTGATCAGAAATGTATAATATGATCTGACACACTCTTCCAGGAATACCATGTGAAATAATTTCTATATTCATTTTTATTTTTTGAAAATTAGTTAACAAAACTATTATTATTATTATTATTATTATTATTATTATTATTATTATTATTATTATTATTATTATTTGATGAAGAGTTGCAGTTGATAAATTAGTGATGATGTTTAATCTTTTGAGGAAATATTTGAAATGCAATTTGTTTGTAAGGTAGGCATTTAAATCAATCTAAGTTCATTTTAGTTTTAGAAAACCACACAGCTATGGTAAGTGAAAATGAATTCTGATGGTATTTTTACGAAATTAAATTACATTGGCTATGGTGGCATGTGACGGATATTAGAGAAGATCCATTTGAGCTTTCTTAACATCCGTACAATCGGCACCTTATATTTCATCCAAAACGTAAGGAAGCAAAGAAGAAGATGATAATGTCTAACTCTAACTTATATTAGAATATATGCGAATATTGAAAAATAACATTTTCAAAATGAACTAATTGAACTCCTTACCTCGTTCGGAAATTATATTAAAATATATGTTTTTTTTAATAAATAGTTATTATAAGACGTTGGAAATTCAATTCCATCACGTGTCTATCTAAAATGTCAATTTTAGTTTAGAATATCTTCATTGATATTTACATTAATAATAAAATTAGTAAACTTATTATTATTAAGTAGTTTTACCTTATACAAGAAGAAAAACAAATGCTTTTTTTTAAATCAATTTTAATGCCATCAAACCAAACCAAATCAAACCAGAGCTTGATAATATATCATTGCATGTTTTACACAATAATCCTTGGCAAACTTAAAAAAGAGAATTCATAAATAATATCAAGTCATCTGAGCAGAAATACATGACTAATTGAATGGATTTGAATTGTATTTGATAACCGAACTGTGCATCCGGGCTATGACATTCAATTATCTCCGGATCCAAACAAGTTTCTCAGCAGTATTGTTCTAAGAAGTTACAGTTGGACATAGACTCGTAGTTGTCTAAAAAAGGTAGAACTTCTATTACCGAAATCTAGCTTAGTTTTTTAATCAAATTATATATTTTTCTCAATAGGAATCTTTTGAACACTAGGAATCCTAGTTAAAGTAAAACTCTTATCCCTTTAAATAAATAGGATATCAGTTATTTTTCTTTCTCTTAGCTAATTTTACTTTCAAATACACTCTTTAGATCTTTAAATAAGTAGGATATTGTGGAAATTTATCTCGTCGATTTTTTTTTTCATTTTTAGGTATCTCTGACACTACAAAGAACATTGTATTTCAAATCGGATTTTGGTGACAGCCCAGTAAAATCGAACTGTTATCAATATTCAATTGAAATTGAAATTAAATAAATTGAGTTTGTAATTGTTGGGAGATTTTTCTGAATAATGTTATTTAATAAAATATTAGTGAAAATGGGAAATGTCATAAATTATTTACGTGATTGGGGTTTTTTCAAAAATGCTGCGTCATCAGAAAAAGGTGTCGGCCCACATGGCTGGCTGCAGACAGTCTGAAGATGAAGCAGTGGCTGCATTGTCAGTAGATTTCTGACGATGACTGAAGACACAATGATTGGGTACATCTTCCATCGATTCTGCCACACTCCACATGAACTTTTTATAGAATGGTTAAATCACATTGACTGCAAGGTTGGGATGTATAATATTAATGGACTTTTCCCTTAAGCTTTTCCCATATTAATGTTGGTCTTCTGCTTCCTCATTCCAAAGACTTAAAGAAAATAATTCTCAAGCTTCAACACTCTCCTCTTTCTCCCTCTCCCGATTTTTCCTCAAACAATCAAGTGCAACTTTTTTTTTTTGCTACACATACTAAGTTAATCAAATAAATTGAAAAAGGTTAGTATAATATTTTTGTTAATTTTTTAAATAAAATTGATAAATATTAATTTATATTATTAATGTAATGGTCTCAACGTCGGGTTAGTCGTGAATAGTACTTTTCGATAGTGAATAGTATTTTCGGGCTGAAAAATACATCTGAAAGCGAAAAATATTTTATTTGACTATCGACAAGTATTAGTCATGAGTAGTCTGAAGTTAAAATTTGAAGTGAATGTGAGGTCAAATAGACCTTCAAAAGTCAAAAGCACAAAAAACGAAGCAATTAGGGTTTTAAGGTAACTATTTGACCAAAATTTGATCGGACCGTTAAAAATAGTAAATGAAGTCTAAAAATTTTTAAAAATTATAGTTAAACCTAAAATGATGTGTAGATTATTTTAGTAACAAAAAGTAAATTTTTTGATAATAGCGATAATTTTGAATCGGACCGATTTAGTTGAATCAGATTTGAAACGGACTCCGATTGAGTTAAAATTTTGGTACAACCTATTATTATGTGATAAGAATGATGGAATTAGCTTTGAAGTAGTTTGAAGTTAGTAAGCGGGAGAAATAAATTAGAATCGATTATCGGATTATTATTAGGCTTTGGTTAAATGGGTTTAGGCCCATGAGTTTGGCCCAAGCTCAAGTCACAAAAGAGAAATAAATATGGCAGAAAATCTGAGAAATACAGCAGCTTCCACCAGCTCATTCTCTCTTTCTCCTAGTCGAACCACCATAGCCATTATCTTCACCTATTTGTTCAAGTTTTTCTTCCAATGTCTCCCAAATTTCAAGTCCTAAAATTGATCTCCAGCCTCTCTAGTTGGTTTATTGAACCTCTATTCATTGATTAGAGAAAGTAAATCAGGACAAAATAAGGGTTAAAGTTTTAGGTATTAAATTGAAGTAAGGGAATTTCTTAGTTTTAAATTGATTCTATGGTGCTTATTACTAATATTAGGTGCCTAGAGTTCATATTTGCTATTATTTTGAGTATTTAAGATCAAAATATTAAGGTTTAGCTTAATGTAAATTTCAGCCATTGAAGGATTGTAAGAGGATGAACACATTTCCAAGGCCAAAGGCAAAGAAAAGGAAGCTTAGGCAAGAAAAAACACAAAAAAAGGTTAGTAACTAAATAAACCTTTTATTTCCCTATATTTTGTATGATTTTCCTTTAGGTTTATTAAGGAAAATTTAATAGAAATGTGTATAATTAAAATTGATGTTATAATAATGTAATTAGACCTTAATTATGCCTATTAAGAAGCTTAAATAATTTTAAAAGTATATATATGATGGACTTCATTTGGTGGCCGAATCTTCCTTTAATAGAAAATGATGTGTATTTTTTTGATTTTAATGAAATTAAGCCTTATAATGATAGTATAAACAAAAATTGATGTCCATGAATTTTTGTAGGATTTATGAAAATTTAATGAATATTTTTTAGATGAATTTTAGTTAGGTATAAAAGTAAAAATGTGAAATTAAAGTGAATTCATGCATAATTTGATAATAAAGTGGTGAATTATTATAAAATAATTCACAGACTGTGCAAAACAGATTGAAAAGATTGACTAAAAATTTAATATATTGAAAAAGTATTGAAAAATATTGCAAAGAGTGAAAAATCTGAATAATGATGTGTAATTTAATTAATTTGTGCCCTTAGAAATAGTCAGGCAATAAAATCTAACTCATGATATAATTGGCTAGTCATAGGGATATCTGTATCACGGTACAAGTCATGGCGACTTGCTTTGCTATGGCAAGATCATTGATCTCCATAATATCTGTCATACGTACTGTCATATGCACTATGAGGAATGATCTTTTGGGATCATTTCTCAGTCTGCTATGGTCCTATGGGATCCACGTCCCGTATATCCGATTTGAGAGTTTCTGTCGAATCTGTACTAGGGGTATAATGATAAAAAAAATATTTAAAAGTGTAAAAAGAAAGCTAAAGTTGAAGATAAAAGTGAAAAAGGACCAAAATGAAAAGAAATAAAAATTTTAGGGGCAAAATGATAATTTTTCCAAAAGATAGGTTTAATAAGTAAAAGTGATAAGAAAATGATTAATAAGGGTAAAATGGTAATTTAGTCAACACACAGTAAAAAAAATGAACTTTTGTAAAGTTAAAGGACTAAAATATAATTTTACATGAAAAATTCAAAATAAGGATTAATTGATAATTTGTAAGCCAATTAATGGATTATAAAGTAAAAATAAGAAAGAAATGGCATTTTGGTAAATAACAAATAAAAAAGGGTATTTTTGTAATAAATTGAAATTTTAAGGACTAAATTGAAAGGTTATGTAAAATTTTGATATTACATGGAAAAAATCGGTTTATCGTAATGTACCATGCTTTTGGATGAGGAAATTTGATAAATTTAGCCTAATTTAGCATAATTAGAAAATTATGCATTTAGAAAAATACTATAATTGTTAGTCACCACTGAGCATATTTAATGCTCAGCACGTAGAATTTACTGCATGTAGGTACTGAAGATTTGGAGCAATAAAGTACACAAGGATGAAGGATATCGGAAGGAAATAGAATTACTAGTTTTGAATTTGGCATATGTATATTAGTTATGGTTGTATTATGAATTGGTTTGTAAAGGAATGATTTTGTATATTTGTAAGTATATGTTAGACTGTATATGTTTGTATGGGAAGCGGAGTTATGATGTGTGGAGAATGTATGGGTGAATGACTTATTCTATTGTGCCTTTGAGAGACTGTATATATTATCTGTTTTTCAGAGGGCTAGTTAAAAATATAACCGTTATATTGCCAAATTTTCGAAAATTGAATAGTAAAACTGAACAGTTATAGATCAATGACAAATAAAAGTTATGCTTTGAAAAGTGGAGTTAGTAACCCTAAGAAAAAAAGAAGTGGTTATTGTGATAAAGATGAAAAAATTCTGACAAATTATATAAGTCGGTAAGACTGTTACAATAAGGATGTTATAATTAATTTGTAATTTATAGATATTTGTTGTTATTTTATTTGGAGACACAAAGAAAAAAAGGTAAGTTATCAATCCTCATTTTATTTAATGTTATAAAATATGTAATAATTCTAGTTATTAGAATAGTAGTTTAATATATTGTGGAAAATTTTATGTTAATGTCAATTAAAAATAGGTTATAAGTTATATTATATTAAAATTTGTGCTTAATTTTTTTTTTATAAAATTAGTGAATGTTATTTTTTTTACATGCATTTGGTATTAGTTTAGGTATAGGGGTGTGCAAATGATCGGTTCGGTTCGGTTTTGGATCGAATAAAAAAAATCGAGAACCAAAATTTATAAAATATAATAACCGAACCGAAATTGAAAGTTTTAGGACCGAAAATCGAATGGATCGAAATAATTTCGATTGGTTCAGTTCAACCGATTCTTGATTTTCATTTTCATGTCATCTTTGCGCGTGGGTTTTCATTTTCATTTAAGCCCTATTTTCTTTTTGGTTCTTTCTTTTGATGTTCTTGGATCACAGCCCAGATAATGCTTTCTCTTGAGCTTGGGTTAGAGACCACATCAGTAGGCCCAATATATGTGGCCCAATCAAAGCCTTTGTTGAAACCTATAACTTTTCTACTTGCATTTTTCTTGTCTTTTTTTTCTTTTTTTTTATTTCTTTAATAATTTTTATCAAACCATCCTTCACCAAATAATTTGTTTTCAAAAGCAAATGTACCATTAATTAATTAATATGAGCTCTTGTATTAAAAACATAATATTTCTTTATTTTTCATCCATACATTAAACATAACAAATTATTTTTCAAAATAAAAATATCTATTTGGTATGTCAAACTCAGCAATAGTAAACTAACATAAATGCTTTGGCAAGAAAGAAAGAAAAATATGAGATTTTGTGAATTTTTTTTTAGCAGTATTCAGAATAAAAAGAACAGTCTCCCTAAAATAACTCATATACATGCATACATACTATTGAGCTCATGAAAGTAAAGATGTTCAGAAAGAAAGAAATTAATAAACTAAAAAGAAAGAAATTAATAAATCGAATTAATAATTACTTAATTAAAAAATTATTAAATTTTTCTTTGTGTATCAACATGTTCTCTTAACTCAATGGGTACTATTGTTCTTGAATTAATGAATGCCTTTTGCTAACTTGACATTATTAGATATAAATTATTTTCAAGCAAAAAAAATATTAAAATAAATTTTTAAAATAAAAATAAAAAATTGAGAAAACAAAAAAGATTAAAGTAAAAAAATGGTGAATTATGTTTTGTAGAGTAAAAAAAATATTAAAACAAAACTTTTAAATTGAAAAAGAAAATGAGAACAAAAAAAGTAACAAAAATAAGAAAGCTCATTTATCGGGATTGAACCTGTGACCTCATGATCTCCTTTATGATTTCACACCACCAAGCCAAGCTGTACTGTCTTAAATCTTAACACTATAAAATATATATGTATAAAAATTTTGGTCGGTTCGGTTACTTCGATTTTTTAATTTTAAGAATCGAATCGAAAAAACTGATTTTTTTATTTTGATTCAAAATCGAATGAACCAAAAACTAAAATAACCGAATCAAATAAATCAAAATTTATTCGGTTTTCGATTTCGGTTCGGTTTTGCACACCCCTATTTAGGTATGTTGTATATGGTTAATTATTGGGTTTAGTTAAATATAATAGTTTTATAAATTATTATTGAATTTAAATAAACTAAATGCTTTATCATCCATTTAATTTGTGCACAAGATATGAAATATTAATTTATTATAATTTTAATTATGTTACTATGTAATTTATTTGTTCATTTTATGTAAATTATAATATTGATCCCGAAAAAAGGTTCATTATTTAATTTATTTCTAAAAAATTAATGTATTAAAAAAATATGGAAACATTTTTTATTTATTTGTAAATATTCATATCATTAGGAAGAAATTAGTGTAAAAAAGTGAATATTTTAAAATTAAAAAATTAAATTTAAATAATGATAATAGTATGTTTTGAAATGATGTTAGTTTTATCGTAAAAAAATATCTGATATATTTATTTCATTTGTATATTATGTGATAAATAAATATATTATATTTATGGGAAAAACTCTCTCAATTTCGGCTGCCTTTTATCGACATATTTATTCTAGATCAGACGAGGTTGTATTGTAATGACTACACCAGATAATCCTAATTACTGTTCTAATTACTTTTATCTATACAATTATCTTTGTTAATTCATTATGAATTATCGGTTATCTATGCATATATGTGCGTGCACACACCATCGTACCATATTATTCATGTCACATTGAGAGTCATACTATCTGATATTACATACATAGCTTTAATATTTACATGCCTTTACATATGAATTTATCTTCAACTACCAAAAAGACACAATTAAGTTACATACTTCAGTGCACTATTCTTAAATTGATGCTGGTTGATAAGATTGTGGACCTTGTCCCTGACCCAAACTTCCTACCCTGCGGACCTACACGGATGAACACCCGTGCTAAGCTATAAAGCTTAGTGGGGAACAACTAATATTTGCACATGAATATTATTCACAAGTATGCAATTATAAAGTATAGGCACAACATATTAGAAGATTGATTAAATCAATGAACCATTTAACATAAATCATCAACTGTATACATATTCCATTTATCTTATTCGTTTGCCTGCTCAATTTCCTGTGGGAGTGGATAACGGGTACTGTGGATACCAAAGGTATCAAATCTGTGAATACCCGAAGGTATTAAATCTGTGGACCCTTTGGGTCAAAACTATGGTCTCATATAGAGACAACTGTGGACTCATGAGAGTCAGACTATAGCAGCTGCAACTATAACCCTATAGGCATGCCTATCTATCCACGACCAAGTCTTTAAGTGCAGGCTTAATTCAATTACTTTTCATATTTTGTGAAATTGTATTAACATATACAACTATAGCATTAACGAATGCAAGATATTTCTCTATCATATATTGCTATTCCATAATATAAAATCAATCATATAGAAAAGAAGTATCATATGCAACATCTCGTTTAAGGTGATGGAACTTACCTTATAATTGAATAATAAACTCTTGAACTTTGAAAGGGTTTTCTCGCTATACGTTACAACTTATGGTGACTTAGACACGTTTAAAGCTCAATTAGAGTCATAAAATACAACTATTAAAATTAGAAAACACAGGCTTATTGTCGCGGTCGCGACGATTGTCGCGCTCGCGACACTTGTCGCGCTCGCGGTAATAATCGCGCTCGCGACAGACAGCGATGGCTTTGAGTCATTCTTCAAGTCGCGCTCGCGACCTAAGTCGCGCTCGCGACAGACGGCAATGGCCTAAATGAGCATTTCTTGATGTCGCGCTCGCGGCATAAGTCGCGCTCGCGACACAAGGCTTCCGTTTAATGTCGCGCTCGCGACATAAGTCGCGCTCGCGACATAAAACGACGGGGCAACCGCCTTAACGTGATTATTGTTCAAAAATCCTGTAAATTAATTTACAAACTCAGATTGCATCTCAATTTCGACATACCAAACGGATTTTTCAGAAAACACTATCTTCTACAAAGTTTTAGGTTTACATTTCTAGTTTCCAAAACATCAAAAATCATTTCAATAGGACTTGTAAATCTTGAGATATTACATAAAAACCACAGGCTGTTCATAAGGGCATATTTTCACTCACAATCAGAAATCAATCCCGATTTTCACTATCATGCAGTGAGAATCAGGTTTTGGTCTCTTCTAACAAAATCAAGGTTTACAAGTCTAGTTTCCATACCAATTGGAATTTCATCCTTTGCATAACTATAGCTCAAGATATGAGCAAAAGTATACAGACTGGTCAAGTGATCCTTAAGACAGTTTTCATATTTTCAACTCAAACATGCATTTTATCAACTATAATCCATCTTCAAGCTTATATTCATCCACAAAATACAGGAGAGAGACACTTCAGACCTCTCTCATGACAAATCACAAGACTTTACACACAAAGAAAACCCTAAGTTCCCATACCTTGTTTGAGCTTTATCTTCTTCAACCTTGAAGAGCCTCTTTCCCTTTTCTTTGGCTTGATTCCCCTTCTATAATATAAACACTTCCATAAATATTACACAAACTAAATAAAGAACAATACAAATTAAAGAAGAATCAAGATTACCTTAAGATTAAACCAAGAACAATCTTTCTTTTCCTTTTCCCACTTCAAAGAAATCTTTGAGAGAGTGAGAGAGAGAAAAGATGAGAGAGAGAGTGGAGTTAGAGAGGATGAAGATGAAGATTGGAGACCTCATGATGGCCGGCCAACTCTCCCAAAATATCTCCTCTCTTCTTCCCTTCTCAATGGTCCACATGTCAATTTAAGCTAAACTTGCCATTTAGTCCCTCATCTTTCCTTAATTCAAATTCTACCCCAAATCTTACCCCTTTAGCTTTTCAATTAGGTCCTTCATTATACATTTATACTTAATTAAGCGTAATCACTAATTAATTAATTAGTGAAAATTCTTCTAGGGTATACTGAGGGGTATTACAACTCTCTCCCCCTAAAAGAATTTCGTCCTCGAAATTCATACCTGTATTGAAAAGTTGTGGGTACTGAGCCCGCATAACTTCCTCAGGTTCCCAAGTCGCTTCTTGCACACCGTGGTGTTGCCATAAGACTTTGACTAAGGGAATCTCTTTGTTCCTCAACTGTTTAACTTCTTTGGCCAGAATCTGCTTAGGTTCTTCATCATACGTATAATCAGATTTGACACTAACATCTTGCACTGGTATGATATGTGACTCATCAGATCGATACCGTCGGAGCATGGAAACATGGAAGACATTATGCAATTTTGATAGCTCCTCGGGAAGCTCCAAACGGTATGCTACCGGTCCAATCCGATCCAAGATCCTATAAGGACCTATAAATCGTGGGCTAAGTTTTCCTTTCTTTCCAAACCGTAATACCCTTCTCCATGGGGACACCTTTAAAAACACGTTATCGCCAACCTGATATTCAATATCTTTCCTTTTTAAGTTGGCATAAGATCTCTGTCTGTCACTGGCTTCTTTCAATCTCTGTTTGACAAGTTGAATCTTCTCTTCAGTGTCTTTAACAATATCAGGACCCGTCAATTTGCCTTCAGCTAATTCTGTCCAACAGGAAGGAGTTCTACATTTCCGACCATAGAGCGCTTCATAAGGTGGCATACCAATGCTAGTTTGGTAGCCATTATTGTATGCAAACTCCATCAGTGTAACATATTTATCCCAGCTTCCTGGAAAATCGAGCACACAGCCCCTTAACATATCTTCTAATACTTGTATAACCCTTTCTGACTGTCCATCGGTCTGAGGATGAAATGCAGTACTAAGAAGAAGCTTTGTGCCTAAGGCTTGCTGTAAACTCTTCCAAAATCTGGAAGTGAACCTCGGATCTCGATCCGAAACAATTGAAATAGGCACCCCATGCAATCTAATAATTTGATCTATGTACAATTCAGCCAATCTATCCATTGAATAATTGGTTCGAACTGGTATAAAGTGAGCCACCTTTGTCAGTCTGTCTACGATGACCCACACTGCATCATGTTTTCTTTGGGTCGTGGGCAAACCTGTAATGAAGTCCATCGTGACATTGTCCCATTTCCATTGAGGAATGGGAAGAGGATTCAACAATCCCGAAGGAAGTTGATGCTCTGCTTTTACTTGTTGACAGGTTAGGCACTTGGAGACATAATCAGTTACATCTCTTTTCATTCCTGGCCACCAATAGAATTGCTTCAAGTCCCTATACATCTTGTTGCCACCTGGATGCATGGTAAATACTGTACTGTGGGCTTCGTGCAATAAAGCCTCCTTTAACTCTTTAACATATGGTACACACAAACGATTCCGATAATAAAGACCACCATCACTTCCAACAGAGTATTCTATCGGACCTCCTAAACCAGCTGAATGAATCAACTGTTGCAACTTTACATCATCTGCTTGTGCATCTATCACTGTCTGTCTTAGGCTAGGACGAGCTCGTAATTGGGCTAACAAAGCTCCATCCGAAGAAAACTTCCATTTACAGTCTTGTAATAATAAAGTTGCCATCATTTTTCGACTCAAAGCATCAGCTACCACATTTGCTTTTCCTGGATGATAGTCGACTATACAATCATAGTCCTTGAACAATTCTAGCCACCTGCGTTGTCTTAAATTAAGATCTCGCTGAGTAAGCAAGTATTTAAGACTCTTGTGATCAGTAAAGATCCTGCATTTCTCACCATAAAGATAATGCCGCCATATCTTTAAAGCAAACACAATCGCGGCTAGCTCTAGATCATGAGTCGGATAATTCTGTTCATGAGGTTTTAACTGTCTTGAAGCATAGGCCACTACCTTACCCTCTTGCATCAGAACACAACCCAGTCCATTTCTCGATGCATCACTGTACATGGCATATTCCTTATCAGCTACTGGTTGAGTAAGAACTGGAGCTTGAGTTAACATTTCTTTTAACTGATCAAAACTGGCTTGACAACGATCTGTCCACTCAAATTTGGCTTCTTTTCGTAGTAATCTAGTGAGTGGAGAGGCAATAACTGAAAATCCTTTCACAAACCGCCTATAATAGCCAGCTAAGCCCAGGAAACTTCGGACTTCTGGCACATTCCTAGGCGGTCTCCAATTAATAATAGCCTCAATCTTTTTAGGATCCACTCTGATGCCTTCAGAAGACACCACGTGCCCAAGGAAAGCAACTTCTTTAAGCCAGAATTCACACTTGCTTAGCTTTGCATACAACTGTTGCTCTCTCAAAGTTTGCAGTACTATTCTCAGATGTTCTGCATGCTTCGCTTCATCACGAGAATAAACCAAAATATCATCTATGAATACTACAACAAACTGATCTAAATAGGGTCTGAACACCCTATTCATCAGATCCATGAAAGCTGCCGGCGCATTAGTCAACCCGAAAGGCATTACTAAAAATTCGTAATGTCCATACCGAGTCCTAAATGCAGTCTTCTGGACATCCATGTCTTTAACTTGCAGTTGATAATACCCCGATCTCAGATCAATTTTAGAAAACATTCCTGCACCTCGTAACTGATCAAAAAGATCCTCGATTCGAGGTAAAGGATACTTGTTCTTCACAGTCACCTTGTTAAGCTGTCTGTAATCAATACACATTCTCAGAGTGCCATCCTTCTTTTTAACAAACAGCACCGGCGCACCCCAGGGTGATACACTAGGCTTGATAAAGCCTTTGTCTAACAACTCTTGCAACTGAACCTTTAACTCCTTTAATTCTGTTGGTGCCATTCTATAAGGTGCTCTGGAAACAGGAGCCGTACCAGGCACAACCTCAATTGATAACTCAACTTCTCTTTCCGGTGGCAACCCAGGAAGTTCTTCAGGAAAAACATCAGGAAATTCATTGATCACTGGAATGTCCTGAAGACTAACTGTCTCTCTTTTCGAATCAAGAACTAAAGCCAGGTATGCTTCACATCCCTTTCGAAGAAATCTTTTCACTTTCATTGCAGAAATAACATTGGTTAAGGGTTTAGACTTACTACCCTTAATCAATGTCTCAACTCCCCCATCTTTCTTAACAATTACCGTTTTAGCTTTACAATCTACTATGGCCTGATACTTAGATAACCAGTCCATACCCAGGATTACATCAAATTCGTGAAAAGGTAACACTATCAAATCAGCTGGAAATTCTCTCTTTTGAACTCTAATTGGGCAATTTCTATAAACTTTATTAACATGTATACTATGGCCCAAAGGACTAATCACACATATATCATAGTTCAAATGATCAATACCAGATACATTTCTACCCAGCTCCCCATTACAAATATACGAATGTGTAGATCCTGGGTCTATAAGCACATATACATCAGTATCAAAGAGGGAGAATGTACCAGCTATGATATTAGGAGCATCAGCCTCTTCTCGTCCCTTCATCGCATAAGCTCTAGCAGGAGGTATCGAAGTAAAGGGTCGATCCACCGTCTCAGATGCATTTCTGGACTGGGCCCTAAACTGGCCCGATCCACTTCTACCTCTACCCCGACCTCTGCTAGGTGAAGGTGCTTGAGAAGCTCCTCGATTACTCTGTTGACTGGAAGCTTGTTCTTGTGTCAGAGGACAATTAGCCATAAAGTGCTCCGTACTGCCACATCTGAAACAACCACCTGTAAGCATCCTACAGGTGCCCCAATGTCGTCTGAAACAATAGGTGCACTCTGGGGCTTGTCCTCTACCTTGTCCTGAAGCAGCACCTCTACTAGATCTCCCTGAATTAATAGTCCCTTGCTGTCTACCTCTAGAAACAGGGCGATTCCCAGATTCTATAGATTGCTCTCCTTGTTGTGCTCTTGTTCTTTTCCCCGAGGAAGAACCACCCCGAGAAAAACTTCTTCTTCTTTGCTCTCTTTCTCTTTTCACATTCTCTTCTTTTTCAACTCGAATAGCGGCTTGCACTAATTGATGATAATCTACAGGATGCAGAGAAATAGGGCCTATCAAATGATCCCGGATATGATCATTCAATCCCTCTTGAAACTGGCAACATTGGAAAGTCCCAGTTAACATAGGCCTCGGTGCATACTTACTCAAGCGACTGAATTCTGCCTCGTACTCAGCCACTGACATACCTCTTTGCCTTAGATTCAAAAATTGTTTCAGCTTCTCATCTTTATACGCCTCTGTTACATATCTCTTTTTGAATTCAGCAATAAAGAAATCCCAAGTGAGAATTTCAGGTAGCTGGGGTTGAGTTTGGACTAGCTTCCACCAGTCATAAGCTGCTCCTTGAAGTAAGGACACAGCACAAGCTACCTTCTGACTGACAGGGCATTGAATTTCTGTGAACACTCTCTCCAATCTTTCAAGCCATAACTCGGCTTTCTCAGACTCTTCCCAAGTAGAGCCTAAGAATTCTTCCGCACCATGCTTCCTGAGTTCAGAAATAGGAGCCTTGGGTGCAGTCATTCTTTGTAAGATCTGAGCCATGTCCTGAGAAATTTTTAACAAAGCTTCCCCAGCATTGGCAGCAGCTGCACCGCCTCGTGAAAATGTAGAGGTGTCGGGCTGAGAAGGATGCGATTGACCCGGTAAATTGCTCTCAGCCGATTCATCTATTCCATCATGATAACCTTCCATTCCGCACTATATTAAGAAACACAGGAACAACCACAATCAGCCAACATCAACATACTTCTATATATCTATAACCCTTGAAATTGCCTATTGGCCAGAACCGCCTAAACCAAGGCGCTCTGATACCAAAGATGTAACTGTCTGGGTTACCTTCCCAGTGTGGCTACACAAGGCACCTATCAGAGCACTCACGGGCGGAACATATCACCATCCCCGTAAGCCCTTGGGCGGAGAGTCACGCTTCGCCACTGTTCACATGCGAGAGTTCCCAAGGATCGGGCGTTACGTATCGCCGTCCCCTTTGCTCTGATACCAAAGATGTAATGACTACACCAGATAATCCTAATTACTGTTCTAATTACTTTTATCTATACAATTATCTTTGTTAATTCATTATGAATTATCGGTTATCTATGCATATATGTGCGTGCACACACCATCGTACCATATTATTCATGTCACATTGAGAGTCATACTATCTGATATTACATACATAGCTTTAATATTTACATGCCTTTACATATGAATTTATCTTCAACTACCAAAAAGACACAATTAAGTTACATACTTCAGTGCACTATTCTTAAATTGATGCTGGTTGATAAGATTGTGGACCTTGTCCCTGACCCAAACTTCCTACCCTGCGGACCTACACGGATGAACACCCGTGCTAAGCTATAAAGCTTAGTGGGGAACAACTAATATTTGCACATGAATATTATTCACAAGTATGCAATTATAAAGTATAGGCACAACATATTAGAAGATTGATTAAATCAATGAACCATTTAACATAAATCATCAACTGTATACATATTCCATTTATCTTATTCGTTTGCCTGCTCAATTTCCTGTGGGAGTGGATAACGGGTACTGTGGATACCAAAGGTATCAAATCTGTGAATACCCGAAGGTATTAAATCTGTGGACCCTTTGGGTCAAAACTATGGTCTCATATAGAGACAACTGTGGACTCATGAGAGTCAGACTATAGCAGCTGCAACTATAACCCTATAGGCATGCCTATCTATCCACGACCAAGTCTTTAAGTGCAGGCTTAATTCAATTACTTTTCATATTTTGTGAAATTGTATTAACATATACAACTATAGCATTAACGAATGCAAGATATTTCTCTATCATATATTGCTATTCCATAATATAAAATCAATCATATAGAAAAGAAGTATCATATGCAACATCTCGTTTAAGGTGATGGAACTTACCTTATAATTGAATAATAAACTCTTGAACTTTGAAAGGGTTTTCTCGCTATACGTTACAACTTATGGTGACTTAGACACGTTTAAAGCTCAATTAGAGTCATAAAATACAACTATTAAAATTAGAAAACACAGGCTTATTGTCGCGGTCGCGACGATTGTCGCGCTCGCGACACTTGTCGCGCTCGCGGTAATAATCGCGCTCGCGACAGACAGCGATGGCTTTGAGTCATTCTTCAAGTCGCGCTCGCGACCTAAGTCGCGCTCGCGACAGACGGCAATGGCCTAAATGAGCATTTCTTGATGTCGCGCTCGCGGCATAAGTCGCGCTCGCGACACAAGGCTTCCGTTTAATGTCGCGCTCGCGACATAAAACGACGGGGCAACCGCCTTAACGTGATTATTGTTCAAAAATCCTGTAAATTAATTTACAAACTCAGATTGCATCTCAATTTCGACATACCAAACGGATTTTTCAGAAAACACTATCTTCTACAAAGTTTTAGGTTTACATTTCTAGTTTCCAAAACATCAAAAATCATTTCAATAGGACTTGTAAATCTTGAGATATTACATAAAAACCACAGGCTGTTCATAAGGGCATATTTTCACTCACAATCAGAAATCAATCCCGATTTTCACTATCATGCAGTGAGAATCAGGTTTTGGTCTCTTCTAACAAAATCAAGGTTTACAAGTCTAGTTTCCATACCAATTGGAATTTCATCCTTTGCATAACTATAGCTCAAGATATGAGCAAAAGTATACAGACTGGTCAAGTGATCCTTAAGACAGTTTTCATATTTTCAACTCAAACATGCATTTTATCAACTATAATCCATCTTCAAGCTTATATTCATCCACAAAATACAGGAGAGAGACACTTCAGACCTCTCTCATGACAAATCACAAGACTTTACACACAAAGAAAACCCTAAGTTCCCATACCTTGTTTGAGCTTTATCTTCTTCAACCTTGAAGAGCCTCTTTCCCTTTTCTTTGGCTTGATTCCCCTTCTATAATATAAACACTTCCATAAATATTACACAAACTAAACAAAGAACAATACAAATTAAAGAAGAATCAAGATTACCTTAAGATTAAACTAAGAACAATCTTTCTTTTCCTTTTCCCACTTCAAAGAAATCTTTGAGAGAGTGAGAGAGAGAAAAGATGAGAGAGAGAGTGGAGTTAGAGAGGATGAAGATGAAGATTGGAGACCTCATGATGGCCGGCCAACTCTCCCAAAATATCTCCTCTCTTCTTCCCTTCTCAATGGTCCACATGTCAATTTAAGCTAAACTTGCCATTTAGTCCCTCATCTTTCCTTAATTCAAATTCTACCCCAAATCTTACCCCTTTAGCTTTTCAATTAGGTCCTTCATTATACATTTATACTTAATTAAGCGTAATCACTAATTAATTAATTAGTGAAAATTCTTCTAGGGTATACTGAGGGGTATTACATGTATGGTTATAGGTAAACATTTTTTATTATATTTAATATTGGAATATTCTTATTTTTTTAAATATGCTAACAAATTTATTATTTATTGTGTGTGATCCCATTTGGATTTAAGAAATAATAATAATAATAATAATAATAATAATAATAATAATAATAATAATAATAATAATAATAATAATAATAATAATAATAATAAAGATGTTAACAGGTACCAAGAGGAATTGGACATAATCGCCAAAAATAAACTCCAAAGCTTTCATCTTCCCATGACATGCCTTAGTGTACGACATCTTAAAATTAAATTGTTGCTTAATAGCAGCAATAATGACATCAATGGGAATGGTGGGTTTTTTACTTACCATATCCACTATGCAATTTTGAATCATATCCGAGGCCAATTACCTATGATACAATGAAAGATTGCCACTTGGACATGAATGTGGCCCCCTGAACCTTGTGATAGTCTACAATGGACTTCTTCCTTTCTTTATTGCCTTTAACCTCCATACGTAACCACTTTCAGACTATACGCATCTAACAAATCAATAGTTTGGCTTCGATTCAACTACTTTGAAGTCAACATTCCTCAATATCGAGTATTTTTTACACAATATTTGACTTCATCCTTTCTACTAAAAACCAAACCAACCGATAACTCAAACATGCCATCCCAAATTTGAAAATTAGCACCAGCTGATATATCAATTTGGGATGTTTCAAAGTCAATATCTATATAATGCTCTGATGGAAATACAAAATTACCTTAGCCTACCTCACAACTTGGGTGTATTTATGCTAATGGATTGGTGTATTATGTATGTCGGATCCATCACCATCGCCAAATTCAAAGCTATCACTTCCTATACCCATGTCTACATTATCTAATTCTAGGTCGTCGTTAGGCGATGGGTAATCATTGTTAACTACAATATCTTCGAGACCATCCTCATCATCCAAATTAATAGGCGGTTCACCACCACAATCTACACCAGTGTTGCCAGAAATGCGATCTTCAAGTAAATCACCATCTCTTTTACAGACAGTCTGCAAATGCTGACTAGGAGCATCATCTGCTATCTGGGACATAGAATGACATTGACTTACACTAACATCTTGTATATGCGAAAACTAAACTTCTGTGTCTAACAAATGGAACATGAGAAACTTAACTTCTCTATCTGACTTTTGGGACATGAGATACATAATGTTGTTGACTAGTGTGTTCAATACTTTGACTTTGTTCAATTGGTATACCAATCGCAAAATCATGTCCGTTAAACAACTTCCTAATCTAGATCCAAATATGGATTTACTTAAAAAATTACCAACCTTTTGACTCAATGATCGCTTAGGTTGACTTGTACAAGCAATAGAAATCCGGCTTACTAGAGTGTATATATGACCGTGCCCTGAATACACAGATGCCTTCTTTTCAATTAAGTCACCATCTCGTCTACTGACAAATTATCTTGGCTGACTAGGGCCAATTTCTTTTCAAAATTGGGAAAATATTTCAATGTCATTTCGACTTACGGACTGCCTCGGCTGACTAAGACCAATGTCATCTAAGCATAATTTGTTGAAGTTCTTTGGCGCTCTTCATTTGAAGTCCTTCATTTGTATGATAACCTTAAGGATACATAGGTGGATTGGATCCTACAACACCCTCTGCAACTATAATTATTAATTCTACCAAATTATAATATTCATATCTCCTTAAATTATCATATATTACATCTACTTCGTCATCATCTGCTAAATTCACCACCATTCAATATAACAATCCTCCATTTTACAATGGTGTAACGTTTCAAGAATTGTCGATCTCATGAATAGTACTTTTCGAGGTGAATAGTGCCACCTGAGTTCCACCGGATCAATAAAATTTTATCTTCACCATTGGAAAGTAATATTCATGATGAGTTCAATGGTATAATTTAGATTGAAATTGAGATCAAATAGGCCTCCAAAAGTGAAAAATAAAATAAATAACGGGACCGATATAGTTTATCGAAAATTGACTGGATTGAAAATATTATATGGGCTTCATAAAATTATTTCGATTATACTGAATCACTAAAAATTATGTATATAAATTTTTGGAAGGGTAAAATAAATTTTTTGAAGACTTTGAAAATTTAACTTTCGGAGTAGTAAAATATGCATTTGGATCAAGTTTGATATTGACATGATCTCAAATTGACCTAAAATTTTAAACATGGCCTAATTAATATTTTTAGAAATTTTTAATCTAATTTTTATCAAAATTTGATGACTAAAAGTATTTTGACCAACTAAATGGTGATAAATGGCATTGGATCTACTTAAAACTTAATTCCTTTTGTCCTAAAGTAGGCAAGCTTTATTTCCTAGTTTGGCCAACCATCTCTTCTCATTTTCTGCCTTGGCTTAATTCCCAAGCTTTAATCCTTAGATTTTATCCCTAATTTCATCCTAATTTACAATATATTGCTTCCCTTCATCTTTGGTTGCCTATAGTGGTCAAAGAAGCTGTAAATAATCCATTTCATCAAGTGGATATTTTAGTAAGTTTAGGAAAAATTGAGTTTTACTTGATAATTTGATTAATTAAGTATTGGTTATGATATTGTATGTGTTATTTGGACTAAAATTGGTTGAAATCATGGTGAATTTGGGTATGAAAATTCTGTCATTTAGAGAATCAAGGTGAGAAAACCAAGAAAACAAGGATAAAGGCAAAGAAAAAATTGTTGAGTGATTTGGAGTCAGATTATATAAGTGAACAACTCAAAACTCTTTAATTTCACATATATGTTGGGTATATAATTAGAAAAGTTTAGGTTAATTATGGATTAAATTGAAATTAAGCTTAAAATTGAGAAATTGAAGGTTGAATTAATTGAATTATAGCATTTAATTAAAATTTAGACATGCCTAATTTAAGAAAAAATTTTGGCCACATTAAAAAAATTAGGGACTAAAAATATAATTTTACAGATTAAATTGAAATAATTGAAAAATATGTGGTTATATGTTTATTGTGATTAAATTAAGTAGAAAATACAATTTAAAGAAAAATTGATATAATGTAATTTAATAGGGACTTGAAGAACTGTGTATGTATGTAAGAATTAAATTGGAATAAGTACATAATAGGGTATAAATAAGTCATACGACGTGCAAAGAGCATGTAATGGAGAAAAAATAATAAAATAAAATTAATAAGTGAAATAACTGTGTATGGATCGAATGGTCTTAATTGAAAAATCTAGTATTTCTTAAATAATGATACTGTTTCTAATAATGTATATCAATTATTACTGAAATACCATGAATCGGTAATGATGCATGGATATAAACTGTATTATATTGTAATAACGGTTTGCTCTTAGTATTAGATGTAAAATCAGCAATTAGGATATACATAGCTAGCCACAGAGATATTATTGTAATCGTAGTAGTAAGTCATGGCGACTTGCATGGTGGTAACCTTGATATGGTTTCACAACTATATTGGAGTGTTTGGAAAAAAATATGTGTGTAATTGATATTACTAGAGTACTAGGACCCACGTGATCCATCGTTCCGCTCATCGTATTCAGTTCTATATTTTCATGGTATATTAGAGGCAAAAGCATAAAAATACTATATGGACAAAAATGTAAAAATATTGTACTAGTAAAAGCATAAAAATACTAAAATATAAGAGAAAAGCATAAAATAACTGATAAATAAATAAATTAGGATAAAAGTACATTTATAAAACTTTAGGGACTAAAGAAAAAATTTATCCCTATAGTGTGAAATCAGAATATAAAGTGACAAAAATTTGAGAATAAAACTTGAAAAGTCATAATTGAGAATAAATTTTTCAAGTAAGGGTAAAATAGTAATTTTATCGATAAAAGTGAAATTTAGAATTTAATCGAAAATTTTTTGTAAAAAGTAATTATAATGAAATTAACCGATGAAAAGAAAATAATGAAGTGTAAGTATGAATAACATGAATGAATCGTAGTGAAATTCTGGAGTTTAGGTTTTATGTTTACCACTAAGTACTTTTGTATTTAGCGTGTGATTTTGTGCTGCACGCAGAAAACAGAGATTGAGTATATGCTGGAAAGAAATCAATAGAAGAAGAATCCAGCATTTTTATATTTTCTTTGGTTGGCATGTACATATGAAAGATGCCTAGTAGGACGGCATGACTATTTTTTTTAGGACTGTATATAGTTTTGGACTTGTATATATATGTTATACACTGTAAACAAAGCAAAGAAATTGTACTATATGTATATATGTATGTTTATATATGCCATTATAGAAATATCTTTTGTTATGTATTGATTGATCTTGTGGAGTTTATATATATTGTCAAAGGTTGGGTTAGATGATTGTGATTATTTGGGAGTGTTTTTGTAGCTTTTACAGGAAAGTAAAATTTAGATTTCAGCTGTTATACTGCCCAAATTTTTATAAATTAAATAATAATATATTTAAAATGTGGGATCCATGAATTAATGGTTTAGTATTTGGATGTTATAAAGTGGGATAATTTAATAATTTATGAACCACCGCAGTTTATTGTGACACCGATACTAGAACCAATGTCTGATTATCGAATGTTACAAATTGACTCTTTTATATAATTTTAGAAATCGCGTCATTAATACCTAAGTCCATTTTAACATGGATTTTATGTTGCAATTCAGAAAGAGTTCGCTTATTTTTTAGTCTCAATCTCCTTGTGATGATATTCGGAGTAGCTATATTGTATTCAAAGCCTACCGCTCCATAACTTATTTCTTCTTCCGTGTACAAATAAAATTCAATATCTGTTGACATTTTCGAACAGGCTATACGTGAAAATAATATTATCATATTTTTTCTAAACTATTATGTTTGGAATTATACATTTCAAAAATATATAAAATTATAAAATTTTATTTCGTATATTTTTTAATTTTTTAATTTATTTCTTGCAATTAAAACTAAAAAATATTAATGTAACGTCTCAGTCTTGACCCTCGTGGAAATGAATGTGAATTGATGATATTATTGCTAATTAATCTTTTTATTTAATTAGTTAAGTAATAATTAGGGTCCAATGGAGCAATTAGTAATTGTGCTTGGTGAGTTATATCAAAATGGTTAAAGTATATTTAAGAATAAGGATGTAGTTGGAAAAAAAAAGATAAGACTTGAGATTAATTATTTTTTAGAGCAAAGTTATGGGGCTATAAGTGATATTTGTTTTGGATAATTTAATTGGTCCATAAGTTAATTAAGAGGGAAAAAAAAGAAGAGAAAAAGAGGAGGAGAGATCGGGATGGGGAGAAGAGGTCGGCCAACAGTGGTCGATCACCAGCAACCTCCTTGCCGTCACTTCCTCCTTCTTCTGGTCATTGTAGCGGCGTCACTCCTCCATCAACAAGGTACTATGAGTTTCTCCACCATTATCCTCCTTCCTATTTTCACCAAAGACTTCTCTCTTCTTTTCCGACGAGCGACGGTGGAGGTTTATGGCATGACTACCACCAGAAAACTTCTAGTGGCGAATCGACTCTCTCCGTGCCCATTGCTTCTTCCCACTCATCAGCGTTAGGGAGATCGAAAGTGTGGTGGCTGCTACCTTTCAGGGTGTTTTTCGGTGAATTGGGTTGGCGAAAAGGCGTGTGACCACCGTCGGTAAGTCTGGGGTGGCATGGACTCCATTCTGACACTGACTGTGCATCTCCGTTAAAGTTTTGGTGATCGATCTAGCGAGCAACGGTAAAGGTAGATTGAAGCTGATTTCTGACTTTATATACTATATAGGTATGGGATACTGAAACTACTTTAAAATTCAGTTAAATAAATTTTGAAATTTATTGAAAATTGACTGTAGGTTGGATTTAAATGTCTGCCTTGTGTATGTGTGCCTTGATAGAGTTTGGAATTATATTTAATTTGGAATTTGCAGTTATAGATAAATATAAGAAATTGAATAATTTTTTTAAGAATATAGCGAGAATTGATTAACATAATAATGAAAGAAATGTGGATATAAAAGTTAACTTACTTTCATAAATGTAAGCATTATATGGTTATATACATCCATCTGTTTGTTTTTAAAGGGCATGTACGTTGGTCTAAATTTGTTATGCAAAGACTGTGATTATTCAAAGAATATGTAATCTTTCTCAAACACGGTTTGAAGTTTATGTTTATATGTTTATATTAATAAACTTAATCTTATTTTAATGGTTCATATTAATCAGTAATTTAAAATGGCCAGACCAAATCTATGTTTAGAAACCTTGAGCCCATCGAGTGTGTATTTGGCATACAAAAGGCTATAATATGCAAATGTGTAGGTAATTTAAGAATTTGTATGTGAAATGTAAATAACTATACATGACAGTAAAGGAAGAATATTATATGATTTAAAGGTATCCAAAGCATATGTGCATATGCATAAAAGTATGGTAGTCTTTGTCAAATGAGAATATATGTTTCTATATGTTTAATGCTTGGAAGTCTATGATTAGCATAAAAATGAATTATAAAATTGTCCGAGTGTCCTGGCCATAAATAGTTAGGCATGTCTAATAAGGATATAATCACAACTGCTCTAGTTTGATATTGCTATTAAAGTATCCATAGTTTTGACACCAATGGTGTCCACAACCTCTTTTGAGATGATAATACCTTTATAGTGTTGACACTTAATATTCAGTAATCATAGTGGATACCCTATTGGTATCCATATTTGTTGTTATTCACACTTATAAGGAGTACATGGACTAAATATGATTATATGGTATGCATATAAACATGTCAATTAAATATGCGTGAATGGACCATTTAAATTCATGAATTTTATGGAACTATAAAATATATTTTGATATATACATCTCGTATGATATATGGTTCTATTATGTTTAGTCATGTATACATTTATAATCACTCTAATCGTGCGTAAAATGTATATAATAACATGTGGCTCAAATTATGCATTTGTACATATTTACTTAAGTATATGATTATTTAAATCATGTATCTATATGTGACTACGAAATGAACATATAAGTCAGTCTAGACCCCAGACTGATATGGGATGACATAAATGAGTGTTAATCTTAGATTAGATGCAACTTTAGTGAGGGTATTATCATAACTAAATATGCTTAATATGTTATATGAACCCAACTTAAGGTAATATGGTACAGTGTTAGACACTTACAGGTATTGGCATATGTTTATGTGTATTTGTGTATTTATATAAATATATATATGAATATAGTAAAGACTATATTTTGGTATGGGTAGATACTAAAATGCTGCAAAATGGTAAGAGTTGGTGCTATTCTCAATTTGGAAATGTAACACCCTTACTGAACAGTCTAACTGAAACAAGTGATAAGCCAAAATATTTTTTTTCTGAATCTTAACTAACCCATCGACTCTAAGCTTGTCCAAAAAGAAATACTTATAAATTAAGTAAGCCAATAAAACTATAATTGTCCAAATGACTAATTACCAAATAAAAATTCGGCAATATAACGCCTAAAAACTTGTCTAATCCACCTGAAAAATCAGACAATTTTTCTCAGCCCTTCAAGGGCACAACAATACAAAAATAATCTGTACAAGCATCTCATACATCTATTCTCATCATTTATCACATTTCTTAAGATAATTCATTAATACAAATAACACTCTTAAACCGCCATAAAACTCCAAAATAAAAAGCAATTTACATATAAAATCACCTCGCTACATCAATGAACTTCAAAGGTGAATTGCCTAAAACTAGATTCCCTCTTCTGATGGTTGAACCATAGCAGCTGCCTAACCCGAAACAAGCCTATCCTGTTACCTACACGGATAACAAAATCCGCGCTAAGCTATAAAGCTTAGTGGGAAACAATATAATCTAAAGAAAATCTTTTAAACATGTAATATCAATTATACAAGTACAAAGTTGATAACACTCTTAATTGATACCTTAAATTACCTTAGATCCTAGTTCTACATTCAACAATAAATCATAAGCAATAACGACAGAACATCTTACTTATATAGGCAGCAGAACTTAATAACTCAATAAGCAATTCAATATGCATTGTTATCACAAAAGACGTTTGGCATAATTTCTTCATACATATACATCTTCTAAAGCATAGTATGCAATCTAAATTCACTTTCATGTAATCATTAAAATAATCTTAACAAGGTGAACTATATATTATTTAACACCATAATGTGCCATAAATTATGTACTTGATCGATAACAGAGTGGTATACATACCTATATATATATATATATATATATATATATATATATATATATATATATATATATATATATATATATATATATAGACACATAATGCTTATATAGAATTAAGAATCACATGCTCATCAATATTATAACTTTCAATTTATTATCCATTTGATGTACATATATAAGAGGATAATTTTTATGCAAATTAGTTCTGAATTATAACATTTCTTATCTTTTATACTTTTTAACTTATTTTCATATTAATACCTCTAGTAAAATGCCGACAGAAATACTCAGACTGGATACACGGGATGTGGACCCCACAGAGCCACAACAGACTGAGAAAAGACCCCAAGGGACCATTTCTCCACAGAATAGATAACAGATACAGATAATAGATACAGATAATAGATACAGATAATTACTATGGAGATCAATGATCCTTTCATAGCAAAGCAAGTTGCAATGACTTGCACCGCGGTACAGATATCCCTATGGCCAGCCAATTATATCCTGAGCTAGTTTTTACTGCCAGATTATTTTCTAAGGGCACAAAAAATCACTTATTTTCAATACATTTATCAAATTTCTCATCATTTCAATTCCTTTTCAATCCACAAAATACAGTTATTCAGAATCTTCAATATTCTTATACAGTTTGTGAACCATCTTTTACTTATGTCATGAATTATTTCACAATAATTCAGCAGACTATCTTTAAGCTACTCTTCAGTCGTCAAAGGAATCTACTTGATATAGATTCTTTCATATTATTTTAAACATTCCAATAGTCATGTATTAACAATACTTGTACTCATCATGATAATTCACACCTGACTATTTTATGATCATAGAAATGAATTCATATACAATTATTTAAACTATTGATGCGTAAATCAACATATAAACACATAATCACAATAAAAGGACGTACCTGTATGGCTCCTCATAACTATCTCCCATGCTCCATTGTACTTAATTTAATCATTAAACATATTATGTTCGATACATGTATTTAATGTATTACCCTTAATAGAGATGTCTATATATAAATATAAATTTAATATCATGCTTATATATGTAACAATATCATCTCAATTAGTCATATATCAAGGCAACCATGTGTAAAAACATAGCATTTTTATCATCAATTTCTCATACTATCATAAAAGCATAACCATGACACTATATCCACTCCATTTAGTATCATGATGCACATAATGACTATTCAAGTATTAGACAAGAATATATCAAGAGAGGTAAATGTGTCATATTTATACCAATAGCTTATTACTATACTAGTTACATTCTCACTTGCTTTATATATTATAACATTATAGTTTTCACCTATAATCTATTAAATCCCAAATAATCGTCTTTATACTCTATCATGATCTCTTACATGTCAAGTAATTTCTTTGTTCAGCAAGATGCATCATGAAAGATAATAGCATATATGAAGTTAAAACACTTTTATAACCCCATACTTGTATAAATTTTATAGTAAGAAATGAGAATAAAACTTTAGTTAACTTTAACTATCTCCAAAGAGTAACCTCTTTTTCCTTTTAACTTGATCAAATACTGTACATGTAACTAATTTATTTAGACTTTAACCATCATAACCTAGTCACCTTTCTTTTACTAAATTAGAAGTTATGCAATGATAGTAACTACAACTATTTGATATAAATTCTTATTATTATAACAGACATATTACTATATTATAATTTTATCAAACCATATAATTATAGAGTAAATCCATATATCATTAGGTCATCATATGTCAAGTTAAACTTATTTAAGAACAATCTTAATAAAATTGATACTCTGGTTAAACTATTTATTACTTATATTTATTTATTTATTTTTAAATAGAGAGAAACCGATAACAAACACCCATGGACACTGTACTTTTCACACTTTCACCTTGTAATCTCCTTTTTAACTAAACCATAGACTTACAATCACTAATAATTCCAATTATATCATATTGTTAGTATACTCAGGAATTACATCATTATAAATTAAATAACTAGTTTTTAAAACAAAAACAATTTCATTACCAACTAGACTCTTTTTAATAAACCATAAGCTGTGTTTAAACCATTTTCTACATACTTAATAATGTGAAAAATGTAATGGTTAAAAAGACAATACATCATTACTTTACTGTTAAACCAATTACACAACCAAAAGAATAAGTCAAGTCATTTACTTTCACTATCTTCTTAAGAAAATTAGCCCATTCATATGTGTAACCTTACATGAAAGTCCAAATTAAACATAGATCTCCCCTTCTATCACATGAGACAAACTTTTAATCCCAAATATAATTAAATTCCCTGAATCTATCCTTTCAAGGAACTCCTATAACAGAATAACAAAACCCACTCATATCCATTAAAAACTAAGGGTCAAAGGATTTGTCAAAATTTCAATATACACATCTAATAAAGACATCATTTAATTATTATTTTGTTTCCAAGGTATTAACTATGATGCCATAAACAATCAGAATTTGACGAGTTAATCTAATATGGATCTTATGCAATTTAATTCATCTTCATCATGAATACACCTAAGCCAACCAACAAGAGATAGCATTTCAGGTTCTTCTTTTCTTATTTGTCTTTCTCTAGTTAACTTTACAAACACCCACATTTAGTGTCAATGTCCTTACAGTCATGCAATTTCTATTTCATTTCTAAACTAACAATTATGCTGCACAATATAGTTCAATTAAACTAAATCTAGTGATGGGTACTTGTATAATCTCCGACATGCAAACCTTAAGTTTTATGTCCATAATAGCATAAAAATTTAACCAAATCTTACTTTAAAATTATACACAAAATCAAATTGTTAACATAGTTTCCATACCGTAAAGTCGAAGCCCAGAATGCCCCCTCCATTCGGCCTCGTCGGAGTCTCAGCGGAGACTCACTGGAGCCTCGTGCCTGAAGCCAGAGTCGTCGATAGCTTCCTGATGGTCTTCACGTGCCCTAAGGCATCGTGGTTTGGCCGAAAAGCCGCCTGGAATCGTCGGCTGCCACATGCTCCGATCTACACTTCACCTGCGAGTGAGGACAATCAGTGAGCACCGAAAGATCCGCCTCACCACAGGGAGCTTTTCGATGGTCTCCGTGACACCAACCACTGCCGCTGGTTACCGAAAAGAAAAGAAAACTGATCCGGTCAATGAGGAGAAAGGACACAGATTGGGGAAGGAAACGACAACGTTGTCAATGAAGAAACAACGAGGGGCAATAACCAGTGGTCGAGGTAGTGGCAGTCGCGCCGATCACCAGCGAGAGCACCGCTGATCGGCGGTAGTGCCTCTCCTCCGCCCTCTCCTTCTCTTCCCAATCTCCTCTCCCTCTCTGATCTACTTTTTTTTATTTCTTTCTTTTTTCTCTTTAAATTTAAACCACACATCCCTTTTAAAATCTCACTATATCTCTTTTCTTTCTTTTAAATATCTTCTCTTTCCTCAATTATTTGCCCCCCTAAACCCAAATCAATCCTCCAATTATTTGAATATAACAAAAAGATTCCCCACACAATTTAATCTTTAGGAAATCAACCCCACAACTTCGTATATATATATTCTTTTATAAATTCACCCAAAACTTATACTATTTACCTCAATTATACCATTGAACAATTTTTTTGTCAAATAATTTACATATTTAATTTAGTCTAAATCAAATAATCATTCGTTAAGTCCTAAAATTTTGACTAGGGTCACTTTGGAAACCTTACAGGAAATAACCTTACAAATATTAATATGATGACTATATGTACCTAATGTCTATAAATACATTTATCGGGTATAAACGTGAGATGAGATAAGTAAAACTGTGCATGAGAGATAGTCACAATATACATTTGTTTTATATCGTGTTTATTGTTTGCGAATAAAATGATATTTTGTACATGTTGATGTAATTGTTGTGTATTACACCAAGTGGTGGATATATATATATATATATATAAATTGTTCTGCATCAACATATTAAATATTGGGTGTTAATGTATATTGTCAGTAGAATTACAAATAACAGCAATTTATTGATGTGCAGCTATTAAACTTAGTTCTACAAACACTTTAGATTTTGACATAAATATTGTTAGTTGGCAACATTTCAAATGCTTTTGTTGAATGTAAGATGCTTTATAGCCATTAAGATTATCAACTATTATTTTACTATTTAGCATTTTAATTAATATGTTGATATGTTTATTCTGTCTTTTTATATGTAAAGTATTATTTTTATTTAGCATTGTGATTTTAAAATTTATCTGGTAATGTTATATATCAAAAAGTGATATTAGGTTATAACCATAAGTTATTATTAGTTTTGTTTTAATTAAAATCATTAGCCAACCTACAAATGCAAATTTCTTTGTTTGAACTATCTACCGTGGAATTATAAATATGTTTTTAATGTTGCAAGTTTGTATTTAATACAACTCATTTGTGTTATATTTTTTATTTCTTATGACCTGCATATTAGCATATATATCTTATGAGATTTGATTTGATATTGTATTGGGATTGCCGACACACACATGGAATGGGGATGCAGGGTCACGCCAAGTGATCTGATCCCAAGAACGCAGGGTTATGCTAAGTAATCTGGTCCCATAAGCATTTAGTTCCATGAGTTCACTACAAGACAGAGACGTAGGGTCACGCCAAGTGATCCGGTCCCAAGGACACAGGATTACACCAAGTAATCTGGTCCCATGAGTATTTAATTCCATGAGTTTACCATGAGATATGCTGATTATATATGTATGATTAACTGGAGTAACCGGTATCATACCTCGAGTTGTATGGTCCCACCAATACATAGAAATTACTTATTTGTAAGAGTGATAGAGTAAATTTTGAACATGATATTCAAGCTAAACTAAGCAAGACGGTATGAATGATTAAGGCTTTTATGAAACCAATAAAATAAGCATAATAAAGGTGTTATTTATATTATTAAATAACTTTCCATTCAATGTTAGGTAAATATATGCTAATACTAAATCATATTTAAAGGACTATATGGGATTTGGATCGAAGAACTACATGGTTCTGATTCCCTAAATGGGATATGTAGGAAGCCTGAGAATTGACATCTCAAGTCCGAACCAACTTGTGTTAATGTGATATGTATATGAAAGAAATTTTTAATATATGTACAAACCATGTGATGGATTATAAGAATTTGTTGTAAATGGGCATTTAATTTAAATATTATATGAATTCAATGAGTTGCATGAATGAGCTTTATATGAACTGTGCTTGAGTGGTTGTGATTGTGTTGAGATGAAATTATAGAAGTGTTGTGCTATTGATTAAAGTTCTGGAGTTGAAGGAATGATATTGGTAATGTAAAATTAAGCTTTTACAGGTTTTGGTAGCATGAATTTTAAGCTGTCATATTGCAAAAATTTTATTTAATTGAATAGTAAAATTAATAGCGTTTGAAATGGTATTAATATAAGATGAACTTAGGATATATATAGAGGGTGTTACAATTAATCCTAAAATTTAACATAACTATTGCGAAAAATATACTATAAAAAATCATAATTATATTTCAAAAATACATTCACATTTAAACTTTAATAATATACCGTTATTGTCACCAACAAAATTTATTAATAAATATATTATTGATATGTTATATAAATACTAAATATTCATTCAAATTTACCAAATATTATGTAAATATATATGACAATAGAAAAATATACTAAAATTAATAACATACATGTTTCCAGTAACTAGTTTAATTGCATCCTTGTTATTTTCGAATTCTCAATGTACTCCTACTTTTAAATAAATACAATAAAAATTTAATGTCAGTATAATGCAAATATAATTGATATATTAAATTATAAATAATCGAATGAAAAACTTTACCTATTACAACCGGAAATACTGAAAATATAATAATATTTGGGACCTTCAATAATTGGCAATTTTTTCATATGCACAGGGATTTCAATTTCAATTGCTTTGGATGCAATTAAGCTTCAATATCTGAAGCTTATATAGACACTCAATAAAAAAGTTTTTGACAGGGTAATGATGGGAATATTTGACAAAAATGAAAAATACAGCACTGTGGAACATCATTGGACAAGTGGCAGACGGGATTGACAATGCAGCGCCTGCCTTCATCTTCAAGTGCGGGATCCCACCACACCTTCTATCAATGACGTAACACCTCACTACATTTTTTATTGAACCAATGACGTAACACCTCATTGCGTCTTTCATTGAACCAATGATGTAACACCTCATTACATTTTCGCAAAAGATCCCTAATCCTCAAATAATTTATGACATGCTTCATTTTCACAAATATTTTATTAAATTACATTATTTAAAAAAATCTCCCGTAATTGTTTGGTTTACTTTAAAATTTAAAATCAATAATCAATTAAAGTTTAATTTATCCAAATCAAATTGAATTTCAATTTGATAATTTAAACTTTGAGGGATTTTAAGAAGATTATATTTACATATGATTAGTGATATGGATGATGTGGTAAAAGTATGGGAAAGAGATGAGCAATAAATTATAATTTTTATTCCTATTTTCTCATTGTTGCATTCATTAAAACAATAAAACTAATTCATGATCTTTTTTAATTTATTAATATTATTTCTTGACGTATTGATTAATTTTTATATCTAATCTATTAATACTATTAAATGTATAGTTATTGTACTTATATCAATATAACGACAAATTAAAATTGATTAACATCATTTTAATATTTTTCAATTTATTTATAAATTTATATAAATATAAAAATCATAAAATTTTATTTTATATCAACTACGATGACCTTCGACTTTAGTTTGACATGTAAAACAAGAAAAACATTAATCTTATTGCGTACCCATTCCCCCTCCAACATTGGAACGTGGCAGCTTAACTAGACCGTGAATGACACGTGGCAAGATTGTTGAGAGAAGATCGATGCTGTTCTTGTCTTTTCAGCTGGGAGAAGAGGTGAAAGTGAAAGGGAACTTCATGCATGGGCAACTGATAACAATTTGTGATTTTGCATCAGAATAACATTAATTCTTCTTTTGACAATTTTTCTTTTCTTTTCATTTTTATTGAGAGACAAAAAAGTGTTTTCGCACAGAAAGAAAGAAAGAAAGAACTCAGAGGGTGAAGTGTCAATTCCAGCAGAGAGGATCTGGAGACACAGGAATTTCCACTAGGGGACAAGATATAAACTTTTTTGTTCTTTCTTAGCCTCTTGTTTCTGGGCTTCTCTCGCTTTTGGCGTAAATTGTTTGGGTTCATCTCGGCAGACACTGATGGGGACAATAAGGGTTTATTTCTTCTTTCAGTTCACCTGCTTGGGAAGGCTGGATTGAATTTTTCTAGTTTGCTTCAGGTGAGTTGATTTCCCTGTTTAATGAGTAATTATTTCATCTGAAAGCTCACGTTCATTCCTTGTTAGTTGTTTGAATTGATTTTGGTTGTGGCTTTTTCTTCTTGTTCTTAGTTAGTTCCATTCTTCATTTAGCTTATATTGGGGGTTCACATTTTTTAATTTCAATTTGTGGCATATAAAATTTTTGGTTGGAATTGGCTGTCGTTTCATTAATTTCCTTCTAGATGAATTCATTTGTAGCATTTGATATCCAATTGCTGCAAGTTACTTTTTGAGAAAGGATCTGAAAATCAATTACGCCTCTGATAGTTGGAATTGCTTTTAATTGCAAGAAGAGTCATTTTCCTCGACTCATGAAGAATGAGAAGTTGAGCGGCTATTTGACATAGTATAAGAAAATCTAGAATTTGTTAACGAGTAGTTGGCATGCTAATGCCATTTATTTATGATATGGAATAAGAATTTACTAAAATTGATATTTAAGTTTCTTATGGAATATGTGAATTATTAAAACCGGAGTCCTGTGGAAATTGCCTTTTGCGTAAGCATCAGAAACTGTATGGTGGTTTCAGATTCAATATCTCAAATGGTGGTATTACAGCAACTATTAAAAATGGAGGATACTGAACGGTACTATTGTCTGTAAATCTTCTTTTATATTTTCTACTATTTCTTTACTTCCAACAGGTTATGATGCATTTATATCTGCTTTTAATCTTCTCAGGCTTGATAAGCTCTTATCAAATGGAGATGTATATACTGGGGATTTTAAGGGGGTACTTCCCCACGGCAAAGGAAAGTATACATGGACAGATGGAACAGTCTATGAAGGGGATTGGGAAGAAGGTAAAATGACTAGAAAAGGACATATATTTTGGTCATCAGGTGCAAAATATGAAGGTGATTTCTCTGGTAATCACCTTCACGGATTTGGCACCTTTACCGGATCTGATGGGTCAGAATATAGAGGGGCCTGGAGAATGGATATACAGCATGGGCTTGGAAAGAAACAGTACTCAAATTCAGATATTTATGAAGGTTCATGGAAGGAAGGAGTGCATGAAGGCAGCGGGAGGTATTCTTGGAACAGTGGAAATACATACATAGGAAATTGGAAAGCTGGAAGAATGTGTGGAAGAGGGGTTATGAAATGGGCAAATGGCGATATTTTTTATGGTTTTTGGTTAAATGGGTTGAGAAATGGTTCTGGGGTTTATAAATTTTCAGATGGAGGATATTACTTCGGGACCTGGAGTAGGGGCCTAAAGGATGGAAAGGGAACGTTCTATCCTGCTGGAACTAAAATTCCATCGTTAAGTAAATGGTGTAGCTCTCAAGACTCTGTTGACAGTAGAAGAAGTTCTTTGTCTCATAGCTCTTCACTAAATTCAGAGCAAGGCTGGGTTTCAAGACCCGGTGTCATGCGTAGTCTTTCTGAGAAGATATCTCACAGAACAAAGTCATTAGATGAAAATTGGAGCACTTGTGACTCTGGCAGAGACTCAATATGTCGCACACCATCATGCGTGCTGTCCCAATCCTTTGCTGATGGTCAAAAGGAAGCACAGGATAAAAGAACTGTAGCTTATGAAAGGGAATATGTGCAAGGAGTTTTGGTCAAAGAGAGAATTATAACTAGAGAATTATCACGCAAAACTAAGCAGAAAAATAAATTTCACGTGAAGGAAGCGAAAAAAAAGTCATGCGTGAATATTTTCGATGGCCGTCAGGGCTACTATTTAATGCTTAATTTGCAACTTGGCATCAGGTACTTGATAATCCATCCAAAGCTTTTTTTTTTATCCCTCTTGTTTTCCCTGGTCAGAAGTTTCTGAGCTACCTCCCTCACCAAATTGCGTCATCATCATCCTTACTATTACTTACTGCTTCTTATACTTTATTTTCCTTGAGCTCTGCCTTCTACTGTATTAGAACTAATGTCATTAATACTTTGTGTCAATTGTCTCTGGTGTGTGAATGATGATGCCTAAGGAATGGATGTCTTGTAATATTTCTCCTAATTTGAGCATTTGCAGCCAAATTTAACAAAACATGATGAACTTATTTGGACCTTAATTGTCTGACTGGTTGATCCATGAAGATTAATGTCTTTCAATCAAATTAAAGATCTAGTTACCATGTAGCTTGTATATACTACCTTCTTAGTAGTTACCTATTCGAGGTTTCAACTGATGCTTGTCAACTTGCAAAGTCAAGCCACTTGGTTGTTGGTGTCCAACATGCATCCACGATGTATAGTCATTAAAAAGAAAAATTCTGCCAGATAGGTCTGTCTTCTTCTTGAACTTTGGTGCTATGGGAAGAACACTCAGCATTCTTTACTTTGTGATACCACTTTGATAGTTAAAAAGCGAGTTGTATTTATACAATAGAACCCTTTTTTTTTCCCCTTCGCAACAATCTCATCTTTTATTATAGTTATGAACTCCTATTTTATCATGGTCTGGAAGACTAATTTTTTATATTGCTGTTTTGGGTTTAGTCTCATTTTATATCTTTTTTCGGTAACTGTCTTATAAACTTTTTTCTTAAACTTCTCTACATTTTAAAATACTATTTTGAAGTTCACAGATATACTGTTGGCAAGATCACACCAGTGCCTAGACGTGATGTTCGAACCTCTGATTTTGGAAATCGAGCTAGAATAAGGATGTATTTCCCCAAAAAGGGTTCCCAGTTTACACCTCCACATTATTCGATTGACTTCTATTGGAAAGATTACTGCCCTATGGTCTTCAGGTACTAGACCTTCTTATTATGTCATTTGCCATGGAAAGAAAGTGATGGAGTTGCATGCATCTTAATCTTGTTGTGAGCATACAGTGCTGTGACTTCCAATTTGATCTCAAATATAAAAGTTCTGTTTGAGAGTGTCCTACAATCGTCTTTTGACCATAACTAATCCCACATGCTGCTAATGCGTACCCCAATTTTTCAGAGTAAATTGGAATTCGGTTATCATGCTAAAAGTGCTCTGGCTGCCATAGTCAAGATGGCTGGAGCACCGAACAGAAGATGATGAGTTCAGATGAGAGGAAGGAGCTTTTGGCCTTACAATTGATGACATTGACTTCCTGTTTTAAATAGTCTGTGTAAAAATAATTTCAGAGGCAAAAGTGACCCACTATATTAAAGTAAAGGGGAAGACTATTCAATGATCCATGATCTTGTGCTTACACAGTCTGTGTTTTTATTTATCAAGTGTTTGTCTCTGAAAGCCTCCCTTATTTCTTCCCTCCATTTTTTAATGGTTGGCTTATTCAGACGGAGATAGCAAATGAACCTCTTTGATGCTTGTTTGGGTTCCACCACCAATTGCAACTCCTGCTTGCATTTTGCAAGAAGGCCTCTGTTGTGACTCCTCAAGTCATCAATGATGTAATGTGAATATTGATTTATGGATTAGAAATGCATGATTTGGAGAAATATTATAACTTTTAGCTCCCATTATTTGTTCTTGGTTGAGGATTCTTAGTTTTCTGATCAACTTTTAGCTCCCATTATTTAGACTTTGGGTGTTTCTTTCACACAGCTTGTATACCTTTTACAATAGTCACTATCAACCATATGTACAAAAAGACTTTGTTGGGAGGATATGGGTACATCAACTACATAATTCTCTCTATATATCTTTTGCTTTTGCTCCTTTTTTCCTGTCCTTGCTCCCAATAGATGTCATTAGCATTGAGTCTTCTATTGTAAGGCACTTTAAAGTTCCATAAATCATTTGTGTTCTACTTAATCAAGTTTTTGCATTTGGAGTTATATGTTTATTCCATGCACTATTCAGATCTTTTGAATCATTTGTGTTCTACTTAATGCAGTTTTTACATTTGTAGTTATATTTTCATTCCATGTGCTATTCAGATCTTTTGAATCATTTTAGAAATTTTCATATAAAATAGTGAGAATGCAGTGACGTCTGGCATGACTGTAGTTTTCAGAGTACTCCCTGAACATCTGTTGGATCATAATTTCAGGAATCTAAGAGAAATGTTTAAGTTAGATGCAGCAGAGTACATGATGTCCATTTGTGGTGATGATGGGCTAAGGGAGCTTTCTTCTCCTGGGAAAAGCGGCAGTATTTTCTATCTTTCTCATGATGATAGATTTGTAATTAAGACATTGAAGAAATCTGAACTCAAGGTTTGATCCCATATCGACCTTTGTGTAAAATACCTGCCGAAGTGTTTAATTATATACAAAGTTCCCATGAAATTATTCATAGAATGACTCAGAAATTGAACAGTATCTATTGAGACCTTTTATTTCATTGGACAACCTAAGACCTACCTGTGTTTCATTGCTTTTCTTTTTTTGAAACGGTCCCAAAAGTTTGCTGAAGAGAGTTATTTATGGCCCTAGTTTCCCTGCTAAATAATTTTTAGTAAGAACATGTAGCTTCTTTTTCTTCTATATGAGGTTTCAAATTGACTTATTATGCATGATAGAGAACCTGTGAAACAGTGATGCTGAATAAATCTTGTTTGATTTTATATAGTCCTTGTAGCAAATAATAGCTCATGAAAATGAAGCTTGACAAATTAGAAAAAAGATCATGCATGGGAATTCTTCCATCATGTGAACATGATACACACGTGCTCGCACATACACACACACGCACACAAGCATGCACACGTGCACAAACACAAACACAAACAACCTCACACACACACACACACACACAAACAACCTTTCTATTGGGGAACATTCTGAGGAATAAAGAAAATATCAGGAGAAGAAATTGGTACTAAAACTTTCTAATTTTTGTTTTTAGAGAAAGATTAGTAGAATCGATGGTTATGTTTCTGAACTGAGTTGTTGATTCATCTAAAATACTTTTTGTTTTTATTATGCTTCTTTCAAAAAATTGACAAGGAAAATTAATAATTATCAATTTCCTTTTCTTCTGTGCAGTTCTTTCTCAGGATGCTACCCAACTATTATGATCATGTAGGAAAACATGAAAATACGCTAATTACAAAGTTTTTTGGGGTCCACCGAATAAAATTAAGAGGTGGAAGGAAGGTACTGCAGATGTGTTAATGCCCCATGCAGGCTGCATTACTTTCTGCTATGCATATGTGTATGACAGTGAGGCTTTTGATCTTCTTTTTATCTGTATAATTCTGTTTTGTTTATAGGTGCACTTTGTGGTCATGGGGAATATGTTTTGCACAGAACTGAGAATTCATAAACGTTATGATCTGAAGGGATCAACTCAAGGAAGAGTCACAAAAAGAGATAAAATTGATGCAAACACCACTTTAAAAGATCTTGATCTTTCATACGAATTTCAGATGGACAAAATGTTGAGAGAGTCCCTCTTCAAGTAAATCTCTTCTTTGATCTTCTACATGCTAAACTCATCTCTTTTGTTGGAGTGTCATGCTCATGCTGCTTTCACCATGATAAACCAATGAATAAATCTTAATTAAGATGTTGAAGGATCAGGCTTTTGCTTTATTGTTTCAGGAGAATATGGGGCAGTTAACCTTAGGGGGCTAGGTTAGAGTTTTCTGGATTGTAGTTTAAGGAATTAGTATAATTAATGACATTGGATTTCAATAGCTCATGGATTGTTCCTGCATTCGTCACCTATGGTTTTTTTTAATTTTGGCTAATTGATATTGGATTGCTCAATTCAGTTTCCTTTGTCAATGCTTATTTAACACGGTTATAGTCATATGCATTTGAATGAAAATTCAAATCCACCAACTTTATTTTATTTTTATTTTTTGTAGGATTTCTGAAAGACACAACTAAACTTTCAGAAATACAAAGTCATAAACTTGTCTTGAGCAGCTTAAAAATGATTTTGGTACAAGTTGACATTTCAAAAAAAAAAATGCTCAGAATTGGAAATGATCCATCATTTTCCTTCGCCTATAAGATCTTAGCATCTAATTAGTTTTGTAACTGATAGAAAATATATTGTTGGAGAATTTTTTCCATGTGTGCATCAAATATTGCTAGTTCTGTAAATGGCATATTGTGAGAAAATAAAATGTATTGTTGGCATGTAGTTCTGTAAATGGTTGGGTCCAGTCTGCTTCTCCTCTTCACATCATGTGCGTTATTATATCAATTTATGATGGAAGCAGAGAAAGAACCAAACTAATGAAAACAAGAGTGACCTCAAGTGCAGCACTGTGCTGGAAGCATACTCCTTTAACATTAGCTGCCTATGTATCTTAGGGAAATATTTTTCTGCGGGGTGATGGACAGGAATATGAAACACTAGAAGATAGTAGTGTGTGCATCAAATATTGCTAATTTTCATTGGATATTTCCTTTAAATTCTGAGACTTGGGATTTTGGTGAATCATGAAAGTGACTTTGATAGTTCATCATCAATTTCTTTCTAGAGATTACTGGAGGTAGAACCTTGATTATCAATGGATGTGGCACTGAAAAAAGCCTGCATACATGCTACTATGCTTTTATGGCTTCTGTCCATTTCCTCAACTGGGCATTCTCTCTCCTAAGTCCCACCATGAAGTTAGTTATGAAGCAACTAGTTTACTATAAAGTTTTCCTCTATTAAGCAACTATAGTTCTCCAAGAAAATTATCTGGTTTGCAACTTAAACTTTCAACCAAATGAATGCATATAGTATTATCCCTCATATTTGACTGCTTATTCTAGTCTATTTGCTCCTAATTATTTGTAGATTTTGTTTCCTCTTTTTGCAGACAACTTTCTGAGGACTGCATGTTCTTACAATCTCAACAAATAATTGACTACAGCCTTCTCCTGGGATTACATTTTAGAGCCCCTGAGCAATTGAAGGCAATCTTAGAATCTGCTGATACAATGCCAAATTGTGAGAATTTGCCCTCTGTTGATGGTAAGTATCCAACCCAATATGAAGAACTTTGTTTCATATATTCATTTACTTTTTTATATATGCAGACCTGAGGTAGGTTCCTGCTTTTAATTGCCTAGCCAACTAAATTTCTTCTGCCAAATTGTTCAGTTTGGTCTCTGATCCTCTTTATGGACATACATGTGATGGTTTGTTCAAAATTCTCTAGGGTGCTCTAGATCTGATCAATGTATGAATTGATGCGTTGAAATACTTTTTGTGGTAGTGGTTATAATTTATCAAGACATTGCTGTGATCCAGAGAGCATTTTGAAAGATGGTTTATTTCATTTGAAACTTTGGTTTGTAGTAGAAATGTAGGAAAAGGAGGTTCAAATCAAATGTAAGTGTCTAATAAAATCCAGACTTTGCTTTGAATTACAAACACAATGAACATGCTAATACTGCCTTCTGGCTGTTTTCGTTTGCATTACTCGAGTGAATTTGGGATAATATTGTCATTTGCAATATTATCATAGAAATACTATATGCTGCAAAATGAAAGCCAATGTGACATACTTCGAAGGTACTACCTTGCCACATGGGAGAAACTCACCACATCTATGATGAGTGTTACACCAAAAAGAAAAAAATCGATGAAGATGAAAGGGAGAAATTCCGGAAAGGAGGTTCAAATCATTCACCACCTTGTAATTTTCTTGAAATTCCTCATGCATTTGAGACATAATTTATCTGAATGACATATCTGGTACTGATGATGAGATCAATACATGCTCTCATCATGTCTCTTTAGTCTGTAGCATAAATTTGTTCCTGTTCTATTCTAAATGGTGCATCTTTTAAAAGTAACCTGCATTAGTTCGTCTCCCCTTTTCTTTCTTTCTTTCTTCTTCTTCATTTTTATTTTTTTTATTTTTTTCCTTTTTTTGTGCATTCCCATCAGAATCATTTCTAGAAAATGACAAAACTATCCCCTTAGCACCTAAACTGAAGAATCTAGATCATGGTTGGCATAGCAGGAGCGTTTCTATTTGATTGCAATACCAACTCTTTAGAAAACCTTGTTTTATTAGATTCTCATGTAGCTCTTGTTTCATCACTATGAGATATCTATTGGTCCTTGGAGGATGGCATTATGTGGGGAAGAATTTCTCTCTTTCTTTTTATGATTAGTATTGAGAGGATGATGTTGCAGTTTCAATTACCTGTGAAGATTTTATCAACTCCATGCCAGTTTTTTGTTGTGGGATGGCTTGTGTTAAATTGCATATCTGAGTGGCTAGATATATATTTGAATTGTATGAACCTTTTCTAGATTTTAGGCAAACATTTTGTAGTGTCCCTTCAATTTCAAAAGGTGTGGTGGGAAAAATGTACTTGCAATGATAATTAATTAGATGAGATGTTAGTAGGAGGTACAAGTGAAAGATATTGCATGAACAAAAAGACACTGCAGCCAGAAATTTAATTCTTGTTACCAGCAAATACAATGATAATTTATGATCAATCAAAAAGCTGCAAGAGCTTGAACATATTAATCCACTCATTTCCTGAAGCAACAGCCGTCTTATGATCAGTTTCAATTTTTGGATGTCACTGTGAGAGGTTGAAGGGCCTTGAGGTCCGGTTTATAATGGTTATGTGACATAATTGTCTAGTAGGCTTTCTTGCGACCTTATTTCCAGTACTCAACCTTGCACATATGAATTAGCAGTAGGAAGTGGACATTGTTATATTTAAGTTTTTACTTTTCAAAGAACAAAACTGCCAATAAACATATTGAAAATGAAATTTCTTCAGTGATTTATAAATTATAATAGATGGTGCCAAAGATGGTTTTAAGAAATAAGCTATCTCATCATCAGATTAGGCTGATAAGTTGATATGTTCAATAAGTGGAATGTTAGTATGTCAACTGAACTTGGTCAGATTTGTTTGGATCAGCTTGGACACTTTGCACAATGACTAATATCATTTTCAACTCTTGGCATGAATATAGAAGTGATCTTGTGGTGACCTTTGGCTTATCTTTGGTCTTTGTAATCACAAGGTTAATCAATCAAGTGGTGAGGAGACTTTGAGATTGCTGTACTGTTTTCTTCTCAGACATTTTCTTTTTTATTGTAGGGTACATATTGGCATGTAGACTCATATCTGCAAACCTCATGGGATGGAGTTTATGTATTAATGAACATTCAAGTGTTTGCTCATTTCCATTTGAATTAAGGCATGCCTTCAAGAATATCCTTTCATTTTAGTTCTAGCAGTGCCACACCCTGTAATTTGGGGCTGTTCTTGTTTGGATTCAAAATCAGTTAAGACTTTTATTAGTCAGTTTCTGAAATTGAAATCCTATATGGAAGAATGTGTTTTTTTTTTTCTTTTTATTTTTCACTTAGCAGTGAACGCATTGATACTCCATTTAAAGCATACCTGCATGGCTTCTTCAAGATATAAACTTTTTTTCTGCATTCATGGTTTAATATCAACTAACTGTTCTAGGTAACATGGTATTTTCTAACCTTAGTCCCCTGTAAAACGTGTTGAACTTTTAAATAGTCTACAGCTGATAATGTTATTTTCACTAGGTGTAAGTTCACAAGGGGAGCCCTTGATTCCAAAAGGCTTGCTCTTAGTTACCCATGAGCCGAGCTCTGTCAACACTGCACCAGGTCCTCACATAAGGGGAAGTACATTGAGAGCATATTCGGTTGGAGCAAAGGAAGTTGATCTCTTGCTGCCAGGCACAGTAAGGTAACCTTTTCAATGTTATCCCCAATGCAATAGTTTGAAACTAGCAGCTGCTACTTTGAACCAAATAGCAATGGTTTGGGTTAAGTTTTTCAGCCTGTTTAAGGGCTTGGTTTGTTTGATTTGTCTTTTTCAATTGTTTATCCACCTTAAACTGACCTCTCAAAACATGGCCGGTCCTTTTCTCTTCTCATAATTATTACTTTTGAAAGGGAGTTGGCTTGAGGGGGTCCCATGGTAGCATGAGGACTAAACTTGAGTCGTTTGTCTTGGAGATTGTAGATCACAAGCATGATCAAGTTCAAAGTTTAAGAGCATTCTCACCAGAAGAAGGGGAAAAAACTGTGATTTTTTAATAAGAACAACAATCAGAATGTGAAATACTTGGAACTACCTTTTCTTGGATTTTTCCTCGAGGTTGATCCCAAGCTGAGCGAATTGTGAAAATATCCTAACCTGGTTGAACATCTCAGCTAGTTTGTTTCTCTTGGCTCATCTGGTCTTCTTAACAATCTTTGAGTTCAATTAGTACTATCAATTCACTCAACTAGGATTGAATTTTACTAGTCCAACCTGCCCACTTTTCTTCCTCAAAAACAACCAATAGGTCTTCTTAACAATCTTTTTCAATCCACCCACTTTTCTCCCTCAAATTTTACTAAGTTTCAAGTTGATCATCCTATTGGTTGTTTACTCTTTTTTGGTTCTATTGACCAAGAAAGAGTCCAAATGAATTATCAGCTTTAGCTGATTCTATCAATATTACCGATTATATCTGAAACTTTCATTTGTTAAACTTTGAGCATATTTTCAATTTTAACTTAATTATTTGGCATCAATATTAATTTTAGCAACTTTATTCACTTAAATGGCATTTTTATGTTTCAAAAAAAAATGGCATTTTTATATTTAATAGTTGGTATATTTTTATTGTTGAGGCAATAACTGGCACCAGTGGAATGTTATTAGTACTAATTCACTAAAAAGAAAAAATTGGCAAATTTTATAATGTGGGTAAACGTTTGGAATTTTTCTGTTAATCAGGCTTTTTTTTCTCATTCCATATATATATATGGAATTGCTAAATATGATATGATATAAAATTGAAAATTTCATGTATCAATTGACAAAAATAAAAGACTTAATTGTGTGTGAAAGTAAAAAAATGCATGCGAATATTTGGTTTTTCTATTTCAGTCATTTGGCCCTTGATCCCACAGCAGGATATGCCACGCAGCTCTTTCATATTTTTTTAATTTTATTTTGTTGTGTGGCTGCATTTAAGCGTCAAAAATATTTGATTATTTAAGCTCCTTCCATAAAATGCTGCCTTGTAAGTAAAAGTATTCAATCTAGCAGAACACATTAACTGCTGGCCTCTTGCATTAAACTCAGGTTGCGAGTGCAGTTAGGAGTAAACATGCCAGCTCAAGCTAGTCGTAGAATTCAGCAGGAGGTTGATGCCCTGGAGGTTGAACTTTTCGAGGTCTATGATGTTGTCCTTTACATGGGCATGATTGATGTATTACAGGAATACAATGCAAGAAAGAAGATTGAGCACGCATGCAAATCATTGAAGTTTGATCCTCTGTCTATTTCTGCAGTTGAACCAAAGCTGTATGCAGATCGTTTCCTCAATTTCTTAAAGGAGAGAGTTTTTCCTGAGCAACTATGATTAGGTTTTTTCGCTCCTTTTTATAGGTAACATTCTCCCTTGTGTTTGGTGATAGATCTCTATATACTCTGCCACTCATGCTTACAATACAAAATTCTTTCACAATCATTTGTTTGTAAAGTAGTCATCACTTAATAAATGTACGCCTCTTCTTTTTTTTTTTTTAATATCCAATGCATGAATGATATGCAGAGAATGCAAAAATAATGATAATGTTTCTGTTCTTTGATTCCGTTATTAAGGGCAGAGTTTATGTCTTTAAATTACTTCTCATGGACAAAAGGGAATGCTGCTCATATACGTGGCTTAATACATATATTCTCCTAAACTTGGCCTCATTCATTTGAACATTTAAACTCTAATGATGATCTATTAAGCACATACATTTGTCAATTTTATAAATAATAAATAAAAATTTGCACTATCTTTTGAAGTTTGGAATATCCCTCATGCACAGTGAAATCGACAAAAAATAAAAAGAGAATATATTAGATTGGTTTGCTTGTTGATTTTAATGGATTTCTCGTTAATCTTTATAGTGTGTGATGTCGTATTAGGATGGTTGAGTGTTATGCATTCAAACTTTTGAAAGTCAGTGTAAATTTGTATTTATTATTTACAAAATTGATAAATAAATGCGTTTAATATATCATTATTGAATTTAGATTAAGGTGTATGTACATGTATTAAATCCATAGAAATAGAATGCCTAGAGCTTTTCTTGGAACAGGAAATCTGATACTAATCCTAATCACAACTCAGGCATCCAACAACTTCCTATTGAATAACTAAAGACCCATTCACTGTTGGAAATAGAGTGATCTTATACCCAACAACTGTACTCTCTTAATAGACTAATATGAGCGAGCTGTGTAAGCATTACTGAGGTCCTTCTCTGGTGACGACACCGCATAAGCTTTAGTGGCTGAGTGGTACTTGAACAGCAGATTAACAAGATAGGAGGTTTTAACAGAACATAAGTCCTCATTGCACAATTCTGAAATTGGTATGGAACTTTTAGTATCTTTTTTCCCGACACTTATAGTTTTACAGTCATTTCTTTTCACAAAAGCATTATCTGTATCATGAATTTGCAACAGTCATGGTAATTAATGCAAGGGACAAAAAGGATGAAATGCTGTATTAGCACTGATGCACTGATGTGGTGTGAGCTCTACCGATCCACAGGAATTTACATCAGAGTGGTGTTGTGAGCTAGCTAGATGTGTAGAGTCAATAATTGGCTGCAAACGTAATTTATACTCTTTGATTGCCAGTGAGGAAGCAATAAGCTTTCTTTTCTGCATGGGCAAACATAGTACGCAATAGGGGTGTGCAAACGTTAAAACCGAAAAATCAAATTGAATCGATTTATCTTTTAATTTGATTTGATTTTTTAGTTCGATTTTGAAAGGAGAAAATAATAGAAAAATCGAATCGATCGAAATTCTAATTAATTGAATAATTTTTGGATTTTTTAATTGGATAATTATTTTGTATATGTAAATTATTTAATTTTAAGTTGTAAATTATACGAGTAAATTTATCAATTATTAATATATATTTTTTTGATAATTTGAAATTTTGACGATTGGATTAAAGGTCGATAGAATGAAAATATTTGTTCAGCAGTTTTTATTATATTATTTATTATGTATTTTGAGATTGTATCTTTAATTTGGACTTACATTATTTGAATATTTTTACTTAAGTATATTATAATTTGTAATTTTGTATAATTTTTAGACATAATTTTTTATTTTTTTTAAAAATAATTTTCATTTTCATTTTTTCGATTAACCGAACCAAAATAATCGAAAATTTTAGTTCGGTTAGCATTCAATTATTTCATTAGTTTGGTTCGGTTGGTTAAATTTTAAAAGATCGATTTTCGGTTATTTTGGTTTAGTTCGGTTATTGAATTGAACCAACCGTTGCACACCCCTCGTACGCAAATCTTTCTTTATGTTGGTAAAACTTAAAAATCCGGTTAATATAATGCCTATTTTAATTAATTTTTATATAATATGTGATAACAACCGAACTCATAGACCGGCTCAACAGTCCAGTATCAACCGAGCACATAGCTCTATGAGAACCACATGAACCAACCAAATGTTCGAGCTACCCGGGCTCTATAACTTGGCCATAGCTCGGTTAAGAACGTGTTCCGAAAATAACTCCACCATGACGTGCAGACAGTTATCACTAACTCACGTTTTCCTCGAGAATCTCCGAAAATGGGTTAGTGGCCGAAAATAACGGGAAACTACTCCCATTATCTCCTGCAAATGTGCTAGTTTTTCCTATAAAAAGAGAAAAAACAGGTATGAAATGGTTACTTAATTTTTTGCCAGCAGTTCTTACTCTTTTACACATAAATTCTAACTTGATCGTCGGAGGCTCCCTTGTTAGAAATCCACCGGTCCTTGTTTATTCTTTTGCAGGGGATCAAAAAAAACTTGCTTCGTATTCCATTTATCATCAGTATGGATGGAAAATGTATCAAATTGGGTGGATTGGGGTTGAATTGTAACGCATTAGATTATAATTACATGGATTCACGAATTAGTCAAAATTTTGCAAATCATAAATGGATTATGTAGATAATGATCCAAATGAGTTATTATTAAACTGATCGTTAAGTCATAATCAAAGTTGTCGGAAGCGTGTTTCAATCTAAAAACTATTTTAGGTCTAAAGAAAGCTAAGCATAAAAATACTGATTTTTATGCGTAATTAATTTTAGAATATAAATACCGTAATATTCTAGTATACTAAAAAATTAAATTACAGTACTTGAGTTTCATGTAAATGTAAAATTAAATATGCCCTCCATCTCGCATTGATAGGCACACTTTATTACTTTTCTTTTTTATTTGTTCCAAATTATAGCATACTTTCTATTTTAATAAGTGGGTTCATTTGTTAAATCTTTCTTTGCCCACAATCAATGTTAGTTTTTACTTCCTTTTTTTTTATTTGCCATTTTTGTTTTTTTAAAAAATTAAGAAATATTAGTTAGGCCTAAATTTAATATTAAATTGTGTAATTTTAACTAAATTATCAAATCTCATTAATTCTAAATAAATTAACTTTTATTGGAAAATAAAATAAAATTATATTGAAAATCTAAAAATAACAGATAAATAAAATTTATATTTTAATAAAAAATGATACATAAAAAAATGGAGTTATAAAAATAACTTTCCTACTTTTAAAAAATATTCTCCAATTCCCAATATTATTGTTTATTGTTCTTGAAGTTTACTAATTAAGGCTCTTCATTAAACAATAGTCAAATAAAATATTATTGTTTATTGTTAGTATCATTCTTTTGGCGGAATTTAAAGTATAAGTGAAATTAGCAGCTGTTGAACATTCAATTAGAGCAATTAAAGTCGGTAAGTTTAAGTTACTTTCTATGCATAATTATGTAGGGATATATATTAGGAAACATACATATAATTTCAATTTTTTCAACTAAAATAACTAACTTTTCTTAATTCTAGTAAAATAGAAATAAGTAGTGTCTATCAATAATGGAGTAATAAAAGCATATGAAATATTAAATTTTTACTTAATAATAACCAAATGCAATTGAAAATTATAAGTGTTTTTGCATTATTAAATACATTAAAAGCTATAAATTTGTGATAATTTAAAGTTACAATTAAAATATGAAAATTATTCGCTCATAAGCCAATAATCGAATGTTTCCGATTTTATTTAAATCCACTATGAATTCACATAGGCATACCTTATTTCCTGAACGACACAAAATAATCAACCTAACTATGAAGGAGAAAATGAAGTCAACCGCAAAAATAATCAACTAAAATCAAAAGAACTCATTGCTAAAAGCTGATTTTTGAGTTTTACAAGGAATCGTCGTTTAGAAAAAGTAACGATTGAACAAAGAGAAAGAAAGAGAGACATGTGATATAAACGTCATAAATGAATGGAACCACAAGGATCGCATCGCACAATAAGTCTGGTTGAATCATATCACTTTGTGTATCGAATAAATTGGCCCAATGAGTCGAAATTTCCCATGGTAGTTTATTTGTTTGTTTTTGGTCTAACAATTTTTGGAATTTCTCGAATTAAGAAACATAAATATCCAGAATTATTAATGCATGTCTGTAATACAGTCATATTACATGGAAATAATGAACTGTAAAATTTAAGTTACAGTGCAAATATCTCTGGTAAAGACCCATGGTTTATGAAGTTTGAAGAGAATTCTCATAAAATTTTTCTTCCCAATTTCCACATTTCCAGACATGGATAACCCACCCGGTTTATTCCAACAATAAAATTATTTATGCATTATTTGAAGTTCACTCCATTTCAGAATGCCAATTAAATTAAAAATGTTGTACAATTCGAGTTCCAATTTTAGTCAAATATCTTGTAATTAATAATAATAATAATAATAATAATAATAATAATAATAATAATAATAATAATAATAATAATAAAGACTGTTACCTTGTGAGTGCTGAGGACATACACCAGGATGACATTGCGATATAATTAATAACTAAATGGAAGAGTTTGTAAAAATAATAATAATTAAATGGAAGACGAAGAGAAAAATCTTGAAGAAGAGCTCAGTATCTCTTGAAAGTAGCAAAGCTCTACTTGTTTACTTACTTATTCTAGCAGGTAAAGATTGCCCTAGAGCCATATATATTCTACTTTAATAAGCAAGAAAATTGCTTTAAAGTTTCTAAGGGCATAAAAGCTTTATGGTAAGATGAAAAATTATTATTTGCATGTGCAAATAATTTTATACTTGGATGTGAAATTCCAAGCTCAAGATACAGAAATATATGCTTTAAATTGCTAGGACATACTTTGAAAATAATAATAATTAAATGGAAGAGGAAGAGAAATAGTTTTTATTTATTTAATTATGCACTTATAATTATATAATTGCTATAGAATTTTGATATATTAATATTTTGGAAAAAAAATTTGATAAAGAAGTGTTTTTGGCAAACGAAATAGAGCAAAAATAAATATCCATAAATTAACAATTACAGATAAATTTGTCCCAAAAGTTAATTCTTAACTAAATTGATCCTCCTCAAAAATTTTAACGTGTCAATCGAATAATTAGGCATATGTGGATATAATATAGAAATTTTTTTGCTTAAACTGGATAAATCAAGCCACTAAAATATTGCCATTCATACATATTAACCACCACTCTATTTCTTTTTTAAATAATTTTACTTAAATAAAAATGCATTATTGACATAATTTATGAAAATTGCTCGAACTCTGTGAATATATATACAAGTAAAACTATCATTTCAAACTCAGATCATTTAAAGAACTTGTGAAGATAGAGAGTTATGCATTAGAGATTTCATCTTAATTAGATTAGGATTCAACACTAAGAAATAAAATCATACTTTTCACATGAATAGACCTGCTAAACTGGACCGAGTCAACCGGTTCAGTGTTAAACCGATTGGTTTTTAAGGGTTTCTATCCAACTGATGCTCTCAAGGGGTTCAAAGACAAGCGGAAAAGGATTAGATGCCGGTTCCAATTTTTCTAGGCAAACCTGCTAGTTGGGTCAAAGTTTTTACAACCATTGGAGAAACAATCAACAAAAATAAGCATATAGGGAACGTTGCCATTAAAAGACGGGGTGCTGAAAAGCTGGAATCAGATTCATGAAGTTCATTATCTAAACAAAATAAAGAAAGAATCACAACGATAATATGAAAAAAAAAAAAGCTTAAAATTTGCACCTCAAAAAGGTAATTGCTCAAGTCAATTATCCTGACACAAATAACATTATTTGATTTTGTAATTATCTTCATCACATTTATATGATGCTACATAATTTAAGTTAATTAAGGAGAAAATACAATAACTTAAGTTCCCCATATCAAGGGATATGCTCATAGAAAGACCCAGTTAAAAAAAAAAATGTAACTGTAGTTGACGTATCTTCTTTTTTCTGTCTTAATATTTATATTGCTTAGTTTTGGGGACCATAAGGTTGACATTTTAGTATAATAATTTCTTAGTTGGAATCCTGCACATGTCTCATCAGCTTCAGCTACTGATTTGAATGCTCAATTCATATCTAAATGACAAATTCACATTAAATTCATCCGTTACACTTGACCAAACTCACCTCATTTCAGGAGTTGCTCCTCTGCTAAATGACAAAATAAAATAACCAGAATTTTATGTCACTTCTAATTCAATGATTTAATATCACAATAATGGACGAAATGCTTGCTTAATTATAATATGAAATTGAAGCAATAAATATGTATTCTTTTGTCTTTTAGTGCTTTTTCAAATATTTTTTAGTGATTTTTTAATTCTTAAACATTTCAAATAATTCAAATTGAAGTGTGCAAGATTAATGTTAGGATGCTCTGCCAAAGTACATTTCTGTGAGTGGGAAAAATTTGTTTAGAAGAGAGAGATTGGCTTATAAAAGCGGTAATGGGAATAATTAGGTAATAATTAGGAGCAAAAAGAAATAAAGAAACAGCCTAGAAAATATAGGCATATTTTGGGCACAGATTACAAAACCTTTGGGATGACCTATATTTCCTGGGACAATTTCTTTAATTAATTAAGCTAATCAAGATAAAAAGAAACAATTAAAAAAACCCTCTAGAACCCAAGTTATACATTCTTTTACCATCTCAGTCCCTCGTGATTCTCGGTGTAGAGACTAGAAAGAGTATGAAAATGAAAGAAAATAAAAGAAATGATTCATTGATGGTCAACCCCGAAAAGCTGAAGCACAAATTATCGTAGGCATCTTCTGTTAGCTTTTTTATGAGGATTTATGACAAGTGTTTCGTCGAAATAACTCCATGCAAATTAATTTCATACACGACAGTACTTCAGAGTAAAAAAGTTCATACACAGACAAAAACACGGAGAGAGAGAGAGAGAGAGAGAAAGAGTTACCTAATTGGCTGATTCCCATCACCTTTCATCTTCTTCAAGCAGATAAAACAGATCAGAAAATCAAGAAGAAAAATTAAGGATTTGGTTCACGGGAATGAAGCCTGGTCCGAGATCACATAGGTTTCTTTGATTTTCAATCAAGAACAAACAAGAAAAATAAAGAGAGAAAACAAAAAGATCAAACCTTTATGACCTCGAGCCAAACAACATTCCCATCAACCTTAACCTCTCTCAAATCCAGAAACAAAGAAGAATCAGAAGAAAATGGTGTTTATATTGAGGGGAATGAAGCCTGGTCCAAGGCTTTCACTGCTAATTATCTTCTTCTTCATCATCATCTTCTTCTCCTTGCTTTGTGAACGCCTAGAGCCAGCCAACATTCCCTTCAAGAAAAACCATTGATGGATTTTGATTTTGATAGCATCCTAAAACCCTAATTGGCGAAGGTGAGATAGAAAGAGAAAGAGAGAAGAAGAGAAATAAATGGACAGATTCATTGTTTCACTCACATTCAAAAACCCTAACCCTCTTTTGGTGTTTTATATAGAGAAGAAAAAGGTAACATCTTTGTTTTGATCATATCATCTGTTTGTTATGTAGTCCCACTCCTTCGCATAGCGCGTGGATTATACTTTTCTGGGTTAAATAAATTTTTTTTATCCGAAATTTGAAATTTATCTAAATAATTAATAAGCATTTTACATTTCCATTGCTTCAATTATTTTCTATTGAACTACTTATTCATAAATAATATTTTTTCCGTTATACTTTAAAAATTTATTTTTTTATTTTAATTATTATATTTTAGATATTTTTTCCGAAATTTAAAAAAAAAAATATATATATATATATTCTTATTTATTATATATTTTATTAAATATTTATATTTTTTATCACTCTATACTTTTAACTAGAATTAAATAAAATTTTTAAAAATATAAAAAGATATTTTTATTAATAACTATAATTTTTTTATAAAATTAACATATTTTAATTATTTATTTAATTTCTGTGAAAAATAAAAAACTATCTTTTAAAATTTGACAGATGGAGTAATAAAAATTGAGTCAAAGCCAATAATTTGAAATTCTTTATAATATTTTAATAAGTAGTTCTTTTTATAATACTTCCTCCATCTTACTTTAAAAGATAGTTCTTTATTTTTTACGATAATTAAAAAAATAATTAAAATACCTTAATTTCATAAAAAAAATTATAGTTATTGATAAAATACCTTTTATATTTGCAAAAATTTTATTTAATTTTAGTTAAAAATAGAAAATGATAAGAAAGAGAAATACTCCATCCGTTTCATTTTAAAAGATAGTTGTCTATTTTTACAGGAATTAAAAAATAATTAAAATATCTCAATTTCATAAAAAACTATAATCATTGACAAAAATATCCTTTTATATTTTTAAGAATTTAATTTAATTTTAGTTAAAATTAGAGAGTGATAATAAACAAAAATATTTACTAAGGTGTATTAAATAGGAGAATATATGTAAATTTATCCCTCAAATTTCGAAAATGATATTTAAAGCGCAACAAAGAGAAATAGGAAAAATAATATTTTAAAGTGGAATGAAGGGAGTATTTAAATAAGTATTTTAAATTCAGAAAAAAAAATTAAAGGGGTTCAAATAAAATAGAAAAAACAGCTTTTTAAAGTGAGTAATTTACTTTAAATTAAATTTTAATAATATTTAACTAATTTACTTCGAATAATTTAATAATACATGCTATAAATATCCCAACTAAAAATTATTTAGGTCCGTAGAGGTAACACTTTTTAGCTTTTTGTTATCTAGTTTCCGAAAGCTATTATACAGATTTGCATAAAAACACTATACATATATGTACGTAGAATTAGTTAAGTACTGATATTAATTATTACAATAACTATAACATGAAGAATCAAATTAAAAAATAATAAATTAATTTCATTAGAAAATTCAATTTGATAATACAAATTAAAAAATTATGTTCAAATATTAAGCATCCAATTTGTGAGAAAAACTTACAATTTTTTTTCTTTTTAGGCAGAGCTAAAATCATTTTGAAAATCTGATAATTTTTGCAATTGAACAAGATTCGAATCACACAATCTTGTTCAATTTCGCAATCTTCCTTAATGTAGATGAAATCGAAACAGTAAAATTTAAGATTTTTTTATAGAGAAAAAAGTGGAAACACCAAAAATAAATCTATTCCGAATACACCCTTTATACACCAAACCAATGTTATAATATTTTTTGCAACCAAAACAGTTTTTTTTTTTTTTTAGTTTTTTGGGGTTGAAGGCATAGTGGAAGTGAAGTAGTGAGGTAGAAAAGGTCTCAAATAGTGCATTTGCTGAAATTGCTATGTATTCTTTTGCGGTGAAAAGTTAAGATGCACACACAAGATACGCAAATTAAGCAAGTGCCCCCACACACTTTATGGTCATCATATCATACTTTTTCAGAAACTTATAAACTCTTTCGGCTCATCCAACTGTTTGAAAGTGAGAATTACAAAAGCTCAATCTTGCTTTGTCGTAAACTGCATATAGTTTTGCTCCGTTTTCAGGTTAGTTTCATGCATTATTTTTAACTTAAAGAACTTTTTGGATATTAATTTCTATCTTTCGAAGACAATGAAGAACTTTTTGGAGTTTGGATTTGGAGATTGAAGATTTATTAATTAAGTCTAGAGTTGGACTTTAATTTTCTCTCTTCTACCCTATGTGTTTGTTTTACTGTTCTTCTAGTTTTTCTTTGAGAACGTCACCTGAGTAGTTTCTTTTTGTAAGAAAAAGTATAATGGATAAGTTTGATGTTTACTTTTTTGATTTCATGCGATAATCTTGTGATTAATGCTTGTATTATCAATTAACTGTCGGTAATAATAAGATAATTAAGAACAATCAATTTTGGTATATGCAAAAACGAAAAATTGACTTGAAATTGTATACTATCTTTGTTGTTCTTTTTTTTTTTTCATTTCTTTTTAAATATTGCTTTTGGAGTTTTTTTTTTTTAACCTCAAGCGTCGCTTTTACGAATAAAAAAAAATTTAATACACTTTTCAAAATTTAAGAAATAATTTAATATAATTTTTTATTTTACCATTTGTTTCATATTTTAAATACATTTACGTGTTTATTGTAACTTTTTTGTACGTTAATTAATGAAAAGACAATATAAGTAATTACTAATGTTTTTTATATTATTGAAATGTATTAATAATTTTTAATCTATGTTTCAAGAGTTAAAAGAAATTTAAAGTGCAAAGAAAGTATATTAGTTACTCTCTTCGTTCTTTTTATTTATCACTTTTGAGTAAAATTCAAATTTTATTTATCTGTCACTTTTAGACTTTTAATATAATTTAATTTGATTTTTCAGATTATTTGTTTTCAATAAAATTAAAATCAATTAAATTTTATAATTTAGTTTTAACTATGTAATTTAATACTAAATTTAAATCTATTTATTATTTTCTAATTTTAGTGAAAATAACAAAAGTAACAGATAAAAAAAACGGATTGAGTATTAATCAGTGCACTTACTAACATCGTTAGCAGCATGAACTTGCATAGCTACATCCAATATACCACCTGCTACTGTCAATACTTGGCTATAGTCAGTATAAATGACGCTACACATGCATTATCAGTGTTGACAAAATAGAATTTGTCTTTTCTACTCTTTCAATTCATGGCCGTAGGGAGACCCTTGAAAAATCAGAATTGAGAAAAATCAGGCACTAAATGGATGAAAAATTCTTTGTCATTCCTCTTCAAAAATTTATAAAACATTTGGGCTAAATTTTCTTACCTAAATCCACAATATGCTTCAAGAAATGATTCGTGAATGTTGAGCTATGAGAATGGCAAGGAGCAAGATTATTTTCAATTAAGCCAGTAGTCTAACTAATTTCGATATGCTCTAGATAGATCCACAAAGAGATTTTTTTTTTTTTAATCTAAAGGTGTTACATATCGAAAACTTCAATATGAGACCTTAAGTTGAAGAATAAGAAACTTTTATTATTTTATTTGATGCCTTAAAAGTATAATTATTTATGGACAAGATTTAGAAAAAATAAAAAATAAAAATATCACGTAAAATCAATAAAAATTCTGGCTAAAACCTGATAAAAATCCAGACCATGAACATGTATACTTGAAAGTTCAATTAAAAAATCTTTGATAGAAATATATGGTGAAGGCTAAATATGGTAAGCCTGCTTATCATAATTAATATGTTATTTTTGGTGAAGGCACCCTTCTAATAAGTCCTCCATGGTTTCTATGTGTCTCTTTGATTTTAACAAGGTTATTTATCATAATCATCACTATAATAAAGGCCATTGAATTAAAACGAAAAGGATATAGCCCAATAATAATTATAGGAAGGAAAATTTTACTTGAAATCTTCAGTAATTTTAGTCGAGTACCGATACCAAAACTTTATATACTAAAATATTTTATTCTCTTATCATACTAATTTGTCAATTTTTACATATTTCATTAATATTCAAGTAATAATTAATTTTACTTAATTTTGTATAAAATTATATTGAAGAGATTATAATGTCCTTATGTTAAACTAAAATATTTACTTTTTTTAATGTTGCTATTATTCATTAGTGTTTCAAAAGAATAAAAATAGTAAAAAAGAAGTATGAAAAAAAGAGAATTATTAATTAAATATTTTGTTTACAATAATGTAAGTAAAGTGTAAGGTTAGAACGATTTTGAATTTAAATTGTAATAATTTTTAAAAAATGACAAATTGGTAAGACAAGAGGGACAATTAATAAAATTAATTTACATAAATTATACTCCATTCTCGTTTATATATCAATTTAGAGTAAAGTTTAATTTTATGTATCTGTCATTTTTAAATTTTTAATGTAATTTAATTTAATTTTTTAATTTAATTTTTTTTAATAAAATTAAAATCAATTAAATTTAATAATTAAATTTTAATAATGTGATTTAATATTAAATTAAATTAAATTAAATTTATTATTTTTTAATTTTAATAACAATAATAAAAATGATATATAAAAAAATATAAAAAAAAACGTAAAAAGTAATTATTCCTAAAAGGAGCGGGGAAAAAAAAAAAGAGAGTGGCACAATATTTTTATATTGCGAGTGGATATATAACTCCGGGAATGAGGCATTTAATACTTGACAGCCCCCACTCAACAAACCCAACCCTAATTATTAAAATGGTAATAACATTAGGAAATAGAAATAAAAGAAAATGTGAATTGCATCGGAAGTTACGCGCCCTAATCGGACGGTGGAGATTCGCCCTTATCGTGCGCCGGGAGAAACGACCACCACGTGCTTGAAGTTAATGCACTGTATGTGCTGTCGCTGTTAGTGTTTCAGTGTTTCTTTCTGTTTAGGAAGAAGAAATTAAGGTGGGACACACTTGAACACGTGGAGGATACGAGTGGTCTGATTCAAATGAAGGTGGGGCCGGGGAGATGGCAATCATGCGGTAATGATGAAAGGCGCAAGAAGGGGGAGCAAGCGAGCGGAGTTGCCGGGAAATAGATGTGTCAGTAAGGGAGTCAGAGTTACACTTGATCAGGACAACCCGCGTGTGTGCCAACTGCTTTCATTGTTTTTATTTTTTTTGACTCACTTGACCCCATATTTTAGCTTATTCCTCTCATTTTATTTCTTTCTTTTTTTCAAAAAATTTCATTATCTTATTTATTTATTATTTTAAAATTAATTAAATTTAATAATTTAATCAAAATTACATAATTTAATAAAATATAGATTTAATTAATACTTTTTTAATTCTTATAAAAAAATAACAAAAATGACAAAAAAGTAGAGAGATTATTATTTTAGGGTTAGCATATATGGTTTTCATTGGATACGATATGCGCATATCTCGACAGATTAAATTAAAAATAAAATTTACATATTTATGCATATTATATACGTATCTATACCGAATTAATACACCAAAATATGCATTTTGTTAAAATATAATATTACTTTATTCTTAATCTAATAATTTATATTAAATACATCCGTCTACTAAAACATGCTTCATTATTTGATAAAAAAATTTGTAATCCATAAATAAAAAGTTAAAATACAGATGTAGCTTGTATCTATATATGAAAACATAAAGTAAGAATATTTAGAAAATAGTTGGTAAATATTTGAGGGTAAAAAATGGAAATGAGGGTGGTAGGACGTGTAAATGATGTTAACAATACAAGAAGTGATGCGTGTGAAAATTGAAAATCACATGTACGTACGAACCATGCACCTCTAACCTCTATTCTTATTAATAGACCTCTGCTATCATATCAGATCAGCCAAATTTTCATAATACTGATGCATGTTTTGTCTCTAAATAGACAACTCATCCCTTCTCTCTCTCTCTCTCTCTCTCTCTCTCTATGTCTATAGTCGCAATTAATTATTTGCAATTTCTTTTTTCGTTGTCCCTTCCCTACCCCAACATCCTAACCCCATACTTTTGACAAACCTAGATTTGACTTCATGTTTCAGACTCCAACAATCCTAATTTATGGCTTTTTTTTTGCTAATTCAGTTTAATTAGAAGACTGAAAAGTAAAATAGACCCTTCAAATTTATTTTGATAGTTAATTCGACCCATATAGTTTAATTAGGCCAATTTCATCTTTATGGAATTTAAATTGAGTCAAATATGCATAATTTAACAACCTGTTTAGTTAAAATTTCCACCTAGAAGAGGTATTTTAATTGTATATACACAGTGGAAAGAAAAACACTTTGTTTCAAATATAACATATTTTGAAATATACAAAATATTTGGGTTAATGTTGAATTTTTTTTTAAGGTTTATTTAACACAATTTTAAAAATGGTCCAGTCAAATCATTCGAGACTTGATTGACTATTGAGGTAAAGAAAAGGAGCTTATTTGGTGTTTTAGCCTGATTAAATGTAACTTTACATTTACATCCCAATTATTAAAATTGCAGGGCCATCAACGGTTGCAATAATTTTTTAGAATATGTTGCAACTGATAATTAGAGCATCAAACTGTAGGCTCAAGTGCACATTTTAATTTCATAATATTCAAATCTTAAATAAATTCACGTTTTAATTCTTATCTGAATAATTTTCTGTAAAAAAAAAATCTACTCTATTATTACAAAGTTTTAAAAAAATAAGCATGTAGATTCTTCAGCATGAATGTAAGAACTTAATTTTCAAGAAAGCCTTGATATAAAAGAAAATAGGTTATTAATTTGTAAAATCAAATTGATTTTTGTTTCTTTTTCATTCATTCGTGTTTTTTAAACTTTGAAAAATTACATAAAAATATTTTGGATATAGAAAAAGAATTTGAATACCTAATTCATCCGACGACTCTTATGTTTTCTTGAAATTTGCACATACCACTAGGAATTATTTTATCATTTTATTTAAAAGTTTGTCAATATATTTTTTTAGTATTTATAGCTACCACATCATCAGAGTGGAACTGTCTTAATAAAATGGGACCGATCCCACTTTAATAATTACTCGAAATATACTTATTAAAAGTTCAAAGAATAACTCATTTATCAAAAAAGTTTTACCATAAAATGTTTCAGAATTTTGGCTAGCGTTAGAGAATAACTCTTTTTTTGGTATAGTTCATTTAACAATAATATAATTTAATAATAATAGGAATTTCTATAACCGTGATGTGTGAAAAGCCAACACCAGCGCTAAAAAGGAATTGATGTTAAGTGAAAAATATATTAACTGAAGCAGTTAATCCTTTGAAAATGGAGAAGGCCTGCTTTGAGTGCGAGTATGTGAAATAGGGCAGGTCCAGAGTCCGTACAAAATGCAAAATGCTTCTTCTGGTTCATACATGGATATAACAGAATTTTCTACCTTACAATTACCCTAGTCCAAGATTCTAGGCTTTACTATGCAAAGATTTTCTTTTTTTCTTATTCATTTACCAGAATGTTCAGCATTGAAAGTGCAAAAGATTTTTAGTTGAATTTTCCCTTTTAGAACTTATTATAAGTATAAAAGATTTTCTTGTTTCATATTCTACTCTCCCTCTTATTTCTTGGGGCCGGGCCAGAAATAGAAGTTATGACCGGAAGGCCTAACTAAATCTTGTATCAGCTGAAAAGATCTCTCTAGGTATAATTATATTCAGAGACCAGTGTTTAAGAAGGATAACTAATTTAGGTGTTACTCGCTGACCTACCAAAACTGTCATAAGGGTGTGACTAATTTGTCAAACAACAAAAAATGCATTGACCATTTTGAAATCCTCAAATCACAAATTCAGAGGCATACATTGTAATGGAAAAAATTTTTGGGTTCTCTGATTACTCATTTTGTGCCAAGTCCAAATGACAACTTAGGCCGGGATTTGTTCTTTCCTAACAATTTTATCTGGTTCAAACGTTCTTCCTCTTCTTGCTGTTTCTTCCTTCTCATTGCTTCTTCTTTTTGTCTTTGTAGCTCTTCCAATTCTCGATATCGTTCTTCCTCTCTTTGCTGCTGCTCTAAAGCTTCCCTTCTCTGAGCTTCTTGCACCTTTCTCCGGTTCTCTTCAAGCATCTTTTCCAGCTCTTCTTTTTCTTTCCGAGCTTGCTCCTGTGTGTCAACAAATATCAATAAATGATCCAAACATTTAACTCAGATGCTCCAAAACTATGTGTTTCCTTGGGTTAACAGCTTCTAAAAATTATCATACCAACACGGGTATATAGAAAAAATGATTCAGTACAAGGTAAATCGGTGTAAAAAGATTTAGATTAAATAACCCAGAAGCCTGCCCCAAAGTCATCAAACACTTTTAAGTTTACATGAAGATGAATAGAGGAATCCATCAACCAAATATATTCTTCTTATAGAAAATTTCGTATTGATAACCGTTTTGTGCTTTCTTTTCCCTTCCTTTGCATCAACTATGAACTGATCTGGTCTTCCAGATACAACTGCTAAAACTTTTGTCCAGCTCCCAAAGGAAAAAAGTAAGCAGCAATAGTGAAACAATAGTGATAATAAAAATAATAATAAAAGATGATGCAGATAGAATTTACTGCAAATCCTCATAACACGTCAAAGTTGGAACCAACATATGTCAAAAAGGAGAATAGATTATATTTTTGCTGCAAATCCAGATAGCACATCAGTGTTGGAACTAACAAATGTCAAAAAGCAGAATAGATCATTCACACAAGCTATTACCTCTTTTCTCCTAGCTTCAGCAAGAGCAGCTTCTTTTTCCTTCTCAAGTTGAATGGAAACTTCCTTGTGAAGTTTTTTCCTACCCTCCTCCAAACGCTTTTGTATTTCCAGTTTAATGTCATCTGAATTCAACCACTCTCCAACTTTCCTCTGGATAGCTTCCTCTACCCGCTTTGCTGTCTCTTCTTCTATAAGTTTTAGTTCTGCTTCCTGCTGACGCCTGAGAATAAATGAAATCAAGTTAATCCAGAAAATGGTCACTCATTGCAGAGTGGAAATTGCTGTCCTTTTCAACTTTCCTCGGATCCACACAAAATTTAAACTAAAACAACAAAAGAATTTCGAGCTCCCTTCCTTTTTTTTTCAGAAAATCTCTCTCCAATTAGTTTTAACCATAGGAAATTGCAAACTAACCTTCAGAATGACAAAGGTACTAAATTATGCTTATGCATCGTGGTGAACTACAACATACCTCTAACCGAATCCAGATCCAAACAAATGAGTATCAAAACTGGTGAACAGTAGATAAACGAAGCACCCAATTTCATCATCAAATATAACAAGTTGAACTATAGCAGTATCTTCCTTCAGAAAAGCCCGTGGAGAAGAGTGTCAAGTAACCTGCTGCAGCTTTAAAACTAATCACCGAAATATTTAATCCTTAAATCAGAATACAATTTTCAATAAGAACATCTCTACATGTTCTTTCTTTTTATATTTTTTCTTTTCTTTTTTCCTTTTTTTTTTCTTTTTGGGTGGAACGTTCCAAGTCCATGGCAACAAAGCAATGACAAATAGCCAATTACTCTATTCTTAAGAAAGAAAACATAGAGAAAACAGAGCATTAGTGATGCAACTAGGCAAGCTTATCTTGAGGACAAATAAGTCTAAGAAAGAAGGATTTGGAGTCTGCTAAATGATAAACAGCCTACACAAAGTTCACGGGTCAAAGTTCATTTCTTTATACGAATGTACTAACCCCATTTATTAACAGTTGAATGCATGAAGCTCCTCATTTTTTAAATAAGCTCCAAATCACCTCAGCCTAACAAAATTGATCATTTCATTAATTGTTACACATAATTAGTGTACTTTGGATGTTCTAAGGATATAACCCAAAATGAGAAATTTCAAGCCAAGAAATCAGTAAAATGTTAAACCTGTGGTGCAGAGGAAAAATTTTATTTACTTTTTCTAGGATGGTCATATGACACAGCCCAAGTTTAATGAAGACACATAAATTCAAATTAGCCAATAGTTTGATTTGAAAGTGCAGGTGGTTTTATTGTGGCCAGTAAATAAAACATAGCCAGACTCCTCACTCAAAAGCCAAACCAAGATATCATTGTAATCAATTAAAACAATAGGTCACACCTAATTATCAATGGAAGATTCCGAAGGAGCTCCTAATTGCCATCTCAGAGGATGAAAGATTGGTATCTTGTTGGAATCAGTTTAGAGTTGGTTTGATAACCCTTTATTCCGATAGCACATCCATTATAACAGGATACAGCATCACAGAGGGTAACAGATTAAAGAGGACAAAATAACAAATAGAAATTCCCGTGCACTATTTTTATTCCATGAAAGGGTATATGCCTCCAAATATAAATGGCCATTCTTGGCAAATAAGATGTGGCACATTGAATCAGTGAAAATAAACAGGAAGTTAGATTGAGGGTAGAAAAATAATGTATTAAATGGTAAGAATCTATAAATTCTAAGCAAGTAGATATTGAAAAAACTTAGCATCAGCTCACACACAACTTTTGGAGAAATAGGCTTCCGATAGAAATGAGATGTAAATTCAATATCTTCTTCAATATTACTATCATGAAGATGGGGAAACAAAATAATAATGGCACTAATAATGCAGATGTTGAGGTACAATATCAAGTAATGGTACAAACACTCAATTTAGAATTCAGTTCAAATGAAGTGAGGTGGGAATAGAGGTCTTGCAGCACAGAACACACTTATAAAAGCAGATAGAAATCACATAACTAGTCCTTTCATTATTTTCTCCCAATAGATGACCAAGCTAATGCAAAGTAATCCCCAATATGCATTCTCCACAACTAAGTAAATTTTTCTGTGCAGAACAATGACTAAATTGAAAAAAATAAACTCTATGATCTAAATCTGAACCAAATAAAAGGAAATTGAAACATAAAATGGCTCTGAGCTAAGAAGTACAGTGGCTTATATACCTCTTCTTCTCTTCTTCTTCTTCCTTTCTCAATTTTTCACCAACAATTTTGCGTTCAATTGGCCCAAGACTTGGACTAGGAGATTTGAGAGCAGGAGACAATGAGGAACTCCTACTTCTTTGCCTCTTATAACGCCTTGGAGTTGAAGAACGACTTTTACGACGCCTTGGAGTTGGAGAACGACTTTTGCGACGTCGTGGAGAAATGGAACGACTTCTCCTTCTGTTTAGTAGAAAAGAAATAACTCAGCAAGAGCAAGGTTTGGCATCATTAATGTGCATAACAATTTGGAGCCCTCCCCGCCATTTAGGGCAATCAAAATAGAAGCATATACAGTTACCTCAGACATTGTTAAGACTACCCATTGTGTGCTCCACCTTTTATCACATGAAGAAGCTAATATCACAATCGCACAACGGAAGGACACCTATGTCATCCATCACCTGCTTGCTTCTCATCCCACATGACGAGAAGAAACTCAATTTCCTAAGTTTCTCACACAAAGCATCAATCCTATGACACTTGTTTTTTTCCCAAAAACTTATATTTCACATCTTTCTGTGCGTTTTATAAATTCCATAACAGATAGCAGTGAGAGACTCATTGCTTATTAGTTGAGAAATAGTCACCTTAATATAAAATTAACACAACTTGAGAATTGACAGGAGGGTCGCCAAAAATTAACCCTGCATTGTAAGCATGCTCACGGAACCCATGGAGAGAAGCCTTTCTCAACAGTAAAGTTTCATGAGCATACCAAAATAAGCAATGAAGCCATCCATTTCCATCCACGGAAAGATCCTAAGTAATGTATCCAAAACGACAAGCAACTTCCACATAGAATCCAATTCAAAGCAGCATTACCTGGAATGTTACTAAATTTATAGCTGAATTTTGAAACATGAAATGAATTACAGCACGTGAATCCTATGAAAATTTCCTGCTTACAAAACTCTCAAATTACAGGACTGACAAACATTTCAAATCCACAAAATATAAACCAAAAGCAAAAATAAGAACCCTTTCAAGTTATTAATAAAACCTTTTAAGTTATTAAAACCAGACTCCATCCAAACAGATACTCTTAAGCAAATCCAAATATACCGCACGCTGGAGCAAGATGGGAAAATAAGAATAGATAAACACCAAAATATCAAGGTAAAAGGATAAAATGTGTACAGACAACTTGAACAATTTGTATTTCCAATCGGCAAACAAATACAAGAGTCTCTCAGTCTTTCTTACAATTCCTCATCGATAAAATAGATCAACATAAATAGCAAGATCATAAACGGGATCACCTGCTATAAGAGTAGGATGAATATGGAGATCTGCTCCTATCCCTTCGGCTCCTCCTGCTATATCTATGCCCCACCAGGGATGGTGATCGCCTTCGCCTATATGAGGGCGACCTGGATACAGACCTCGACAAATCCCTTGGCATTTTTTAGAGACCTGACTGTATAAAAAGTATCTAGGCTCCAGAGAAAATCAGCTCAATATCAAGCTTCAAGCTTCCTGCAAAATCAGAACTAATTCAATACAATATTTCAAGCGCTTCATTCTGTTGCCAAGTATTTCATAGACAAAATCCAACTTCAAGAATCCTCTACAGCTGTGAAGAAAATCAAGAAACACTAACATAAAGAAGAATTGGCCCCAAAAGTCTTTGACGATATGTACCACATTACACTTTACAGCAGCAACAGCTCAAAAAAGCATTGTAATATCAAGAATCAAGTTTGAATAAATCCAGTCAATTATCGAGTACAAAATAAATAGAACCAATGACTAAATTAATGTCTAAATAAATCCATTAATTCGCAATTAAAAGCAGCAAAAATCTCCAAAAATTTGCAGCCTTTTATACACGCTAGGCTCAATCACAGTAACGACTTAGGAGGTAAGTTAAAATCCATTATTATGCATTGTTTTCTTCAATTTTATCGGAAAACAACCAAAGTAAGAAACATTTCAGCGGAGTTATAAGCATCAAGGAGCTAAGCTGAAACCCAAAGCGAAAAATACCTGTCAATAAAAAAATTTGATCAATGACAAACTTGGAGAGCCTTTCACGAAATCAAATTTTCTAATCCCTAATAGTAGAAACAAACGGAGATGAGGTGAAAACCTAAACATGAAAGGGAAAGTAAAATTGAATGATATTAAGAGTCAACAGATGATCAAAATAAGGTCCATACCTGATTCTGGTTGGAGAAAAAGATGATTGATTTTGGAGGCCCATGGCTATGAATACCCAATTAATACACTCCAACACATACAAATACTGAAACTCTTGTACCGGAAACTAAAAATAATTATATTTATACAAAATTAAGCAATTAAACTAATTCTTTTCATTACTATCATCCAATGAAGTATTGACACGTAAGATATTAATTAGGTCACTTTGCTCAAGTATTAACATCAATTTTCTTGGGCCTTAAAGTAATAGAAAAAATAATAATAATAAAAGCCTGATTTTTTTTTTCATAAATTCACATGCCAATAAAAGTTACAGTTAGCCGTTAAATTTGGATTGAAGTCCATTAAATTTAATAAAAAAAATAATTACCCAATAACTTTTCGCTTATGATAATCTGATTATAGTGTTTTCATAATATTCTCATTTGTGTTATTTGAGTATATTAAGTTCAAAATTATTCTATATTGCATTAGTATTTTTCAAATATACTTTATAACATATTTACTGTAATAGTTTTATCGGCTTAATCAATTAGTTGAAAATTTTTTTTTAAGCTTCATTTACTATTTTTAGCAGTCAAAACGATAAAAAATCAATTAAAAACTCTAAATTTTAATTATTTCGATTTTCGTGCTTTTAGCTTTTGAAAGCCTATTTGACTTTAAATTTATTTCAAATTTCAAGTTCGGACTACTCGCAACTAATACTTTTCGATAGTCTAATAAAATATTTTTCACTTTCAGATGTCATTTTCAGCCCGAAAATACTATTTACTGTCGAAAAGAATTGTTCACAACTAGCCCGATATTGAGATCCTTACATACTTTACCATTTTATTTTTCAAATGTAATGGCTAATTACAAATATATAGAGATAGAGAACTTCCACGTCAGAAATTAAGGGTTCATTTGGTATAGATTTTTTGTTTTTTATTTTTTAAAATTCAAAAATCATTGTCAATTTTTATTATCTATTTTTTAAAAATTATTTTATATATTTAAAAATTATATCATATTTTTTTAATTATTCATATATAGTATGATAATGATTTCAGTGGTAGCAACGATGAAAGCGGTAATGGCAGAAGTGGCGATGTGATGGTAGTGGCAACAGCGACAATAGAGATGATGACAATGGCGGTAGCGACGATGGTGTGGTGGTGGCAACAGCGGTAATAATCTAATGATGGTGACGGCGGTAATAGTATCGATGATAGCAATGGCGGTGGTAACAATAGTTATAATGGTGGTGGTGGTGGCAGTGATGGCGGTGGTCTGCTGGTGATGGTGGCTGTAGTTTGACAGTGACAGCAACGATGGGATATTTTGGTGTCGGTATGGTGACTACGGTAACGACAGTATGGTGATGATAACGATGATGATAAAAAGGATAAAATAATTAAATTGTTGATAAAAATATAATTTAAAAATTTTTAATTTTTATTTTTCATGTAAAAATTATCTTTTAAAATTTTTATAAAAATTAAAATAAAAAAAAATCTATCAAATATATTTTAATTTTATTTAAAAAAAAATAAAAATAAAAAATAAAACTCTCTACGAGGGGGAATGCATCCTATCTTACTTTGCATATCTAAAAACCAAACTTACCCATTGTCTTCAGATATTTTGTCCAAACAGCATGGTTTAATATATAATTTGTCCTTCCAATTTTCTCAAATTTGCAAAGTCAGCCCACCAGTTTGAGCTTGTCCTAATTTAGCACCACTACTAATATTTTTAAACACTTTTGACCCAATTAGGTAAATTGCATAAACCAAACCACCACTATATTGCCATTTATAAACATTAGTCATCGAATATTTTCATTTTTCAGTCAATTTTGCATAAATAATAATTTCATATTCTCCCGATTTAACATAACTACTAATATTTTTAAATATTTTTGATCCAGTATAACAAAATTGTCTTTTTTTTCAATTAATTTACATAAATAACAATATATTATTAATTTTAATATATATTAATTTGATTTATAAAATTTAACTAAATCAGATGTAAGCAAGAATTTAAAGAATGTAAAAGAGCTTGTTTCAGAAGGACCTAAGAAAAAAACACAATGCGAAGAAAGAAAGTGAAAAAATGCTTAATTATTCATGTATATTATGATAATGATTTCAGTGGTAGCAACGACGAAAGCGGTAATGGCAGAAGTGGCGATGTAATGGTGGTAGCAACAACGACGGTAGAGATGATGATGATGATGGCGGTTATGACGATGATGTGGTGATGGCGACAGCGATGATAATTTAATGATGGTGACAGCGACAGCAGTATTGGTGATAGCAATGGCAATGGTAACAGTAGTTATAGTGGTGGTGGTGGTGGCGACAGCGACAGTGGTGGTGGCGGTAGTTTGACAGTAACGGCAACGATGGGATATTCTAGTGGCGGTATGGTAACTGCAGTAATGACAGTATGGTGATAATAGCAATAATTATTAAAAAAAAAGATAAAGTAATTAAATTGTTGATAAAAATAAAATATTAAAAAATATAATTTAAAAATTTTTAATTTTTATTTTTGATATAAAAATTATCTTTTTAAATTTTTATAAAAATTAAAATAAAAAAATCTATCAAATATATTTTAATTTTATTTAAAAAAAATAAAAATAAAAATAAAATTCTCTACGAGTGGGAATGTTTTAATTTTATTTAAAAAAAATAAAAATAAAATTCTCTACGAGTGGGAATGCACCCTAGCTTACTTTGCATATCTAAAAACCATACTTACCCATTGTCTTCAGATATTTTGTCCAAACACTATGGTTTAATATATAATTTGTCCTTCCAATTTTCTCAAATTTGCAAAGTCAGCCCACCAGTTTGAGCTTGTCCTAATTTAGCACCACTACTAATATTTTTAAACACCTTTGACCCAATTAGGTAAATTGTATAAACCAAACCACCACTATATTGCCATTTATAAACATTAGTCATCGAATATTTTCATTTTTCAGTCAATTTTGCATAAATAATAATTTGACATTCTCCCGATTTAACATAACTACTAATATTTTTAAATATTTTTGATCCAGTATAACAAAATTGTATTATTAATTTACATATATAACAATATATTATTAATTTTAATATATATTAATTTGATTTATAAAATTTAACTAAATCAGATGTAAGCAAGAATTTAAAGAATGTAAAAGAGCTTGTTTCAGAAGGACCTAAGAAAAAAACACAATGCGGAGAAAGAAAGTGAAAAAATGCTTGTTACTTTTAGCATCTCCTCTGTTTTGTCGGTAAAAAAATGCTGAAACAACAACCGAAAATAAAAAATTCCAAAATTAAGATTGGATCTTGCCCGGTCCATTATTCATTCGGGACCCTATTGGTCGCTTCGCAGCAACCTTCTTGAAAAAGTGATCGTGGGTTTCAAGAACTACCCATTTACCCACGGAACAGGCAAATGAGAAGGTAACCCGGGTCACCCAGAGGTATTTTCTACTTTGAAGATTTCAGTAGAGATTTCGAGTCGGAGGATTTGGTGAGATTAAATACTGAAATTGTTTATGTTGGTTTAGAAGATGATAGTAATAAATGTAGAGTTAGGTTCAAGAAGAGATTATGATGATGATTTTGATTCTTATGATGAAATTTATGAAGATGTTATTGTTTATAATGGTCATTATACTGAACCTCGTCTTCTTGAGTTATCTCCGAATCGGGTTGACGAATAAATCTATGAATTAAGGAAATAAGAGATCGGTATATAGAATAAAAAATAGTTGAAAGAAATTAAGACAATAGTGAATAGATAATTACTAATTTTACGTGTCAATATATTATTAGATTGATTTATAAGAAATATATGATTGGAGTTTAATTAATAATTTTGCATTTGGCTATTTTGAAATATAGAATGAGGAAACGTGATTTTTCAAAATTTTATTACTTGAATTCATGTGGCAAAAACACCCTCATATAAATAATTATGACATCCACTATTTAGTGAGGCTTTTCTCAAGTATAGATACCAGGAGGATCATGATTGCAACTAAGGGGAGTTCCAACAATTTTGCATATAACCTTAGGACAACCTAAGCGGACCATGTTCTGCCAAACTACTTGAGTATAATGGCCACACATTTGATGAGATGTACAAGAATAGAGTTCATCAATCCACATTTTCACTACCTTTTCTGCTAGCATATCGCTGCTGCCCCATGCCAAGTTTTCACCATAAGGTCCTTCATAGTGCAACATGTCGCAATCATTTACATGTATATTCAAATAGTTTTGTGCATAAACTACTAATGTTGTATTCCATATTAGTTGCATTATGAGGTCAAAGATGATCTTGGGGTCTATCTTGAGCATAGATGGGAAGTATTAGAATTAAATCCATAAGAATAACAATGGTTGATGAAAGCTTGAAAGCCATTTGTTTTTGTATTATATGTTATTTATGCAATGAATTTGTAATGTGGGATTAGTGAATGGATCTATTATATGTTTGTATCGTATTGAGAAATAATTGCTTAATTATTATTGTAAGTTTAGCATGTTCCTTATGCAAAAATTAATGAGACATAGCAAGTCAAGGCACGTTGCTAATTTTTTTTTTTTTTTAAATATGACTCGTATTTGCTTATATTTGTGAAATAAATGGTAAATATGGCAAATAAAAATTGATATATTTCTTTACATTTAACATTCATATAACCATTTCATGGTAATATTTTCAAGCATGGAATAAAAAAAAAAAAGTGTAGTGATGACAGGATTTGTCGATATGGTACTTTAAAACGCGCGCAAGCAAGATGCTAGTAGGAAATTTTGCATCCGCCACTATAGATACAATTTGTCGCTAGAATAAACAATTTCCGTCCTGAGCTGGTATGAAAATTCGTCGTGTGTGATTTCTGACGATGAATTTGTCATTATTCCGTCGCTACATTAAAATATAATATTATAAAATTAATTTTGCTTAAGAAATAGTGATTAAAAAATCCATCATTAAATTTTTAATAATTTTAAAAAAATAATACAGGCGACGAAAGTACCGTTGTTGTCCCTCGTCCACATTTTACAAAACAAATTACCATTTTTTATTTAAAAATGTTTAATAAAGTTTGCACATTCATTGCTAAAGGCTTATAGAAATTTATAAATTATTGCTTTTGAATTCCAAAATAATTATAAATACAATACAAATTATATTTATTAAATAATTGAGTCGCAATTTATGCAAATATTGAAAATATCACAAAAGAAAAAGAGAAAAAAGGAAAAATCATAAAAATACATATATACTTGACTCATTTTCCTATTTGCACGCATATTTTCGGACATCATATTATACACCTCAACTGGTAACATAAATGACTGCTTGGAACGTTAAACACTATTAATCCACCTTAATATACCATTCCCATTTTAAAAGTATGTGTGTTGTAGAACGACGTCTGACATAGTATTTTGACTAAATTTTTAGTTTTTAAATTATTTATTTTGCACAATTAAATTTTCCGGCCATCCTCCCGCATGCATCTACTTATAAAAAATTACCATTTATTCACCTTAACCAATTATTTCAATTTTTTTAAACACTAATTTTATTTTTTGCCATTTAAATCTTATTTATTTTGATTTTAATTATCTATAATATTAATAAATAGAATTCCATTCTTTCAATCAAAACCAACGAATGAAAAGAGATAAAATGGCTACGAGAAAACCAAATGGCTCACTTTAAGGAGATAGACGACGACGTTCTTTTCCTTAACACATTTATTATTTTGTCCACGTACCCATTTGCATAATGTGCATGTAGCTGTGAAAGTGGTATATTTTTTTTGCAATCAGAAGTGTGTAATAGAATTTTCCACAAAACAAATGTATGCAAATGGAAAAATGGGCCAAAATGCATGTGTATTTTTATGGTTTTATAAAGAAAAAAAATAAAAGGATTGGTACCAACATCAACAGCAGGATTAGTAGCAACATTAGCATCAATGTTGTTGTACCAATTACAACCATGTTAGTAAAACTTTTCCTCCTACTTTGCTTAATGCCGCAACTAATGTCTCCCCCCAATCTTCTATCAACCGAATTTCCCCACAATAATTGTGGGGAAATTAGATTAGAGCAATAATATTATCTGTATCACATTATTATTGCTCCATCACAATTATTGTGGGGAAAATTAGATTAGAGCAATAATATTATCTGTATCACATTATTATTGCTCCATCACAATTAGAGCAATAACATTATTTCAAATAACAAATAATACCCAAAACATAAAGAGTTGAAGCGAAAATTAGGAATTCTTTTCTACTCTGCCCTAAACCATCAAAAATAGGCTTCAATCTGATGAGATAATAGTGATTTGATGGTTCTCAATCTAGAATTAACAATTTAATTGCATACCTACGTATATATAATCCTGATATTACTTGAAATATTCTTGATTACTTTATTTTTAACAAGGAATTCAAATGAAGAACAAGAAGAAAAGAAAGCACAGTTATGAAAAAAGAACCTCACAGATCGAAGCTCTTTCGTTTCATTTTTTTCTCAAGAAGGATGAACCTTGTTGGAGGAAAGACCTTTCCAAGCAGATTTCATGGAAGCAGTAGCAGAGTTAAGAGCAGATTCAATATATTTCTTAGAAGCGATAGTCGCAGCCATTTCCATTAAATTTCCCATTTTTCTCGCACTTTCAGATGTCTTTTCTAAGCTTTCCAATTCAGCCTTTGCCATTTTCTCCATTTCCTCTTCAAATCTCCTAAACTCATCCATGGCGCTTTCCATAACAGAATCAAGATAATCCTCAGCTTGTTGCATAGCTTTTTCTGCTTCTTCTGTCTCGTTTTGCTGCTCCAATTCCACGGCTGCCCATGATTTGTATGCTTCGATTTCGAACAGTTTCATCAGATCTTCAATGGTTGTTGGATCGAAGTTTTTGTCTCGTAAAGCTTGGTCTGATAGAAAGCTGAACTGCGAGAGGAGAGCTTCCATGGAATTTTTTTGTAGAATTCTTTTTTGATTCTGGATATGTGCTCGAATGGAATGAAATGAAATTGGAAAATTTTTTGAAAGATCTAGTTGATGGGGATAATGGTGATGAATAGAATAAGGTTGGGTTGGGTGGGGGTTGTAGAAATTAGAATCACATAAAGGAAAGGTATACTTTTGTTTTGTAGGGTATGCAATGAATTCAATCCTTATTTGAAAAAGTGGACACCAACGTTTACTTCTTCTACCTAATTAGAAATAAATTTAACAGCTAATTAAAAAATTATTATTATTATATTATTATTATTAATACGGTTGATAATATTTTTTAAATCATAAATTGAAATTAATTTATGTCTTTTTTTATTAGCCTATTAGATGTTCTAAATGAAACCATACAGATAAAATATATTTTTAAAATATATCATACTTAAATTAATTTTTATTCGAATCGGATTGATTTATTATGAAGGTAAAATTTTTTAATTTTATCTATTTACAAGACTCGAAATTGAAAGCTTACTTAAAGGAACAAGTGCCAAATTAATTTATGTCTTTAAATCTAAATCAACGTACTATCTAAATGTTTTCTTAGAAACAATATTATTAACCTAAACCTTATTGATTCAATTATCATTAACATTAGATTTGTAAACATTATTAACTAGTTAAATAATTGATTAACTCAAACATCTAAATATAATTGTGAAGTGGGGCAATCTGGAGCATACAATTATGAAGAATAATAAATTTAAGCATACTTTGTATTTGAGGCCAAATCGGAACGTTGGAGGTGGAAAGTCATATTATTCCAATTTTATAAGAATAATGAAATTATTTGGTACAGTGCAGTCAGCAGAAAGATATGATATGGATCACATTTCTGATTTCTTATCTTCATCTTCCATAGCTGGGAATCTTACTGTGTTAGTGGAAACTAGGCCCCACATCTCTTCAGACTGTCAAATATTCCTTCCTTTATTTCTTCCTCCTTTTCAATTCCTACCAAATAATTTTTTATTAGCTGTTAAATTAAATCACTATCCAATCTGCAGCGCGAAGATAATTTAGTAATTTACAAAAAAAAAAAAATTAACTAACATATATTTATTTATCTTTATTCAATAAGTGGTTTGATTTTATCCTTATTATGCATGGATCAATACTTCTTCTAATCTTGCAAATGCAATTTTAAATTTATTTAATAAAATATAATTACTAGCAAATAAAATAAAGAAAAAAATAAATGTAATAATTAGAAAATTTATACCTTAATCAGTGATCTCGAGTTTCAATCCTGAAAATGTAACTATATTAAATCTCTGATAGAAAAATTTTTACCACCTATCAGAGGACTAATCCGACTCGAATGAAAAGTAATTTGAGTATGATAATTTAAGTGTTCACTCAGAATATCTCATGCTAATACAAAAAAAAAAAATTATAAGAGTTTTCTAAAAATACACTAAGAACTTCTACTTTACTCTGTGTGTGTATATATATATAGCTCTTAAAATATATTCCAATTTAATAATTTTACTAACAATCTGTTTACTCACTACAAAATTCATGAATTTAAGTTTCAAAAATCAGAATTTTTCGTGTAAGTTTTATTATAATTTTATATTTTTCGGGTGGCAAACTCTCTCAGACTTCTTGATTTGTTACATAATGATAAGCTGGCTTATTAAGCTGCCAGGTCAGCACTTACTTAGTCATTAAGTTATATAGGCTGGACTTTTACTTGGCCTTTTTTTTAGTAGCTAAAAAAGTTATTTTATTTGTGTTCGAAAATTAGTTTTTAAAATAATTTATTATTTTACAAAATTTGTTTATATCTATTTGGGGTGTGCATCGGTTGGATTCGGGTGAATCCGACCCGAACCCGATTAATTCAAAATTCATATATTCCCCTCACCCGACCGATCCTATGTAAATATAGGATTTCTACCCGATTAACCCGATTTTTTCGGGTCCTAACCCAATTAACTCGAATTTATTTTTTAATTTATATATTTAAATTAAAATCCTAAATTAATGCAAATAAATAATATTAAATACCATAAAAATATTTTAAAAATATAACAAACTAACAATTTTAAAATTACATTAAATATATATTATATATTAATTAATATTGTAGAGAAATTATACTTTTTTATTTATATATTAAAAATTTAGGATTGTTCGGTCGGGTTAGCTGGATTTTTACCCGACCCAAAATATACATGATATAAAAAACCGAACCGATCCGATTAACCCCATTCGAATGCATCGGATTGATCAGATCGAGTCGGTTTTTGTACACCCCTAAATATGTGCATCTAATATAGTGTGGACAATTATTTTTTTTACTTAATAATATTATTATATTAAATTATTATTAAAATAAAATGAAAACTTCACATTAAATATTAAATAGTAAAAATATCTCGTGATTATTTAAACGACAATTTATTTCTATACAAAAATTAAAGAAACTGTGAACATTACAACTATTCTCTTTTTAACAAAAAGAATTACCACGTAATAATTTTTTCCTTCATTTATGAGAGGAGACAAGTGATATGTGCAAAACATATTAATAAACAGAATTACCATCTAATCAACAGTTATTATCACCAAGGCCTTGAGGACAATTTTATTATTATTATTATTATTATGATTATGAATGAGAGGACAATTTTATTAGTAATCCTTAAAAAGGGGTAATTAGGGATGCTCGCGAGACGAGACGAAAGCAGAAAAAGAGTCCCCACTTCCCACCCCATGCAATGTCAGGAATTTTCCATCCCCGCCCCCACTTGGAACACGGAAAGAAAAATTTCCCTGCCCCCGCCTCACGGGGATCGCTGTTATCCAATCAATTCGCCAAGCTATACTCAATGAATCCCCGTCCCTCACGGAGATCCCCGACCCCCATAAAAAATAATTTTTTAAATTTTAAAATATAATATTTAACAAATAATTAAAATATAACATTTAATAAATAAAAAAATCTAAAATCAATCACAATTTAAATTAACATAAATTTAACTATTAATAAATCTAAAATTAAATATAACTTAAAACTTAATAATCCTAAATTAAATACAAATAACCAAAAGGTAATAAAATTACAATAATACAAATAACCAAAAATTTCAGTTGAACCACTTCCATCCCGATTTCCGATAAAATATCAACCTGAAGTCCAACTATAGGTTGATGATCTGGTGATGGAAATCCAACTACTTCTGTGAAACAACAAAATACAATAACAAGTGTAAGTTGTAAGGAGTTATTGTTATTCTAATGCTTAAAGCTAATCCATAGTAGAGAATTAGTAGAAGAAAATTATACAGAACACATATCACGTATATATAGATATAAGCATCTAGCCTTGATTGCTTTGTTTTACCAAATTCAATTTGGAATGATGAAATATTGTAGTTGACTTAGTTTTATTTTTTCTCTCAGGTCTTCAACACAAATTTTCAATTTGATGTCCTTATCAGATTAAAAAAGAAAAAGAAAATTCTACAGACCAAGCATTTCTTCATTAAATCATCTCCAAGATCTATAATTCTATTTCTGCTCTATAGCAGTATTGTGGCTGAAAATTAGTTAGGGACCAATCACCTTGTAGAGTAGTATAACTTACCAAGCTTTGATCTTAATAGTTTATAGAGTAGTATATTGAAAAAGTGGCAACCAAGATGAAGAAGAAATATGATTTCCAGATCACAGTCACTTGAGTTCCTACCATTTAATATAGTTCTAGCCATAATATTTTTGGTCAATAATCAAAAGGATTTGATTTATAAGACTATTAACATAAAATAAAATATAGAATATACCCAAACAATGGAGTACTTTCGTAGTAGCAGCAAAATCATATTCATAGCTCTAAACTAATCATCTACTACAAGAATTGAATTTTCTAAATTTTGAAATCAAGATTTTAAAGCCCATGAGACCTAAATTCCTACATGCCTAAAAATCCGTCAAATTATAATGTTATGGGTCCAGAAATACAGAAACTACTTTATTGTTGTTTTATGTGAACATAGGCATATGAGAGAACTGGGGCAAAAGTGACAAAGAAAAGAACAAACATAATCACTTCAGACTTTAGTTTTGGAGAAATTAATGTAACACCCTATACCCGGTCAAAGAGAAGACTCGGATATCGGATGTCACAATCAGGTTTAGGTAATCTGGCGAATAAAATAATCTTTTAATAAAAGCACTACTCATTTTATAAAAATTTTGGCAGAGTATCCCCTAAAAATTCAAGTTGCTCCCTGAAACAAAATTATCCAAAACACTCCTATTTATTCTCATCCTACCATCCATTCTCCATTCAAACTCCAAAAGACAATCAATGTCCTTCCTCCAATAAATCATAAACCAGCAAATATTAAACCATTCATATTTCTTAATTCACAATATTTTTTTTACTTTAGATACAATACTAAGTTGTCCAAAACTATTTACATCATTATATGTCCATAAGTTAAGTACAAACCCAAAAAGTACCAGAAAAACTGTAAAAGAACCTATAGTGTATCCACCTCAAAATTCTTCTGTATTGCAATCTAAATTTTGATGCAGATTCACCTACGAGTTTCCTTCCAAAAACTCCATTAACCTACGCGCGGAAAGAAAATCATGTGCTAAGCATATTTGCTTAGTGGTGTTCAAGCAATTCTATTTTTTCACATTATATATATGTGTATATATATAAATTAAGTAAATCATATACATATACATACTTAAATTTTTTTTTTTAAACAATGCACATTTCAACAAATCAAGCAGTGACACATGGTAAAAGAACCTATAAAGGCAATTTAAACAAATATATAAATATGATTATTATTTATTAATTAAATCAAATGTCAGACTAAACTTTGCGATTTGTATTTGCCCCAAGTAAATCCAGCAGAATCGTACCGAGCTGGATAAACGGGATATAATCGGGGGATTCAGTTCTCGGAACCATCCAATCCCCTTTAATAATTTTTCTTATTCCACATACGCAATTTTTTTCAATTAATTATATACATTTCTACACACACACACACACATATACATACACACACACACACACACACATATATATATATATATATATATATATATATATATATATATATATATATATATATATATATATATATATATATATATATATATATATATATATATATATATATATATACATGCAGTTATGGATTCAGCTCTCGGAGCCATCCAATCCACAACTCAATTAAATTACATACACCGGATTCAGCTCTCGGAGCCATCCAATCCGATGTTACATATTAAGACGCCGCATTACAATTTTCCTAATTGGCATGCCAATCTATCCAATTTCTCTAATTCTTATCTGGTTTTACTAAGGGCAAATGAGAAATTTCATAAAAATATATTTTACTTATTTAATTTAGATAATTAAATCTTATAATTTATCCTTCCTTGCTTTTCAAATTATCAATTTAATATGCATCAAAAATTAGAAATTACATATAACTTAATGTCACCAACTATGACTCAAATAGAGCTTTCTCCAATTACATTGGCTAGCTTAAGTCATCTTTAATTTATATTAATCATAGAACATAAACATTAATCTTTGAGTTCACAACCAATTCGTATATGTGAATTAACATAGATATATAGGTATACATACATACCACTTGTCAAGTTTAAATTTACTATTTACAACCTTACCCATAATTATTCAACTATAATTTAAATGCTTTATGTACAATACCCATATTAACTACAAAATTTGTGTATAAGGCTTGCTTGTTAATTTTTGCTTTAAAAATCACATTTATAACATAACTTTACTTAATCTTAAACTCAATTTACATAACTTTAAACATAAGAGAATTAACAATAATTAAATCCACCTAAAACATAAATTTTATAACATACATAATGCATAATTACTAAGGAAAAATAAATTTGCTTGAACACTTACTTGCTAGTTGATTTCGTCTCAAAATTTCAGCTTTTAAAACACCAATTCTCCATCAATTTCCTTCTCTTTCTCTATTTTCTTCATTTACTCCATTTCCTCTCTCTACAAAAATTCATATTTCACAAAATTGTTCAACAATTCATCAACCAAATAATAATTTATAGCCAATTTCAACAATTATATAACTATAATTTCACTTAATTACCAACAATTCCATTTTTCCCCAATTAATCAAAACCCTAAATATAAAATACATCATCTCTACCTCATACTTTTCACCATAAATCAATAATTAAGAGTGAATACATGCTTACCCAACTAAAGAGAGAGAGAAGCAACCAAAGAGAGAGAGATTTGATGAAAGAGGAGCCAACCAAGGATGCTGCCACGCCAAGAAGAAAAGGAAAGAAGAAGGAAGAGGCGCTGGTGGCGCCAGTGAGGGAGGCGGCTGTGGTGGCCGGACCAAGCAAAAGAAGAAGAAGAAGAAAAAGGGAGGGGAAATGCCGGGGCTGCACTTGGGACCAAGAAAGGAACAGTGGTTCCTTAAGAATTAAAAGAAATTAACTTGGCCAAAACTACATAGTTTTGGTCAATGTCCAAATTAGTCCTCCAAGTTTGCTCTATTAGTGAATCAACCCCAAAACTTTTTATTTCTTTGCAATTACACTCAAAATTATTTAATATCTATAAGATTATCAACTATCTATATATACTTTGGGTTAAATGAAAAATTATAGTGTTACAATTAAGGTCATTAAAAAAACGTACCTTTATCAAACTTTTTACCATCAGGATCCAGTTTATCAACCACAAAAATAACTTCAAAGAGAAAATATTGGACATTGTTACTGCAAATATACATGCGATAGCAAATGAACAACCACTTACACAAGCAATCAAAAAACTAATAAAGGAAAAAAATAGGACAATATAATGACAGAAAGTATACATCGTACAAGCAAGAAAGAAGCTTAAAAAATGGCTAATTGAACCAAAACAACAGCCAAAATAACAGCAGAACCAAGAAGAGTGATAACTCGTCAATTTCTCTTTATAGAAAGGTAAATACCAAGAAGACAAAAACGAACACAGCAAAAAATCGAAAATAATAAGAGGCAAAAACCAGCAAAAAAAGCAAGATCGAATTTTTAATAAACCAAAACAACTGATATCAAATATAAATTGAAGAAAAGCAATTTTTTAGACAAAAAAAAAACAAACCAAAATAGATCCAGTTTTAATAAACCAACTTCTTTAGAGAAATAATAAAAAAAAATAAAACAAATCCAGTTTTAATAAACCAAAAGACCCAAAAAATGAACTTCTTTAGACAAAAAAAAAAAGAAAAGAAAAAAGATAGAGAATAGACTAACCAGTTTTCAATTGACGATCACAAAGGTAGACGCCGGCATCTTGGCGAGGAGCTGCGGTGACGACTGATGAAGAGCCATGTCTTCGATTTGAAAACTGATTTCTTTATTAGAGAGAGGAGTTGTGTCTAGACTCTAGAGAAGAAACGGCATGAGAAAAAATTATATGAGGTTAGGATTTTGAATGGAGTATTTATAGGGAATGGCACACATGTAATTAATTATAAAACTAAGGTTAATATAGTAATATTATACACGGGGTCGGGGATCCCCATGGGGCGGATACCCCATTCCCTGCCTCCGCCCCGAAATGCACCTTGGGGATTTTTCAATCCCCGTCCTCGGCCCCGTGGGGGAAAAATTGGGAAATCTCAGCCCGTTCAGGGCTGGTCCCCGCGGGGATTGGGGATTCACCGCCCCGTGAGCATCCCTAGGGGTAACTTGCAAAAAAACAAAAAAAGAATCATACTTAGTTAAAACCTAGAGGTAATGTATTTTTTATACAAAGGGGTATTTTAAACATGATTAATTATACCTCCTTCAGTTTTTTCCCAAACCACATTTTATTATTAAACATTTACTTACTTGGTGATTTTTTTAAATAATACTTTTTAATAAAAAAAATTCGTAAAACGGGGCAAGTTAGATTTTATTTGCGGGTTTGGAATTTTGAGCGAAAGACACAACAGTCTGCTTCATCATTGTGTCAAAGTCTCCTATGGTCCCGCGCTTGAAAACGCAATCGCCTACTGCATTATCCATAAGTATTTTGACAAAGATGTAGCCATGCGCTGTGTTGTCAGTCTTATCTACCCCTTGCCCAATGACATTCTACAGTGCTGCATTTTTTATTTTCGTCAAATATTTCCATCATTACCCCGTTGTAAACTTTTTTATTGAGAGTCTATATAAGTTTCGGATATTGAAGTTCATTTGCATCCGAAGTAATTAATACTGAAGTTCATTTGCATCTGAAACAATTTATCAATTGTTGAATGTCCCAAAAATTAGTTCACGCGTTACAAGTTTTTTTATAATAATATTTATAACAATATTATTATATTTTTAGTATTTTCGATTGAAATAGGTAAAATTTTTTGTGTGATTATTTATAATTTAATATATTAATTATATTTGTTCTATAATGATATTAATTTTTTATTGTATTTATTTAAAAGTATGAGTAAATTGTGAATTCGGAAATAACAAGAGCGCAGTTAAACTAGTTATTAGAAACGATTATGTTATTAATTTTCGTATTTTTTTCTATTGTCATATATATTTACATAATATTTGATAAGTTTGAATGAATATTTAGTACTTATATAACATATTAATATATTTATTAATAAATTTGACATGTCAATAAATTTTGTTAGTGACAATAATGGTATATTATTAAAGTTTAAATGTGAATGTATTTTTTCAAATATATTTATAATTTTGTGATAGTATAATTTTCGTAATAGTTTTGTTAAATTTTAGAATTAATATTTTTTTAGTTTTAATTGGAATAAAAAATTAAAAAATATACAAATTAATATTTTATATTTTTATATATTTTTTAAATATATAATTTCGAATATCATGGTTTAGAAAAATTATGATAATATTATTTTCACGTATAGGTAGTTGAAAGATGTCAACATGTACCGAATTTTATTTGCACACAGGAGGGGAAACAAGTTATGGAGCGGCAGACTTTGAATATGATATATATGCCTTGAATGCCATTACAAAGAGATTATTAGTTGGATGGCGGTGGATTTAGCAGATGATGACCACGTAGATGCAATATATGATAATTTAAGGATGTATGAACATTATAGTTTTGTGGGATTAATAATTATAGTTGCAGAGGGTGTTGCAGGATTCAATCCACCTACGTATCCTCATGGTTGTCAGTTTACAAATGAAGGATTTCAAACGGAGAGCGCTGGGGTACCTTAACAATTATGTGTAAATGACATTGATCCTAGTTAGCCGAGGCAGTCTGTAAATCGATAAGATATTGAAATATTTTTCCAATTTGGAGGAGATATCGGCCCCGTCAGCCAAGATAATCTGTCAGTTGACGGAATGGTGACTTGATTGGAAGAAAGGCATCTATCGATTCAGGGTATGGTCATATACGCACACCAAAACACATCGATCAATGACATTCTGTATCTCATGTCCCAAAAATCAGATAGAGAAGTTTAATTTCCCATATCCTAGATGTCAGACACAGAAGTTCAGTTTTGCATATCAAATATGTCAATCAACGTCATTATATGTGCCACATAGCATATGCTACTCCTAGTCAGCATTGGCAGTCTGTCTGTATAAGAGATAGTGATTTACTTAAAGATTGCATATTTGGCAACTTATGAGCAGATTGTGGCAGTGAACCAACAATTAATTTTGGTGATGAGAATGATCTCAAAGATGTTGCAATTAACAATGATTACCTATCGCCTAACGATGACCCAAAATTAAATAATGCAGATATGAATGCAGGAAGTGATAACTCTGAATTTGGTGATGGTGATGGGCCCGAACATACAAAATATGCCAGTATATTATATCATTATGCCATTTTTAACTTGGGAAAAAGTATAATGATTATAAGTGATAGACTTCAACCTTCACAACTTACTCTCGGGATTTGTGTCAAGCGTAGTGTATAGGTTTCGTTAATTCAACTTTCACATGAATATATAAAAAATTCTTTATTTATAATAATTTGATTGATGTTTTAGCATTACATTAAGTACTTCTTGAGTACTTTAAAATTCCAGCTCCTGGAGACATCAGATCCATTTAAAGCTCTCAGCCTGTAGGTGCTTGCACTTACGACCTTGGAGATTTCATAGGGTCCTTTCCAATTGGGTATTAGCTTCTTTACTCCAACATTGCCTGAGCTAATTTCAGCCTTTCTTAGAACTAAATTTCCAACATTAAAAGGCCTTGGCTTTTCCTTTTTGTTGTGGTATTTGGCGACTCTTTGTTTGTAAGTTACAATTTTCGCATAAGCATCTTTTCTCCTCTCTTCTACCAGATCTAGATCCTAGCATCTTTCTTAAATGTTACTCTGATCGAAGTAGAAAGTTAACTAATAAGCGGGAATCTCAATTTCTATTAGTATCACTACCTCTGATCCATACACCAAAGAGAAAGGTGTTTGGTGAGTGCCAGCCCTAGGTGAGGTTCTATAAAAATATAAGACACTTTGCAGCTCTTCTATCCAGTTGCCATTGGCCTCCCCCGATCGCTTTTCCAACCTTTCCAAGATTGGTCGGTTGAAGATTTCTATCATTTCATTACTTTGTGGATGGGTGACTGAAGTGAATCTCAGGCTAATATTCATATCAGAATAGAAGTTTCTGAAAATTGAGCTCTCGAAATGCTTACCATTATTTGTTATAAAGATTTTAGGAAGACCATATCTGCAAATAATTCCTTTCCAGGCAAAGTTTTTAATTCTTTTAGTTGTTATTGTCGCTAGAGGCTCAGCCTCAATCCATTTTAAGAAATGATCAACAGCTATAAAAAGATATTTCATTTGCCTTTTACCCTGAGGGAAAGGACTTAAAATGTCTAGTCCCCATTGATCAAATGGCCAAGATGCTTCTGTCGACTATTGATCTGCTACAGGTTATCCAATGATTCTTTCATGAATTTGGCATTGTTGGGACATTTTTACCTTTTCTTGAGCATCTTTGAAGATATTTGGCCAGAAATATCCAGTTTGAAGTACTTTCCTTGCTATAGCCCCATTGGCTTTATATGCTCCATAAATGCCTTCAAGAATTTTTCTGAGTATGTAATCTCCTTCCTTTTCCATCACGCATTTAAGCTAGGGGTGATTGAATGCCTTTCTGTATAATTTATCATCAATTACAGAGTAACCAAGAGATATTCGAGATATATTTTGGGCCTTGAACTTATCATCGGGTAATTCGTCCGTTCGAAGAAATCGCTCTATTGGAGTCATCCACGTGTCATGTTGTTGCTCAATCTCCATCATCTTTGATTCTTTAAGAGAAGAGGAGAGTTGTTCGACAGTTGTTATATTTTCTTTAATTTCCTCCTGGTCTACGGCAGACACCTTGGCCAGCTAATTAGCTAGAGTTATTTTCTCCCTGGGCACCTTTTCCAAAATCCAGGTTAATCCAACATCTTCTAACTTCCTCAAAGCTACTTTGAATTTTAACAAGTACCTTTTCATGTTGTTTTCTTTGGCTTCAAAGGTGCCTAGTACTTAGCTGGTCACTAGCTCAGAGTTACTTTTAATTCTGAGGGTTTCTGGTTAGATTACCTTAATTAGTCTCAATCCCTGCAACAATGCTTCATATTTTGTTATTGGATGCCTTAAAGCCTAGTTTTATTACGTACATTATTGTAATTCAAAAGGGTGCCCATTATTACTATTTTGATGCCTCATTTGGTATTATTTGAGGCTCCATAAACTATCATTTCCCATGCCATCTTTGGGGGTTGCTTGATTTCTTCACCATTGGTAAATTTAGTGACAAAATTATCAAAAATTTAAGCCTTTATTGCACTTCTGGGCTTGTACTTGATATCCCAAGATTGCAGCTTTATAGCCTACCTTACCATCTTGCCCTTCAGATCAAGCATCTTTAAGATCTTTTTGAGCGATTAATCTGATCGGACAATAATGGTATAAGCTTCAAAGTATTATCTTAATTTTTGTGTGCATATCATTAGTGTGATAATCAACTATTCAACCGATCCTTTTCTCAATTTTAGGCCTCTCAGCACTTGATTAACGTAGTATATCAACAGCTGTTGAGTACCTTCTTCTCTAACCAAGACACATGCAATAGCTTCTCCAGATGTTGATAGGTATAAGAAAAGATTCTCACCTGAAACTGGTTGGCTCAATAGGGGGTCCATCAGGAATTTTTTTCAACTCTTCAAATGCTTGTTGGCAATCCATTCCCCTACTAAGTGCATCATTTTTCTTTAGTTTCTTGAAAAAAGCATGCAATATTTTCCTGAAAGAGGAAATAAATTTTGCCGAAGTTGTAATTCTTCTATTTATTTTCTGGATATCTTTTACGTTCCTTAGAGGTTGCATTTCCAGGATTACTCTTATTTTCTCTGGATTAGCCTCTATTTTTCTCTATGAGACCATAAAACCTAAGAACTTACCAGATGGCAAACCAAATACACATTTCTCTAAATTTAGTTTTGCTGGAAATCGATTCAGGGTATGGAAGACTTTTGCCAAATCGATGGACTATGCTTTCGGGCTTTTACTCTTAACGATCATGTCATCAACTTAAACTTCTATATTTTCTCCGATCTAGTCTTTGAAGATTCCATTCATCAAGTGCTAGTATGTGGCACTAGCATTTTTTAAACCAAACGGTATTACTGTAATGGCCTCAACACCGGGTTAGCCGTGAACAGTACTTTCCGATGGCGAATAGTATTTTTCGGGCCCGAAAGGGTACCCGAAAGTCAAAAATATTTTATTTGACCATCGGAAATTATTGGTCATGGTGAGTCCGGAGTTGAAATTTGAAGTGAAATTGAGGTCAAATGGACCTCCAAAGGTCAAAAATACTAAAAAGTTAGCGAGTCAATTTCCCTTGTAGGAAAAGGTGACTTGATTTTGCGTAAATGATTAAAAATAGTAAACGAACTCCGAATATTGCCATATTTTGCATGCCTACATGAATTTTTGTGTAGAATATTTTAGTGATGAAAATGGAATTTTTCGGTGACATCGGCAGTTGTCGAATAGGATCGATAAGTTTGAATCGGACCAATAACGAACTCCGATTGAGCCGAAAATTTTTGTGTTAGCTAATTTTGATGTGATAAGAGTGATGAAATTATTTTTGGAGTGATTGGATGGCTGAAAGAGAGAGAATTTTAATTGGGCCTTTAGGGACCTAAATTGGGCCTCTTAAGTTAAATGGGCAAAGCCCATCACTTTGGCCCAAATTTGGGCCCATTAGGGAGAGTATAAGAGCTAGAATTCTGGAGAAAATTCCAAAAAACCAGCTCATCTTCCTCCTCCCTCTCACTTGGCCGAAACCCATTTCTTTCCTTCTCCCTTTCTTTTACTTCATGGCTACTCAAAATTTCTCCCAAATTCCAACTTAGGAATTGTAGTCCCATCCCTCTAATATACTAAAATAGCTTCACTTGATTGTTTTGGGCAAAGAAAGGGAAGAAATCAAGGAAAGAAAGAAAGAAGGGTAAGTTGGAGCTTGAGAATTTTAATGTTTTAAATTGATTTCTTAGTGGTTTTCCATAGATTTTTGGGTGTAGATTATGATTATGAGGTTAGTTTTTGCATTTGAGAACAAGAAAATGAAGAAATATAAGCTTAAATGGGCTGCCCTATGTAGGTGAGCAAATTGAGGGGAGTTTTTCCAAGAACAAAGGCAAGGGAAAGGAAGCCTAGACTCCCTAATTCAAGAGAAAATTATAAGTGACTAATAAATCTTTACATTTTCTAAGTTTATGAATTTTTCTTAATTATGTAATCAGGACAAAAATGTTTAAAGTTGTTAATTGATATAATTATGTTAGGGTAATTGTAATTAAGTGAGAGAAATGATGAATGGAAGATAAAAATGAAAGAAATACAATTTTTAGGAATGTGAAGTTGGGTTGGCCGAATTTCATCACTAGGGTATATAGTGAGAAATTGCATAAAAATAATAATTGTTAGCTTAAATTAATAGTAGACATGAAAATTAATGTTCATGAATTTTTAGAGAATATTTAGAATTAATTTAGGAATTTTCAAGATTAATTATAGTGTATGTATATAGTGAAAGTTGTGATTTATAGTGAATTAATTGATTATTTTAATAAAAAATGATAATAAATAATAAATAATGCATAAATAAATTTTATTGGCATTTATTGAAATTATTGTGATTTTTGTTTAGAATTTAATGTTAATATGTATATTGAAAATAATTGAATTACCGATTAATAATTGCATAAAAATGGTGAAATTGATTAATTTATATGAAATTAAATTAATGTCAATGAAAAGAAATAAAAAGTCAATTATTGAAATTTTTGGACTTGAAAAGAATTAATAAAATGATTATTACTGTGCCCTTAGAATTAGTCTGGCAGTAAAAACTAGGTTTGGATATAGTTGGCTAGCCATAGGAATACCCTTTACCGCGGTGCAGGTCATGGCGACTTGCTTTGCTATGGGTAGGATCATTGATCTCCATAGCTTAAGTGTTAATGTTAAAGTGAAAAGTGCAGTGTTCTGAGAATGGTTCCTTAGGAATCATTTCTCTTTTTAGTGGGGCCCGTGGGGTCCATGTTCCATGTATCCGGTCTGAGATTTTTTGCCGGGTCTGTACTAGGGGCATAATGGTAATAAATTGAGAAAGAAATGAAAAGACAATGAAAAGTACAAAAAGAAAGTGAAGAAGGACCATAATGAAAGAAAAAAAAGTTTAGGGGCAAAATGGTAATTTTTTTAAAAAGTGTAAAAAGATAGTAAATTAAGTGAAAATTGATTAGTTAAGGATAAAACAGTCAGATAATAGTTAAATTAATTAAAAAGTGAATTTTATGGACAACAAGGACTAAAATATAATTTTGTTTATAATTGACAAATTAAGTGTAAAGAAATGTAAATTACTTCAATTATCAGTTTAAAGATTATCATTGAGCCTTTAATGGCAAAATTGTAATTATGTGACTAAATTGAATAATTTTATGGAAAACGTTAAGTTATTGTTTAAAGGTAATAATAATTGATTTTATAATTATGTTTATATTCATATGCTAATACTTAAGAATAAGAAAATGGAAATGTTAGGAAATGTATCGATTGTTAGTCACCACTGAGCATATTGAGTGCTCAGCGTGTAGTTTTACTGCGCGCAGGTAAACAGGAGCTGGAGCAAGAATTCAGATTGCAGGATTTCTTTTAGATTGCTCTAGTTGTATAATTTTGGCATGTATATATGAGTACAAGTTTTACTTATGGTTATGTAATGTAAACATAAGTTATTGTACTAAGGAGTGTTGGATTGTGAACAAATGGAATGGATGGAATGAATGTATACTGTTATCATTTTTGATTGTTGTGCCTCTGAGAGGCTGTGTGGTTTGTCTGTTTTTCAGGGGGCTAGTACTATGTACAGCCGTTATATTGCAAAATTTTTATTAAGTGCATGGTAAATTGGACAGTTATAAGTCAGTGTCGAAAGCTAGTTTTTAATTAAGTAAATGTCAATAAGGTTTTTAGGTATAGAAGTTAAGAAAAAAAAAATTTTTCCGGTCTTCGGTACGCCTGTACAGTTTAAGGAGGGATAAGGGTGTTACAATTACCTTATAGCAAAAGGTTTCATCATCTATAATGAAGCTTATTTTCTCCTGATCCGGAAGCAATATTAGGATCTGGTGATATCCAACATAAGCATCCAGCAATGAGTAAATGGTGTGACATACTGTTGTATCTACTAGTTGGTCTATGCTCGATAGTATATTGTTATCTTTCGGATAAACTTTATTAAGATCAGTGAAATCAGCACACATTTTGAGCTTTCCCATCTTATTTTTTACTAAAATCACATTTTCTAGCCATTTCGGATAGTTTACCTCTCAAATTGTCTCTGCTCTTAAGAGTCTATCGACTTCTTTCGAAATGAACTTCCTCCAATCGGAAACATAACGCTTGAGTTTCTACTTGATCGAGCGATGGGTAGCATCAACGTTCAATTTATACGTGATGATTTTTGGGTCAATCCTAGGGATATCCTTTGATTTCCACATAAAGGATACTTATTTTATCATCAGTACTTGCATAACTGACTTTTCCACCTCTTTACTCATACTCGTCCTGATCTGGATACTTTTGCCTTTCATCGGCTCTTTTGCAGCTACCTCTATAGTAGGATCCATTCTTGACCTTTCAATCTCCTTGAGGCATTCCAGCCTTGGCTCCATGATATAGGCCTTTTTGTTTTGTTTGATCATGGAGATCTATGCTTCTTTGGATGCTTTCTGATCTCCTCTTATCATGGTGACACCTCATTCTGTAGGTATCTTCATGATCATATACCGTATGCTAGTAACTGCTTCGATTTGGAAGAGCAAAGGCCTGCCAAATATCGCATTGTAGGAAATATTTATGTCTATTATATAAATGTTACCTTACATGCATGAATGATTGCTTTTTGGCCCAGTTCAATGAAAAGCTCGACGGATCCTGCAACCAAAATGATAGCATTGCCTAGCCTGATCAGTGGAATAACATTTTACTTTAATTCTTTGATTGGCAATCCCATCATTCTGTGGGCCTTAAGGGTTAGGACATTCACGGTGTTTTCATTGTCCATAAAGATCCTCTTAATAAGGAAATTGTTAACCCTCGCACTTACGACCAGGGCATTCTCATGATGGAACTTTAGATCCCTTGCATCCTCATAGGATATAGAAATTAGAGGGAGTTTTTCAGACTGGTGGAAAAAGTAGACACCTTTTCCTTTTTTCTTCTTAGAGAGGTCTTCTCTATAGAACGATCCTTCAGTAATTATATTAATCACCTCGGCATATGGTTTATGCTGGTCTGGATTTTTAAGCTTCTTACGCTCATCATCATCAAGGTTCGAGTCATCTTTCCTTCGTGGAGGTAGCCTATAAAGACTTGTCCTTCTCACAAGGCCCATGAATCTTTTTAATGACCCTCTTTATAGGAGCCGTTCTATCTCCTATTTGAGTGAGTAGCACTCGTCAGTCATGTGACTGATATCTTGGTGAAACTCATAATATTTTCTTCAATTTCACTTACTTCGTGACTTTTCAAAGATTTTTTAGGCCAATTCACCTTCTTATACTTCTCTTTGATTCATATCAAGATTTAGGCAAGGTTGGAGTTAAATAGGGTAAAGGTAAGAACTAGATGATTGGCTGGCAGATTGAAACTTCCCTATTCAATCTCTTTTCACTTACCTAAATTTATGGACGTGGATGCTCTATCGGGGCTCCTTGTATGTGATCATTTTAAATAATGAAATCCTACTACCCAATTATCCATCTAGATACTGTAATCTATCCATTATGTTCATCCTTCTTTCTCTGTTGGATCACAGGGCATCATTCAGTTGGAAGTGTTGCCTCACTCATTCCATCGAATTGGAGAAGTTCATGGGTGGTCTCGTGGTAAGCAATTCAAATAAGGGCCAATCGCATTGACTGCAGTTTTAACACTCATATTTCTGACCTCGGACATTATTGCTTGGAATCTATCAATGTAGTCTCTAAAACTTTCATTGAGTCCCTAATAAAAATTGTATAGATAACTGACTGACTTCGATGCCCGAATCTGCACGATGAATCTTGTTGTAAATAAGTCTTTCAAATGTCTGAAGGAGGTAATTAATTCCTGAGGCAGCTCTTAGAACCAATTTAATTCATCTTCTAGCGTGGTGGGAAAAATCCTGTATGCAATCTTCTCGTCATAGGTGTAAACTTACACCTTGGTAAGATATTTTACCATATGAGTGGTTGGATCGATTTTGCATATGTACCTATCCATGATTATGTCTCTCTACTTAGGAGGCAGTTCTAAATCCATTATCTCTTGGAAAAAGGGAGAGATGGTATTTCCACAGGTATTGCCTTCGAACGTACCCTTTTTTAAGGTGTTCTAGGCCAAATTATTTAAGCTTTTGCTTGAACCATCGATCTTTTTTACTTTTTACCTATGAGTCATCCTCATCTTTAGTCCTTTTTTAGCGGTTCCTGATGTGAGTACACATGAATCATAAGTCATCTCCTATAGATGCGGTAGATGATCAACTTGGATAATATATGGGATCTCCACTCCAGGATATTATCCCCTTACCTTTGTCCCCTCTTCATGCGGTCCGTACGCTAAAGTGTATGCCTATTCTCTTACCATTTTATGCTTATGGCTCATTGATGGAAAACCCTCTATTCTTTTACCTTTTCGACTCTTCATTTACAAGGTCATCCCCGTTGCTCCATGCGAAGGTTTGGGGCATCTTACCTTTACAAATGGTTTGAACAATGTTGTTGGTGAAGTCGCTGAAAAGCGCTTTCATATCCCTCACGGTAATAAGGGTATTTTTAGCTTGCCGTAATATTGCATCGTTAAACTCAGGCAGAAGATCAATTTTTTCAAGGGACTTGAGAGTCACGTCCCATTTCCCAGTGGGCCTAGGCCTTTCCTAACTGTTGTTAGCTTGACCATTTCCTTCAGACATTGTGCGTTTGGTTGATCTTGATCTTACCATAACTTTCAATGAAAATACCAAATGATAAGGTCTAATTTGTTAATACCATGAAATGAATCAATGGCTGCATGATCCAATTGACTGATAAGTACCTACAAGAAGCTTTGCCCAATCTGACCGGGTGTAAGCACTCTGAAGATTAAGTTAGGGATTTTAGAGAGATAAATTTAGAGAGAGAGTCTCAAGGATTTAATACCCGAAGCCTCTATACATTGGGCTATTTATAAGAGGTGTGAGAGTGCACTTGAGCACCTAAAGTATGGTTATTGAGGTGTTAGAGCAGGTGAGCAAAGACGTGACGGAGAGCAAGTTGGGGGTGTGGGCTTTACAGTGTGTCTGTGAATTGATGAGATTAAAGGTTCCATTAATCCAATCGGACATGTGATTGCCTTCCAGCATATGCTTGTCATGCCCCAAGCTTCTCTACAAATGTGTTTTGTATTTTGTACCGAGACTTGCTTGAATCCAAAGATAACTCAGTATTATTAATTATAATATATTTATTTATCACATAATATACAAATGAAATAAATATATCAGATTTCTTTATGACAAAACTAATATCATTTTAAAACATGCTATTATAATTATTTAAATTCAATATTTTAATTTTAAAATATTCACTTTTTTTACACTAATTATTTCCTAACAATATGAGTATTTTAAAACAAATAAAAAATATTTCTATATTTTTTAATGCATGAATTTTTGTTACTTTAGCAATAACATACATTAATTTCACCGATATTTAAAATAAATACGATTTCAATTTATATTAATAAAATATATATTATTTATTAGTTAATACTTTACAATAATTAATGCCATTTTAAATTGAAAATAAATTAAATAATGGACCTTTTTTTAGGATCAACATATAATTTACATAAAATAAACTAATAAATTACATAGTAACACAATTAAATTTAGCAATAAAATAATATTTCATATCTTGTGCACAAATTTAATGGAAGATAATGCATTTAGTTTATTTAAATTTGATAACAATTTATAAAACTAATACATATAACTAAAACCAATAATTAATCATATACAACATACAAAACTAATACCAAATGCATGTAAAAAAATAACATTCACTTATTTTATAAATAAATTAAGCACAAATTTTAATATCATATAACTTAAAATCAATTTTTAATTAACATTAATATTAATTTTTCCACAATATGTCAAACTACTATTCTAATAACTAGCATTATAACATATTGTATAACATTAAATAAAATAAAGAGGGATAACTTGCCTTTTTTCCTTTACGTCTCCAAATAATCAACAATAAATATCCATAAATTAATAATACAAATTAATATTTATTAATTTTATTTAAAAAATTAAAAAAAATATTATATTTAACTTATTTGGCTTATGAGAGTAACTTAGTTAATTTTTCCAGTATGTGTAGCAAATAAAAAAAAAATTATTTGCAATAGGTTGTTTGAGGCAAAATCGGGAGAGGAAGCTTGAGAGTGTTGAAACTTATGATTTTTTTCTAAGTGTTTAGAATGAGAAAGAAGAAGACTAACATTATTATCATACCACTGACATTTCCTTGAAAATTTATGTGGATGTGGTAAAGTCAACATGAAGGATGTAGCGTGTCATTGCATCTTTAGTCCTTGTCGAAATGTCTATTACAAGTTGCATCTTCAAACGCGTTTGCACGGATTCATGTGGCACACAACTCATTCGGATGACATAGCAAAATGCTGCGTTTTTTAAAATAACCTCAATCGTACAAATAAAATCTAACATGCCTCGGTTCTCAAATTTTTTTTATTAGCATTATTTAAAAAAAAAATTCCCTAAATTCCCTACTTACCTTACCTTCATTCCAAACGATCGTAAAAATAAATAACTTGCCTTACCTTACCTTTCTCTACCCTACTTTTCCTTATTAAGGTCTCTTATACCCTTCCCACATAAAGCATACGTCTCTTTTATTACACAACAAGATATATATGAATATATTATTATTTATAATATTTTATTTTTTATTTTTTCTTTACAATTATAAATAATTATTATCAAAAAATTATAAATAATTATGCACGTAGAGATTATTTTGGAAATAAAATGAATAAATAATAAATATTAAAAGATTATTTAGTCTAAATATAAATAAAATCTAATATGCTAACAGTGGAAATTTCTCAAAATTAAGCAGGATAAATAATTATTACGAAATTCTATGTTTAGTCTCAAATTCTAAAGGTATTTTTTCACAAATGTCATAAAAAGAAAACATAATTCATATTTACACTCTCTTATTTTTCATTTTCTTAAATACTATTAAATTTTTCTTTTTCATAATTACCATTTTTTTAAATTTTTAGTTTAAAAAATGCTCATTTCTGATTTTGACAAGGCTATTCACTTTCTTAACTCCATTTCAAAGCTGCACGTAAGGTTATTTTTGTCTTATCAATCTGTTCTGTCTAAAAAAAATGGAACTTCGAGATAGAGACAATTATGTATATGAAAAATTATGATCCGAGAGTGGTTTGAGATTCTATATTTTTTGTAATTATATTTCGTTAAAAAAAATAAATGATAAACGGTGCTGTTGCTATCAAAGTTCTGTTTCTGAAATGTTGCATTTTGCTCTCTGCTGAAGAACAAAAGTGGAATTTAGCATTATTCAGAAGATGTATTGTAGGAGTTTTCTCGTAGCCTCTCAGATATATATGTGCACGATGTTATATTAGGATTTGTTGAGAAATCACTACGTCGACAGAACATTCTTAATAAATCACTACGTTAAATGTATGTTGAATAAATTACAGACATTTATTTTTCCAGAAAATGTTTCGGTCTGCTTAATAAAAATCAATTGCTCTTAAGTTTTGCATCTGTTTTCGTTTCTATTTAGTCTTGTTTCTTATTTCCCCCGAAATACTGCTCTTTTATTATCTTTAAACACTTGCAGCAGTTAGAAGTGTTTACAGGTATCTTCTCTATTCACCGCTTAATTAAAATATAAAATATAAAATACAAAAGGTAAATGATCAAATTATGACAACAGCTATCAGAATAGCTATATATGAAAAGGACAAAGAAATGAAAGAGGCTTATTTTCCCATAAAAGCAATTTCAAATTTTATCATCCGTTGTTGTCCAATAAAACAGTTGACAAAATAAACAGCAAAGTAATCTGCTATTGAAATCACCAGAAATTTCCAACCAAAAACATTGTCATTATTACTATGAAGGTTGAACGATGGCTGGAAAAGCTTGAAATCTAAAGGTTGAAGGATGTTGAAAAAGCTTGAAACCTCAATGTGCTGCTTCGATCAGTTTCTGCAAATAAGCGATTATCAAAAAAAGCTTTATGTAAAAATCCAAATGATAAAATAAAAATGCTAGTTGTTGCTTTTAGCGACCTTCAACTTCTAAATGAAAGCTCTAAGCTCCAAAGATATAATAAAGGCAAAAGCAGCAGTATCACGCCCTGCTGCTAAATGATTGGTGAGATGTACCAAAAGCACGGCTACTGCATTATCCCAATTAAAAATACATAGTATTTTATTTTATACATAAAAAAAATATAATATATTTTTTTTATATATAAAATATAGTGTATTTTTTTTGTATATAAAAAATATAGTGCATTTTCTTTTGTACATGAATAAAATATAGTGTATTTTTTTTATGAAACTTAATATAATATATTTTCTTTTGTATATAAAAAATACAATATATTTTCTTTTATACATAAAAAATATATTGTATTTTCTTTTTTACATAAAATATAAAAAATACGATATATTTTTTATATATAAAAAATACAGTATATTTTCTTTTATACATAAATAATACGGTTTATTTTTTATGTATAAAAAATACAGTATATAAAAAATATAGTGTATTTTTTTGTATATAAAAAATACATTATATTTTATTTTATACATAAAAAAATACACTACATTTTTTGAAAGGATATTATTCTTAAAAATGTCATATATTTTTCTGCTATTAATTTTCTGTTCTTTAGCCATAGAGGAAAATGACAGTTTATTTCTATTTAATTTTATTGAAGGCTGATCATGGTGCTCCCTTTTGAGAGACTTGAAAAGAAATATAGCAAAAGTTGTTATATTATTTGTTTACCAAACTAAATTATCTTGATATTAAACTTCCTGTATCATTGTGAACCTTTATCTTTGCTTTCTACTTTTTGAGGATCCACATTTCAGATGTTCCTCCTCGGATAGGATACCAGAAGCCTTCATTGATCGAATCCTCATTCTTCCCTGCATTGCAGGTACTTTATATAAAACAGCATAGGGGCACTTGTTGTCCAGAATGTTAGTCTGGATGTAAATATGCACAATATATATTTTTTTAAACTGCGGCCAAATGGAAAATCATATTCAAACTCCCATTTTGTATTGCATTAATTTGTTCCCTGCATTCAAAGCATAGGGGCACTTATTATTATGTTTTTATATAATTAAATAATATATATATATATTACGTTCACAATGCAGGGAAGAATGGAAAATCATATCGGAAAGTGCTCCCTCTCATATGACCTAACCTTCAGCATTTGTATTACATTTGGTCTTTTGTATCATCTGCATTAATAAAATGGAATATGTTAATAACATGTTATACTTAGAAAGTGAATTGCAGCACCATCAACAACTCTCACATGTCACTGATTCCTTCTCATTTTTTAGCTCTAATAATGCTCAATGCTGAATAGTTCCATGTCAGTTCAGGAAATGCAATTGCTGCAGGCTGAAGATTGACATGATGCCTCGCACACCATCCTGAATAATCATCTGCCATTTCAAATACATCAAATCCTGGAGAAGAATCAATAGATTTGAACAACATACAAATGGCCTTGAGACTCCCAAGAACCTACGATCTGTCATCGACATTAATATAGCATAAAAAGAATGGGAGGATTTCATCGCATCCAATGAAATGAATGGAACCATTATAAAGGACGGGTAAAGCTCTTGGATTGAAAAATCTTCTTTAAAGAAATAGGATAAGCAAGTGTTTTCAATTGCTTAGTGGTAAGATGATAGATAAAATAATCTTGCACACATCACTGCCCTATCAAAAGATCTTCAGTTACAGAACAGAGAAGCAAGTCGTTGCAGGATTGAATGATTGAAACTACCGTAAAATCGGTAAAATCCGAGGATGGTTTGACCTTTCCTTGGGTGGAATGTAGAAAAGTGAAAAAGTAATTTGAAAATGAGAATGAATACTTTCTATTTCGCTCTTTTCTATAAATCGATAGACAATTGGAACTTAAATAGACATCTGGTCCGTACAAAGAGGAACCACGTAACCATAAAAAAAATAAACCGAGGAAAAAATAAATCTAAGCAGTAAGCACTAACATATAAAATGCCTAAAAAATAGCAACATAAATAAAAGAAAGTGGAACATGCTAATAGCCATGTTATTGGACAGGTGGCTAAGGCTTAAATTAGTCAACATTCTCCCCTTTAATTCAAGCAAGTGAAGCAACTCCAATCATGCTACAGAACTTCTGCACTTTGTTTTCAGTAATGGCTTTTGTCATCATATCTATTGGTTGCTCATCGGTACTGCAGTGAATTAATTCAACATCTCCTTTGGTGACCAGTTCTCTGATGAAGTGGAACCTAGTTTCTATATGCTTTGTTGTGCCTTGGTGTACTGGATTTTTTGAGAGATCAATGGTGGATCTATTATCACAATAAATCCTTGTTGGCTTCACTTGTTCTTGCTTCAAATCTTGCAAAACCCTTCTGAACTAGATTGCTTGACATGCAGTAGCCGTGGCAGCTTTGTACTTTGCCTTTGTACTAGATAAGGCAATCACCTGTTGCTTCTTTGATACCTAGGAAATAGCTCATCCACCAAAACAAAACACAAAACCAGTTGTACTCTTTCGATCGTCCACTGAACCAGTCCAATCACTGTCCGTGTAAGCCACAAGATCAATGTTTACATTTTTCACATACCTCACTCCATAATTTATAGTGATTTTAACATATCTTAATATTCTTTTAGCAGCACCAAGATGATGTTTGCTTGGATTATGCATGAAACATGAAACCAAACTTACTGCAAACGTACATAAGATCAGGCTGACAGTGTGTGAGATACATCAGACCTCCCACCAAACTTCTAAAAAGCTTCTCATCTGCCTTCTCAACTCTATCTTTCAAGAGTAATTTATCATTAATATTAAGTGGAGTTTTGGCAGCCTTGCAATTAAACATCCCAAACCATTTCAACAAATCTGCAACATATTTCTTTTGACAGAGAAAGATCCCACCTGCATCTTGAACAATTTTTAACCCCAGAAAATAATGTAAAAGTCCCAGATCAATGATATCAAATGCCTCCATTATGGGCTCCTTAAACGTTTTCATCAAGCCAAAAGAATTACCAGTGTAAATTATATCATCCATATATAGACGTACCATCAAATAATCATTTCCAAAAAACTTAACATATAGAGTAGGCTCATTAGCACTCCTTAAAAAATTGTTTTTTTTTTTTAAAATAGGAGTCAATTTTGGCATACCAGGCTTGTGCATGGTGCTTGTTTTAGCCCGTAGAATGCTTTATGTAATTTATAAACCTTGTATTCAGACCTCAAAACCTTTTGGCTACTCAACATATACATCTTCAACCAAATCACGATCAAAAAAGCCAATTTTACACCAAATTGGTAAATAGGCCAACTATTTTGAGCAGCTATAGCTAGAAATAATCTAACTATATCCAAACGTGCAACATGAGCATAAGTTTCAGAAAATTAGTTCCTGAAACTTGTGCATACACTTCCACAACCAAGCGAGCTTTGTTCTTCTTTAATGAACCATCGGGATTAAATTTGGACTTGAAAATCCATTTGAGTCCAATAGATTCTTTCCCTTTAGGCAAATCAACCAAACTCCAGGTCTAATTTTTTTCAATTGCTACCAATTCTTCTTTCATTGCTGTAACCCGTTCCTCTTTAGTTATTGCATCTTCAAAATAAGTAGGTTCTATGGAAAGACAAGCAAAATCAAAATTAGCATAAATATCTGATAGACTTTTTACTTTTCTTAGAGGAGAATCTAAAGTAGAGTCTACTGGTTGTAGTGCAAGTCCATCCGAAGTAGAGTCTGAGTCAAAAGAATCGAAGTCCGACTCAATAATTTCTCTGGCGGTATGTGCAACGCTTGCTTCTGTCTAATCTCAAGCATCATCTTCATTAAAAATGACATCACAGCTAATAATTAATTTTCCAGTTATGGGATTGAAAAGTCAATAACATTTTATCTCCTTGCTGTAGCCAATGAAGATGCATTTGATGCTTTAATCATTAAGCTTCCTCCTTAACTATAATGGAACATGAACATAAGCAATAGATCTAAAAATTCTTAGATGACTAATATGTGGCTTTCTATTATACCATGATTTATAAGGGGTTTTTCCTTCAACTGCTTGTGTTGGTGATCGATTGAGAATATATATAGCAGTAGCCATCTCCTCCGTCCAAAATTTTAATGGAATATGCTTATCTTTCAACATGCTTGTGGCAGCTTCAATAATTGTTCTATTTTTCCACTCTGCTACACCATTTTGTTGTGGTGAATAGCTAGTTATCAATTGCCTCAGAATACCAAAGTTGCTGCAAAACACCTCAAATTCTTTGGATGTGAATTCTCCTCCACGATCAGTTTAGAGTGTTATGATTGAACTTTCATATTCTTTCTCCACTTTAGCTTTAAATTGCTTGAAGAAAATAAGAGCCTCTGTTTTCTCTTCTAAGAAATACACCCATGTCATTCTCGAGAAATCATCAACAAAAATTAGGAAATACTTACTTCCTTTCAATGATGGTGTTTGCATTGGTCCGTAAATATCAGCATGAACAAGCATTAGAGGTTTGGTGGCTCTCCAAAACTTATCCATCGGGAACTTTTCACTATGATGTTTCCCGAAAATGCAAGGTTCACATTTAGAGTTCAGGTTCTGAATTTTTGGAAGTCCTCTCACCACGTTTTGATCATGTAACATTTGTAACCCACCAATATTGAGATGAGCAAACCTTCTATGCCAAAGAACAGCATCATCACTTGAGGCAACAAAGGCAGCAAGATCAAATTGCGAAAACATGATATAAGGAACATTTTATTCTTAGACATTTTGATTAAATGAACCAAATTCCTGCTCCTTTTGTCATAAATCAAGCATTCTTCATTGTGAAAAATACCAAAATAACCCTTCTTCAATTACTGACCCAAGCTCAAAAGATTATTCCCCAAACTAGGAATATACATAACATTATGAATAAGTTTTCTACCTTTTTTGCAATTTACTGCGATTGTGCCAATACCACTCACGCAAACTTAACCATTGTTTCCCAAGGTCACATTTGATTTCACCGAGTCATCAAATTTCACAAAATCACTCCAGTTGCCTATCATATGATTACTGCAGCCACTGTCTAAATACCATACCTCAGAAGATATAGCAACATCAGTAGCCAAATAAGCAACAAATAAATTATCAGAATCATCATCTTTTTGTTCATGAAAATTAGCTTGGGCTTTTGCTTCGCAATTCTTTGCTATATGACCAAATCCTTTGCAATTATAGCATTGAATTGCATTTTTTCCATGCTCTGATTTATTTTTTAGCCAATAATTTTTCTCTAAATGGTTAGTTTTACCATAATGAGAACATACAGGTAGAGAGTTTACATTACCTTAGTATCTCTCTTGACCATTTAAACCTCCATGACCTTTACCACAGCTTGATCGTCCTCTTCCATGTCCTCTTCGATTGCCAAATCCACCTCTTCCTGAGCCTTCAGACTTTTTCATCTTAACTTTTGTCAAAAAAGCATGCTCTAGAGAAGCTCCTGTTGATCTATTCAAGCAAGCTTTATGTGACTCAAGAGAACCCATCAATTCAACCAAGGAATAATCAGATAAATCCTTGGATTCTTCAATAGGGGCTACAATATGATCAAACTTTGGTGGCAAACTCCTTAGAACTGTAATGGCCTGAACGTTGGATTAGTGGTGAATAATATTTTTCGACAGTAAATAGTGAATTCAGGCTGAAAAGTACATCCAAAGGTGAAAAATATTTTATTGGACCATCGAAAAATATAGGTCACGGGGTAGTCCGAGGTTAAAATTTGAAGTAAAATTGAGATCAAATAGGCATCCAAAAGTTAAAAATACAAAAAACGAAACGGATCGATTTTAGATTAACTGCGTTGACCAAGATTTGACCGAGTCATTAAAAATAGTAAATGAAGTCTAAAAATTACTAAAAATTGCATATATGCCTAAAATAATGTGTAGATTATTTTGATTTTAAAAAGTAAATTTTTCGGTAAAATTGATATTTTTAAATCAGATCGATTTAATCAAATCGAATTAGAAACGGACTCCAATTGGGCTAAAGTTTTGTGTACAACCTATTTTCAATGTGATAAAAATGATGAAATCAATTTTAAAGTAATTTGAAATTATAAAGTGGGAGAAATTAATTAAAATTGATTAATGGGTAATTAATGGACTTTGGTTGGGAGAGATATAAAAGGTAGAAAAAATCACAGATTCTCTAACCAATCACGCCAGCTCCTTCTTCCTCTCTTCAACTGAACCACTAAACCTCCATTTTTCTTCATTTTTTTCTTGATTTTTCTCTCTTTCTCTCCTAATTCAAGCACAAGAATTAATCTCCAGCCTCTCTAGATGTTTGATTCATTCTCAAACCATTGATTAAAAGGAGATAAGCAAGGAAAATCAAGGATTAAAGTGTTGGATATCAAAATGAGGTAAGGAAAATTATTGGTTTTAATTTTGTTTAAGGGTTTCTACAAGGATTTTTAGATTCTTAAAGTTCATTTTTGAGGTCAAAATGAGCTAAAACTATGAAAATTTTGATGTTTCTTTTGAAGGAAATTTCGGCCAACATTGGGGATTTTGAAGAGGAATGATTTTCTTTGGTTTCAAGTTTGGAAAATTAAGTTTATGGAAGGATAAGCATAAAAAAATAGGTAAGTGACTATGAAATCCTCTAATTTTCAATAAATTTGATGAATTTTCATTTATGTAATTTAAGAAAAAAATTGTGAAATGCATGTATATTGAAATTGATTTTAGAATAATGTAATTAGACCCTAATAAGCATGTTAGGAAGCTTGAATGAATTTAAATGAATTTTTAAAGTACAATTTCTTTTTTGGCCGAATTTATGCCTAAAGAGAAATAAGTTGTATCTTGTTTATTTTTGGTAAATTAAGCCTTAAATTGACAGTAATCACGAAATAAATTGTCTATGAATTTTTAGAAAATTTATGAGAATTATTTGAATATTTTTGGAATAATTATTGAATTATGTAACTAATGAAAATAGTGAATTTTTGTGAAATAATGAATGAAATGAATAAATAATGTTCTTATGCATTTTTATAGAATTTTTAGAATTTATTTAAATATTTTTGAAGAAATATTTATGTGACATTTGTCAAAAATAAACTTCTGGACGTTAAAAGATGATTCTTCTTTACAATCTCCAATAACTTATGAATCCTCTCAGTCAATTTAACATTCTTAGTGTGAGATTGCAGATAATTTAACTGCATCCTTATATTCCATGAAGATTACTATCACTTGTCAATAGCAATGTATACAAAATATTGAAGAACAATATTTTATTTGGTGTCAAGTGAGGAAAAATGAAGTTTATGGAAGGATAAGCACAAAGAAATATGTAAGTGACTATGAAATCATTTAATTTTCCATAAATTTGTTGAGTTTTCCTTTAGGTAAACTAAGAAAAAAATTATGAAATGCATGTATAATAAAATTGATTTTAGAATAATGTAATTGGACCCTAAATAAGTATATTAGAAAGCTTGATTGAATTTAAATGAATTTCTAAAGCACAATCCCTAGGTTGGCTGAAATTCATTCCTAAATGAAATGAATTGAAGGTTAGGTAATTTAATGAAATTAAGCTTCAGTTTGATAGAAAATATGAAATATTGTATCCATAAATTTTTATGAAATTTATAGAAATTATTTGAATATTTTTAGATATTTGATGAATGATGTAATTAACGAAAATAGTGAAATTTTGTTAATTATGTCATAAAATGATAATAAGCATGAAATAAATTATCCATAAATTTTTAGAGAATTTATGAAAATTATTTAAATATTTTTGGAATAATTATTAAATTATGTAACTTATGAAAATAGTGAATTATTGTGAAATAATTCATAAAATGAGTGAAAATGATAGGAATTGTAAAATAATGTGTATATGAATTTTTGTAGAATTTATATGAATTATTAGAATATTTTTAAGATAAAATACTGAATATGTTTAATTAAAAATTTTTAATTATTGAGAAATAATTCAATAAACAAGTAAAAGATGATAAATTAATACGAATTAATTTACATTCCGTATAATAAAAATAAAAAAGTCAATTGATGAATTTTTGAAAAATAAAATAATGAATTATATTAACATAATTCATAATTGTTCAAAAATTAATAAAATAAATGACTGGCTAATTTATCAAAATAAATTAGTCCATAAAAAGTATTAAAATAGTGAATTATTATAAAATAATTCACAAACTGTATAAAAGTTGGCATATTCGAACAAATAAATTTTCGGATAGAAAAGTAAGAAAATTGTTAAAAAAGTCAATTATTGAATCATTAAAAATAATTCATAAAGAAAAAGAAGAAATAGTGAATTATAACAATATAATTCGCAAAGTGAATAAAAAGTATGAAAAGGATAACTGGATAAAAAACAAAGTAATTGCAAGAGTTATTAGTCTGAAAAGTATTAAGTGTTTAGAGTAAATTATTGTAGAATAATTCACAAAAAGTAATCGAAAAGATAAAGTGAATGAAAAGAGAAAGAAAAAGAAAAAGTTAATGAATAGTCAAAAGCACTAAAAAGAGTACGATTGATAAAAATGTACTATTTTAATAAAAAAATAATTAAAATTATTGAAAGTCTGAAATATATTCTGAAAATAATTAATTTTTTTTTGCCCTTAGCAATAGCTAGGTAGTAACATTCTTGTACATGATATAATTAGCTAGTAATAGGGACATCCTATACCGCGGTGCAAGTCATGGCAACTTGCTTTGTTATGGGTAGGATCACCGATATCCATAGATTCAATGTGAAAGTGTAAGTGTAAGTGCATCTGATATCTGTTCTGTAAGACTTGATCTTTCAAAATCATTTCTCAATCTGATCTGTCTGGGACTCTTCGGGATCCACGTCCAGCATATCTTATCTGAGAATCCTGTCATATTGCACTAGGGGCATAT